>CM077156.1:62455665-62852800 GCA_039583875.1 Platanthera guangdongensis
AACGAAAGCGACCAAGAAAAGCAAAATGCTAAGCAGGGACCCGCCTAGCAAGAAATCAGCAAACTTGTACAGGAAATGAGGCTTCAACGACGCTGGATAAGATATCATAAAAGAAAGCTCAGGAACGCAAACCACAACCTCACAAACAACGCCACTTAGAAATGAATGGGGCACACGTCCCCAGACTTAGCTTGAAATCCGGGTGTGAACACGGCTGAACCTGACCAAATTCAATAAAGAGGATGGGGATCGAAATCTCAAACAATTCTTTATATATTTTTTCTTTTGCGCGAATCAGCTTTTTATTTTCATAAATTGTTGTTTTCTTTCTGCACTAGCATTCCCCAAACGGAGCAATCAAAACGGGAATAAAATCAGCACCCCCAAAAACAATGTCACTAATCACAATCTCGGCAAAACAGTAAATACAAATCAGCTCAAGCATTTGATTGCGAAGGTGGGTTTAGCTTAAGGCCTTGGTGAAAGTGAGTGGAGCTGGATCAAAGGAAGGGTAGGCAGAAATTTGGCATGCAATGGTTAACAGGTAGGAATGGCTAAACAAAGCTCAAACTAGCCAAAATGAAGGCCTACGTCATGTTCACGCTTAACTAACCGTGCACCAATGCTTCGAGAGTAGCTTAGGGCAAGTTCTTAGCCACCGAGAAAGATGATCCTTCCCCCCGACTCGAGCAATATGAGTATAGTGGCGGCTACACACATTCCTACACTATCGTTCGATTATTCTAGATTCAGATTTTGAGCAGTACAAACAATATTTACGTGTGCAGAAAAGAATAAATCTACGAGCATAAAGAAAAATTCGTTCTATCCTAACTCTACACAAACCATGAGTATTCGATTAGGAGCACTGCATGAGTTTCGAACTACTCAATCCTGAAATCCTAAGCCAGTACCACTATTTTAAAGTTTACACAAAAGCAATAAATTTAACTCGGGTTGTCGCCGTCGGTAAGAGCGCACTCATGTGGGGTGATTTCAGTTTGTGCAACATAAAACAAAAAATAAGTAAACAAGAAACTGGAATGCAACAGAAAGTGCGGTGTAGTGACAACAGGCATACTGCCCCCAGACTTAAAGTTGACAACGAGTAAAAATAAGCATTCCAAATTGGATAAATAGCTAGGGTAGGAAGTACCTATGCTCAAAATTGAGCATACCAGTCGTGCGATGAGATGTCCAAGTGCGGCCAAGTTGTCGCGCCTCAAATATTCCTGCACCTGCAATTAAAGGATGCCAGCCAAACAAAATATGGACACATATATATATGAAGAAATAGCAGAACTCAAAACACAGTATAGGACCAAACTGTCCAACTTGGGTTGTCTCCAAAAGCCCTTTTGTTTACCGTCCTTAAGGTGGACCAAATACCTGTATTAGCAGTTCAAATAGAAAGTTCTTGGCAGTAGCAAAAGGAAACAAAATTAAAGTAGAGCAACCAGCATTCAACAAGTAGCGAGAAAGAGGATGGAAAGAGGAATGTGGATGGCACAATCAGCTATAAGCAGATTAATGGTAAGTCTCCCGGTGGGATGCGAGATGAACAACAGAGTGTCTTTTTGCATTCGGGGGAGGCATTGTCCCATTACTGCGAGTGCACTCTTTCGCGCGCCGGAAGGCAGCGTAGCGCTCTTCGCGTAAACGCTTGGCCTCTTTCAGTTTCTCCACCGTGGGAGACTTCCAATGGAGGTAGGCTGTGGGGTTTCCTTGTGTCGTGGTTTGTGGCGGCCTATGCGGCACCGTGACGACAATCGGATCTGCCCAAGTTACAGATCGTTTAACAGAATTATACAAATTAGTGTCCAGGGATTTCTCCCGAATAAAACTTAGTTCGCCATGCTCAACAACAGAGTTGGCTGGGTAGTAGAAAGGCAGTCGTGGCTTTGGAACAATTGATCCCTTCGTGGACCAGTAGCTCTTGCTTCTCATCGACTGCCTGAGGAGAGTCCTTTCTTTAGCATCTCCGCCAGATGTGCTTCCAATGCGGGGGGACCTGAATCCAACTTGATATCTGTGACACTCAGAGAATTGTTATTTTGGATGGAGAAAAATGTATGGATGTGTTATCGAGGGTGGACTCTTCGTTGGCCAAGTGACACGGCCTTTGGAAAAGTCGAGGGATGTGCCACTGGCTGTTAGGAATGGGACTCCTAATATAGGAATGGAGTTATTGTCCTGTGGTCCCAAAACCTGAAAGTCAGTGTTGATACTTGTGCCGTCAACCTCGATTTCAACGTCCCGAACACCGCCCTCTGTGTCAACCAGATTGCCATTAACTAAGATAAGCGATTTCCGATTTTCAATGTCAACTTGTAACTGCGCATTTGCAACATCTTGCATAGTGAGTATGTTGCTAGACGCCCCAGAATCGCATAATGTTGGAGTGTCGATGTTATTGATTTTACAATTAATGACAAGTTTGTTGCGGTTCCCGAAGTGTCCTCCCCAAGGCGCTTTCTCTGTTCATGGGGCTTCTTTTCAGTGTTGCTCGGTAAGGTGCCTTGGGTGCGCTCGGAAACCACTTGAGCCAATTGGCCCAATTGTGCCTCCAGTTTGCGCATCAAGGCGGCCTGATTTGTCATGTTGGTTTGGGAAATCTCAACAGACTTCTCGAACATCTCTTCCAAAGAATTTTTCTTAACGATGGGGGGCCCTTGGGAATAATTCGGTTGAGGCGGCCGCGGTTGGCTACCGGAAGCATACACATCATTTTGATGCTGCCCGGTTGCCATCTTTGGCCAGATGTGTTAGGATCCCAAGAAAAGTTGGGGTGATTTCTCACCCCCGGATTGTAAGTATTCCCGTAAGGCACTCCGCTATTTTGATTGGCAACAAAATTAACAGATTCATTCAAAAACAAAGATTTGTCTTGTACCTCAACTCCTAAGCATTCGAAGCTGTGATGATTGGTGCTTCCGCACCCTTGACATGATATTGCCATCACTGGGGCGGCAGGAGCAGGCTTGGGGATATCCAAGGCAAACACTCCACTGGTGCTTCGTGGGATGTTTCTTCCAGCGGTCCAGTAAGCACTGTGGGTTGCGGTGTGTTGTAAGACTTTCAGAGCATCATCTGGAGCAAGATTCATGATGGTTCCTCCGGAGGCAGCATCGATCATGGCTCGGTGGTGGGGATCAATAGCAAAGTAGAAACTTTCGACGAGATTCCATGTTTGGAATCCATGATTCGGGCACTTCCTCAGCACTCGTTAAAAAGCTCCCAAACTTCGGCTAAACTTTCATGATCGGCTTGCCGGAAGTTGGCTATTGCGCGCCTCATGCTCACGATCCGATCCACCAGATGGAACTTAGCTAGAAATTTTGTGGTCAAAGCCTCCCAAGTGGGGGCTATTCCAGGTGGGAGGGAGTGAAGCCAAGTCTTGGCTTTGTCCCTTAATGAAAAAGAGAAGAGGCGGAGCTTGACTGTTTTGTCTGGGATCCAGCGTGCAGAACGTGGCGCAGATTTCGGAGAATTCTGTAAGGTGAAGATGGGCGTCTTCAGTGGCCATTCCGGAGAACTGAGCGTTGTTCTGAATGATATTCAGAATAGCTGGTTTAATTTCGAACTGTGGATTGGTGATAGCAGGTCCGAAACCGGGGTATATGCTCCCGACAGTAGGTGTAGTATAATCCCTCATGGTGCGGACCTGGGGAGGATTCACTTCAGTTTCATCGTCATTTCTGTCGACATGAGGTATCCCTCCAACTCGGTTGCCTGCATCAATATTCAGCTGATCTCCCATTGGGGCAAATATGATGGCTGCGGTGCGTCTTCGAGCTAGGAGAGTACGTTCGATCTCTGGGTCGTAGGCGACAAAATCTCTTGTAGCTCGGCCATGCATTCATTTTGGCAAACACTACACACTAGAAGGAAACAGCAGTAAAAAAAAACAATACTAACTCTTATAACAATATTGGAAGTCATCCGAAGTCGCTCTACAGTTGCATTCCCCGGCAACGACGCCAAAAACTTGATGCGTGTAATTCGGCAAGCGCACTGGTCGCACAAGTAATAAAGTTTTGGGAATAAATCCCGAGTGTCGGTCTCTTGAGGAATGCAATTACCGTAGAACGGCAACAGTACCGAGAATATCGTTATGAGAGTTATAAATAGAAAAAAAAGGAAATAGAGGCTAGGGAGATTGTGGATATTTGATCTACTAAACTAGTAAAAGCTATGCTGGTCGAAGGCACCGCTTCGCAAGGTGAAGTGGGTTGGTCTTGTTAAAAATTTTCTCAACGTGGTCAGCAAGATAGCCCAAACACCAAATTAATATCTTCGGAACTACCCAGTTCGCACGCTGAACCTGCGGAAACCCAAGGACTAGAGGTTGCACCCAACAAAACAATGGAAGCACAAGAAGAGCTTATTATGCATTCACTTCTTTACAATCCGAGGCATACATAGCGAGACATGATTTCGCTAGTATTACAGCTGTAAACAGAAGAAACCAAAAAAAAGCCGGGCGGACAGCACTCCAGTCCGCCGAGACCGCGAGGTCGCCGAGACCGCTGAGCTCGCCCAAGCTATGCTGCAATCCGCCGAATACCACGGAGTCCGCCGAGACCGCGAGGCCGCGCGGACAGACCGTTATTCGCCTCCTGCTGAACCCGAACTGAGGAACTCCCCTACCCGCCTGAAGCCGGCGGACAGGTTATGAAGCTGGGAAAGTTGAAACAGAACTGACAAGCCGCAGAGCGACCTCCTGCTGAGTCCGCAGAGACCGCACACTTCCAAGCACTGACCGAAGTCACAGCCAAACTCCTGGCTCCTTGAAGTTATCCGCGCGACCTGCACACAGCAAACCGTCAGCCTGAAACAATCCGCGCGGACTGGAAAACACAGACCGCAGCACTCGCCCAACCCAATTTACTGTTCACTCACGTTACTTAGTTACTGTAGATGTGCCAGGGGGTCCTATATATAGGCCAGGTGAGGAGTGTGGTCACCGCCCATGAGATAGCGACACCGCCCCAGCCCGCGCGAATACAAACGACCGTCCGCTCAGTCCGCGAGGACTTAGCCAGTCACCAGGGAAACCGCCAGGAGCAAGGCAACCATTGACGAACCCTCTCCAGTCCGCCCAAGCTAAGCGGACAAGGCACCAGCCCGCAAAGCTCCAACTGCTTCAGGACAGCACCCTCTTCAATGGCAGTCCGCACCAACCCGAGGCAGTCCGCAAGACTCATACCTCAATCCGCCACAAGTCCACGACCAAAGGCAAACAGCAACAATCCGCCCGGTCACAGCGGACTTCGCGGATACGGCGGACACCATGAACTTGACACCAAGTGTGACCAAGTCCAAAACCATCAAGGGCCAGTGCGAGCATGGCGGACACAAAGTCCCGTCCGCCAAACACCCTAGCACAGACCGCAACCAGTCCGCGAGCTCCTCGCACTTGTCCAATGCAGTAGCACCAAGCCGGACTCCAAACATCAGTCCGCCAACCGGTCTCCACAGCAAGACCTGCTGTAACACCTGAGATCGACAAGGCCTCAGCCAAGCTCAAGGCCCAGTCCGCAACAGCCCAAACCGCGGACACGCCAGTCCGCAAGGCGTTCCCGCGAACTCGAACCAACTCGCCAACAGCGCAAGCTTGCACCCGCGGCCACTGAGCAAAGCACCAGTCCGCAAGCCTCTCTATCCGCAGATACCAGGCCGCACCAAACGCGGACTCCATGCAACAACCCGCTCAGAACACAGCCGGCTTCCACCAGACTTTTCACCAGGCCGCAACCTCAGTCCGCCCAGTCCGCCAACGCTGTCCGCCACAGGCCGCGCGGCCTGTCCCGTCACCCACTTCCACTTCACAAATTTCAACACTCCCCTTGAAGTGAGAAGTGGTGACCAAGCCCAGCAAGCTGCGCAAGCGTTCAAAGGGCCCCTTCGACAGCGGCTTCGTGAAGATGTCAGCAAGATTATCTTCACTCCAAACATGCCCGACCAGCAGAGACCCCTCCAACACCTTCTCCCTGATGAAGTGGTGATCAATCTCTATATGCTTGGTCCTGGCGTGACACACTGGATTGTTTACCAGTTTGAGAGCACTCTCATTGTCACCCGGAGTAAAGTAGGCCCTTGCACTTCTTCATGAACATCCTCTATGAGCCTCCTCAACCAAACGGCTTCCCGAGCAGCCAAGGCCGAAGCCTTATACTCCGCCTCCGTGGTTGAAACCGACACCGAGTCCTGCTTCTTGCTACACCACGAGATGCTAGCTGAACCGCAAGTGAACACATAACCTGAAGTAGACCTTCGATCATCCGAATCACCGCCATAGTCAGCATCCGTGTACCGAGCAACGCAAACTCCGCATCCCTTCCATAGAGGAGTCCCATCTCAGAAGTCACCTTGACATACTTCAGAATTCCCTTCGCCGCCACTAGATGAGGTTGCCTTGGTTCAGCCATATACCGACTTACTCGACCAACAGCATAAGCTATATCCGGCCTTGTAATCGTCAGATAGATCAAGCTCCCAACAAGAGCCCTGAACACCAAGGGATCATTAAGCACCCTTCCCTCATCTCGTCGAAGCTTTAGCCCAGGTTCCAGTGGAGTAGAGCACTTCTTCCCTTCGCCCATGCCAAACCGCTTCACAATACGATCAGCATACCCTTTCTGGCTAATGAGAATCCCGCACTCCTTCCTCTCCACTTCCAGACCAAGAAAGTGATGCAACTCTCCCAAGTCTTTCATCTCGAAGCGTATAGCAAGCTCTCCCCTGAGCCTTGCTACTTCCTTCTCCGAGTTCCCTGTGATGATCATATCATCCACATACAGCAGGACCAAGACTCTTAGCTCTCCCTTCTTCTTGACGAACAAGCTTGAATCCGAGTTGGAAGCCAGGTATCCACAGAATTGCAAGTACTCTGCAATCTTCCCATACCACGCTCGAGGAGCTTGCTTCAACCCATAGAGAGCCTTCCTGAGTTTGCAGACATAGTCCGGATGCTTCTCAGAGACGAAACCAAGCGGCTGATCCATGAAGATGTCCTTGTCAATCTCTCCGTAAAGAAAGGCATTCTTCACATCGAGTTGCCACAACCTCCATCCCTTGCTAGCAGCCAAGGCGATCACCACTCTTACAGACGTCATCTTCGCAACTGGACTGAATGTCTCCTCATAGTCTTCTCCATACTGCTGTGAGAATCCTCTTGCGACCAGGCGAGCCTTGAACCGATCAATGCTCCCATCAGCCTTCTTCAACTTATACACCCACTTGCAAGTAACCGGAGTAACGCCATCAACCTTGGGCACAAGGTCCCAGGTTTCATTCTTCTTCAGAGCATCAATCTCTTCCTTCATGGCATCGTCCCACTCCTTCACTCCAGTGGCCTCGTTGAAGTTTGCAGGCTCTCGCTCATCCAGAGGACCTGCAAAGAAGCAGGAGACAAAGCTCACTGCATTCCCATCACAGTATCGAGCCGGTGGCTTAACCACCCTCTTCGATCTCCGAAGACACGGCTCCTTGCTCACGGCTTCCGTTGCTTCTTCAGGCTCCACTCCTACCTGGGGCAAGCATTGAGCAGTGCTCCCCCTGCTTCCTGAGCCAGAAGGCTCAGCCTCGGAGTTCGAAGCAACAGGAGCTGCTGGTGAAACAGCAAGCTCCTCTTCCAAGCCTTCAGCAGCCTCCACGGTGCTTCCTCAACTTGCTACTTCCGGTAGGCTCCACCGAGCCACCTCCATATGACGTCAGCTCGTCAAAGACAACGTCTCTTGACACCACGAACTTCTTTGTCACAGGGTCCATGCACTTCCATCCCTTCTTCCGCTCATCATAGCCAACAAAGACAAGTTTCCTTGCCTTCACATCCAGCTTTGTCCGTGAAGCATCCGGGACATGCACGTAGCAAGTTGAACCGAACACCGAAGGTGTCCAACACTCGGCTTCTCCTTCAGCAACAGCTCAATAGGAGTCTTCATGTTGATAGGGCTGAGTGGCATCGGTTGATAACATATGCAGCACAAGACATTCCCTCCGCCCAAAAGACCTTGGGATATCTTTCGCATGCAGCCAGCATTTGCAGGTTTCCGTCAAATGACGGATCTTCCGCTCCTTACCCCATTTTGTTGTGGAGTGTGAGCACATGTAAGCTCCCGTTGGATCCCGTACTTCCTGCAGAAGTTAGAAAACTCGGAGGAGACAAACTACCCCCCGTTATCAGTTCTAAGCTTCTTAATCCGCAAGCCAAGCCGGCCTTCTACCAACTCCTTGAACTCCACGAACAAATGGAAGGCATCCGACTTTCCTTTAAGAAGTACACCCAAGTATACCTTGAGTAGTCATCAACCAAGACAAGCATGTATTTGCTTCCACCAAGGCTGGCAGTAACAGTCGGTCCCATCAGGTCGCCATGAATACACTCCAATGGTTTCTTGCTCCTTGTTTGAGATTTATCAAACGGAAGGCGATGTGCCTTACCGTATTGACAGCCCGCACAAACATGCCCATCACCAAAGGAGGACAACATCGGCAACCCCCTCACCAGACTTCTACTCGCCATTGCCTTTAGCTTGTCCATGCCAACATGCCCCAGCCTCTCATGCCAGATAGCCGCACTATCATTGGCTCTCATCCTATCAACATAGGCACTGGTGGAAAGAACAAATAAGTTCTTCACCCTCCTCCCAACATGAGCAACATCAGCCTTTACCGCTGATACGTTGCGAAGGAACCTCACGTCTGTTGGCCCAAACAGAACGTGATACCCAGCGTCCACCGCGTTGGTCACCGAAAAGAGGTTCTTCTTCATGCCCGGCACGTGATACACACTCCTTAACGTGAGTGGCCCTGATCACTACCCAAAGACACGACCCCTCCTTCTCTACTGCATAAACAGTATTATCAGCAGTGATAATAGCTTCATTACCTGAGTAAGCCTGCATGGAGGTGAACTTCGACTTGTCTCCGGTGAGGTGATGACCACACCCGGAGTCGATGATCCACTCGCTGTTGAAGTCCTCAGCAGATAAGGCCCGGACACAAGTGCCCGTCATGAAAGCTCCTCCCCATTCTGCTTCTTCACTTCGCGAGCAAGCTTCCTCCTTTTCCGCAGCATGCCCAGGCTGCAGTTTGACCTTGCAGTCCGCTTGAAGTGCCCTCGCTGATGACACCGGTAGCACTTCAGATTCTTCTTCCAGTCCTTAGGAGCATTGCTCCTCTCCGGCGGATATGAAGTTGAAGTCTCCTTCTCAACAGCGGCCTGCACTTCTTCTTCTTCTTCCCTTCCCATCCCTTCTTCTTGCCTGAGAAGAGAGCCTCGCTGCCTTCCTGATTCAGATTCACTCCAGCCATCTGCCTTGCTAAGCTCTCCTGCGAGGCAAGCAGATTCTCCAGCTCCAGCAGAGACGGCTGAGTAGCCCACCCTTGAACAGACGTAACAAAGGCCACATACTCCTTCCGCAAGCCGCGGAAAATGTGCCTTTTCATCTTTGCCTCAGAGATAGGCTCATCAGGATCCAGCGCCGACAGCTCAGCACACAAGCTCTTCATCTTTAAGAAGTACCTGGAGATGGAAAGGTCTCCCTGAGTTGCCCTGGCCAACTCATTCTCTAGGAACTGAAGCCGCGCCACATTCTTCCTATTGAACAACTCATCAATGGTTGTCCAAATATCAGCAGCCGACTCACATCCAATGATGTGATCAAACAGTTCCGGAGAGACAGCTCTCTTCAGAACGAACTCTGCCTTAGCATTAGTTCTTCTCCAGAGCCTCACCTGGTCAGCAGTACCGAAAGCAGCAGTAACTTCTGTCTGTCGTCTCCACCGACAACTTCCCACAGCTCCTCGCCTAGAAGATAACTCTTCATGCACGACTTCCACTTTTTATAGTTAGTCGGCGTTAAGAGTTCAATGCCCAGACCTCTTGCTACGCTTCCTTCCATTGCAATCACCTGTTGGTACCCTTCAGCAGCTCCGAGCAACAACACAGGTTGTCACCACTCAATCACTGAGTAACAACACTGGCTGACCTCCGCTCACGCAACTGAACCTCCGCAACCTCAGAAACCTCGCTCTGATACCATGTTAAAAATTTTCTCAACGTGGTCAGCAAGATAGCCCAAACACCAAATTAATATCTTCGGAACTACCCAGTTCGCACGCTGAACCTGCGGAAACCCAAGGACTAGAGGTTGCACCCAACAAAACAATGGAAGCACAAGAAGAGCTTATTATGCATTCACATCTTTACAATCCGAGGCATACATAGCGAGACATGATTTCGCTAGTATTACAGCTGTAAATAGAAGAAACCAAAAAAACAAGTCGGGCGGACAGCACTCCAGTCCGCCGAGACGCGAGGTCGCCGAGACCGCTGAGCTCGCCCAAGCTATGCTGCAATCCGCCGAATACCACGGAGTCCGCCGAGACCGCGAGGCCGCGCGGACAGACCGTTATTCGCCTCCTGCTGAACCCGAACTGAGGAACTCCCCTACCCGCCTGAAGCCGGCGGACAGGTTATTGAAGCTGGGAAAGTTGAAACAGAACTGACAAGCCGCAGAGCGACCTCCTGCTGAGTCCGCAGAGACCGCACACTTCCAAGCACTGACCGAAGTCACAGCCAAACTCCTGGCTCCTTGAAGTTATCCGCGCGACCTGCACACAGCAAACCGTCAGCCTGAAACAATCCGCGCGCGGACTGGAAAACACAGACCGCAGCACTCGCCCAACCCAATTTACTGTTCACTCACGTTACTTCGGTTACTGTAGATGTGCCAGGGGGGTCCTATATATAGGCCAGGTGAGGAGTGTGGTCACCGCCCATGAGATAGCGACACCGCCCCAGCCCGCGCGAATACAAACGACCGTCCGCTCAGTCCGCGAGGACTTAGCCAGTCACCAAGGGAAACCGTCAGGAGCAAGGCAACCATTGACGAACCCTCTCCAGTCCGCCCAAGCTAAGCGGACAAGGCACCAGCCCGCAAAGCTCCAACTGCTTCAGGACAGCACCCTCTTCAATGGCAGTCCGCACCAACCCGAGGCAGTCCGCAAGACTCATACCTCAATCCGCCATAAGTCCACGACCAAAGGCAAACAGCAACAGTCCGCCGGTCACAGCGGACTTCGCGGATACGGCGGACACCATGAACTTGACACCAAGTGTGACCAAGTCCAAAACCATCAAGGGCCAGTGCGAGCATGGCGGACACAAAGTCCCGTCCGCCAAACACCCTAGCACAGACCGCAACCAGTCCGCGAGCTCCTCGCACTTGTCCAATGCAGTAGCACCAAGCCGGACTCCAAACATCAGTCCGCCAACCGGTCTCCACAGCAAGACCTGCTGTAACACCTGAGCTCGACAAGGCCTCAGCCAAGCTCAAGGCCCAGTCCGCAACAGCCCAAACCGCGGACACGCCAGTCCGCAAGGCTTCCCGCGAACTCGAACCAACTCGCCAACAGCGCAAGCTTGCACCCGCGGCCACTGAGCAAAGCACCAGTCCGCAAGCCTCTCTATCCGCAGATACCAGGCCGCACCAAATCGCGGACTCCATGCAACAACCGCTCAGAACACAGCCGGCTTCCACCAGACTTTTCACCAGGCCGCAACCTCAGTCCGCCCAGTCCGCCAACGCTGTCCGCCACAGGCCGCGCGGCCTGTCCCGTCACCCACTTCCACTTCACAAATTTCAACAGGTCTGCCGCGATGCCGAACTTCAGTTGGGCGAGTGGAAGGGAAGCTAATGGATTGCAGTGTTCTTGTGTGGATTGCAATCGGACAAGATAAGGGAATGAAGTGGATGTGGGGTGAGCGAGGCACATTCACAGACAAAACTCACAAGCATAAGAAGATACTAACATTCCATTAACTATAAAATAAACTAGATGTTCAGGGATGGAAGTGTTCATTACACTGCTCAAAATATTCATAATACATAGGAAGGGGAAGAGGAGTAAACCAAAAGAGATTGAAGATCCACCGCGGGTCGTGGCTGGAGTTGCGAGTTGTCAGTCCGCTTCCGGGCTCAGTCCAAGGAGGCTTCCGGTACTAACGAGCTGTCACCTTGAAGGCCTTTAAGTCCGTTCTCTAGGTTATCTACTTCACCAACTCCGCAGAAAAGCTTGGAGTTGACGTCATCAATGGCCGAGCGCTTCGCCGGAGAGTTGAAAAGCTTCGAAGTGGTTGGCAATGGCTTCCCGACGAAGGTGGAAGTGATGGAGCAGCTGGAGAGGTGAAATGGCGATTCCCGCGCACTCTCCGATCGGAGCAAATGACAGCTGTTGACCTAAAACGCGGAGCAGGGCCTTAAATACAGAGGCAGCAGAAGCATTGCGTACGATTAGTGGCGCACGACTAGTGGTCGTGCGCACTGTAGGTCGATGATCGTGCGGTTTTTCCAAATAAACCTGCAACCTGGACAAGAAGCATCAGCATATATGCGCACGAGCAGTGGCGCACGACCAGTGGTCATGCACACTACGACCAGTGCTCGTGTGATTACCGAGACAGGATTATGAAAAAGGGGGTGTAATGCGCACGAACAGGGGTGCACGACCAGTGGTCGTGCCCAGCAAGTCCTGTGGTCGTGCGCAGTATTTCTGCTTCGTCGGAGTCTCCCGAGCAGTTTCGGAGCATGCACACGACCACTGTACCTGCAGAAGGGGCAGATAGGCCACCAGAACGTGCACACAACATCCCCGAGATAGGGCTAAAGAATAACAACAAAATAGAAACACAGAAAGCACACAGAAGTGGGCCTACAGTGCACTTAATCATGAAATAGGTACATAAGCACAAATAAGCAATAAAGGCTCTCAAGTGTAGTGCTAAGACGATAAAGCTAGCCCAGATGAGTCCAAAAATCAGTGTAAAATGTGGACTCATCAGCAGGACCTCCTCTATCCTGACTTCTTGGTACCCCTAATGTTGTTGCTGCTGCTCCCTGTTCCCTCTCATTTCAAGGAACTTTGGCCACGTGGCTGTGGCATGCCCCTCCTCCTGATGGAAGTCGCAATATGGCAACTCCACCCTAACTTCTCTCCTCCTCCTCCTCCTTGTTACTCTCATCCTCTCCCCCATGGCTATGGCCATAGCCTCTTCTTGATTACGGAGCCGGGGCCTCTGGGCTTACCTCCAGCCCGGGGGTGGAATTGATCTTGCCCCCCTTGATGGCGATCCCTTCCTTGGTATCCTCTCTGTGGCCCCTGCCCATGCCACTCAGGCCTACAGCCCAGCTGATGGTCTAGCTCCTGATGCCGCCACCTACGCTGCTGCTACCCCTAGAGCTACCTCTGCTCCCTCTGTCATGGCTCTCCTCTCCTCTCTTCCTGTCCTCTTCCTCCTCTCGATTCCTTCTCCTCCTCCATGGCCCACCTTGCCAGCTTTCGCGCAAACTTCGGGTTTGACGCATCCCCGTCAACTTCTCTCGTCTCCCTCTCCATCAGCTCCTCGTAGGAGAGGGGGGGGGAACTCTCTTCAGCTCCATCCTAAAGAATCCCTAATGCAGGCCCAGGGTAAAGGCCATCATCAAACTATGGCCCGGCATCTCCTGGACCTGAGTAACCTCCTCCTGGAACCGATCCACGTAGCTCCCCAACGTCTCATTCACCCCCTGCTTGATATGGAACAGGGATTCCGACTCCTTCCTCCTCTTCGAGGTAGTGAACCTCATCATGAACCCCCGACGCAGGTCCTCGAAGCAGTAGATGGAGCTGGCCGGTAGCTGGTGGAACCACTCCCTTGCCTTCTCCTTGAGGGTGATAGCGAAGAGTCGGCACTTGAACCCATCCGACATCTGCCGGATTGAAACCACATCCTCGAACCATTGAACATGTTGTACCGGGTCTCCTTCTAGGTGTAGTAGGACATCTCGGGTTCCCTGAACCCATTTGGAACGGGGGCAGAGGAAACAAAGTCACTGAAGGGGCTTCCTCCCCCTACTGGGCGAGCTAGCGAGTCTCGCGAGCCTAGCTCGCCGAACCGGCCTAGGCCTGCCGAGCCAGGGAAGGGCTCGCGCCTGGGGAGCTCGCACCCCCGGCCTTCCTCGGCCACCTCCTTCCCAGCTCGCCTGCCGGGGCGTCTTCGCCCAGAGAGGGGGCGGTCGTGATCTCGGCTGCTGGAGTCGAGCACTCAGCACTCGTGCCGAGTGCGAACTTGATGAGGTTCAGCACCTCACTCCTGAAATCCTCGAACATCCTCAATATGGTGAGATGCGGGCGAGGGGGGGGGGTGCTGCGACTCCGGCCTGTCAGATCCCTGTCCTGTCATCAGGCTCTCTGAAGCTTTTCTTCACTGACCAGTTCCACGCTCACCGCACCAAAATTTTGAAACCGAAAATCGGTCTCCTATGGAGTTCACCCTCGGGGAAGGGGTGGTCGCGCGCCTACTTCACTCCTGCATGCGAAACAACAAAAGAAACAAGGGGAACCGACCCAAGGGCTCGGCGGGGAGGACCCACCACACACCCGGAAGATCTAAGAGCGCTTCCCCTCCTTAGCCAAAGGCCGAGCTAAGGTACCCTCAGAAAGCACTTCGAAAACTAGAGCAGGAGAGCACCGGAAGCATGCCTTCTAGGGTACCCCTTGGGTCCTTTTTATAGTTTTTAGGATTTGGACTGCCAATAACAAAAGGAACTGACCTGAAGTTACCAAAAAACTCTTGCCTGGGTCTACCAACAGCCAAACTCCGCTATTTTGAAGGGCTATAGGCAGACCAGCAGGGACGAAACAGTAAAAAGTACCTCTTGTATCTGGGCGAGCTGGGGAGCCTGGCCACCTCAGCAGATCCTACTCACCTGCTGTTGTCGAGCTCCTCTACGCGAGCACGATTCGGGATGGCGAGCTCGCCCATCAGTTGACTTTCATAAGTTGGCCTCAGCTCGACGAATCCTGGCCTAGCTCGTCGTATTACCGAGCTCGCGGTCGACGAATGCCGAGCTCGGGTTCGGCTTCTCCTTGCCGCGGTCGCCCACAATCTTCAGTCCTCGGCTGGGCTCGCCCATTGCTTGGATGATCTGAACCACCTGGTGTGGTTCTTGGCAACCTCACTCGCTAGACACAAGGTTGTATAGTGAAGGAGTGGTCGCCCTTAAAGTCAGTAGCCGATTTGCGGAGCTTCCTTGGACTTACCGGATACTACCGCAAGTTCGTAAAAGGTTTCTCATAGATTTCCCTTCCTCTTACCTCCTTGAAAAAGAAAAGTGTGCCATATGAGTGACACCCCAGTGTGAAGTTGCGTTCCAAGAGCTAAAGGATAGACTTACCTCCGCCCCCATCCTAGAACTTCCGTCTGGGGAGGAGGGATTTTAAGTGTACATTGACGCGTCATATAAAGGGATGGGAGCGGTACTGATGCAGCACGACCATGTAATTGCTTATGCCTTAAGACAGTTAAAGAAGCATGAACTCAATTATCCGGTTCATGATTTGGAATTTGGGGCAGTGGTGTTCGCCCTCAAAGTCTGGAGACAATACCTATATGGAGTTCATTGCGAGATATATTCGGACCATAAATATCTAAAGTATGTGCACACTTAGAAGGAAATTAATTTGATACAACGACAGTGGTTGGAGTTTCTGTGCGATTATGAGTTCACCCTGAACTACCACCCCAGAAAGGCGAACTCGGTGGATGATGCATTGAGCAGAAAAGTACCGGACTCAAGTTCAGAGTCTCGATAGATTCACATGGAGTTAGCTCGGGTGCTCGAGGAGATGGAGATTACTTTGGTGTTTAAGGTTCCATCGGAAGAATACATGGAGTACTTATCGACCATGAGTATAGTCTGCGATATCCGGGACCGAATCCAGGTGGTGCAAGGAAGGGATGCGGCTCAGGCCCCGACAATCAAGTCAATCAAAGATGGGACTGCAGACGAGTATACATTAAAAAATAGCCTCGTTTATTTCTGCGGCCGGCTGTACATTCTCATGGGCGGTAAAATTCAGGAGGATATTTTGAGAGAGACAGATTACTCTCAGTATTCTGTGTATCCCGGCAATGCCAAGATGTACGCCGGCTTATGGAGACCATGCATTGGCCGGGAATGAAGAGGGATGTCAGGTATTTTGTTACATATTGCGAAGCCTGTCAAAGGGTGAAGGCGGAATGCAAGAGCACCGGTGGTTTATTACAGTCATTGCCCATCCCCGAGTGAAAGTTTAAGGATATTTCCATGGACTTCGTTCACGAGTTACCTTGCTCACGCTCAGGGAATGATTCAGTGTGGGTGATAATTGATCGCTTGATAAAAGTAGTCAGGTTCATCCCTATGAAGAAATTGGCTCACGTGGATGTCTTGGTATGCCTCTTTGTGGAGCAGTTTGTGCGGTACCATGGCGTGCCTAAGACAATCATTTCTGACTGTGATGGTTGTTTCACCTCTACAGAGTGGAAGGTGGTACATGCGTATTTGGGTTCGCGCCTTACCTTTAGCACAATGTTTCATCCACAGACGGATGGGCAGTCTGAGAGAACCATCAGGACATTGGAGGACATGTTGAGGTTGTGCGTGTTGGATAGAGGGCAGCCGTGGGAAAGGCTCTTACCACTGGTAGAATTCTCCTACAACAACAGCCATCAAGCTAGCATTGGTATGGAGCCCCATGAAGCTCTTTACAGAAGAAGTTGTAGAACCCCCTTGTCTTGGGTGCAAGATGAAGACCCGATGGCTTTGGGAATTGAGTATATTGATAATACAGATGCGGTGGTTAGGCTAATACAGGATCGCATGTTGGAGGCTCAAAGTCAGCAAGCGAAGTATTACAATGCAAAGCACCGGATGGTGGAGTTTCAAGTGGGTGATAAAGCGTTTCTGAAGATCCGACCGATGCATGGAGTGTCACGGGTGCGTGGGGTGAAAAAGCTCAGCCCAAGGTGCGTTGGGCAATACACTGTATTGGAAAGGATTGGTCCTTTGGCCTATCGTTTGGAGTTACCGCCAGAGCTAGAGAATCTCCACGACCTATTCCATGTGTCATCACTTCGAAATGCGTTGTTGCGGCCTGATCAATATATCCCCACCACTGATTGTGCAGTGGCGACTGATAGGCCGCTGCGACTAGAGCCGTTGCGGATCGTAGACAATGAGACGAGAATTTTGAGCCGCAAATGTGTTCCTTTCGTGAAGGTGATGTGGTCTAATCATGGAAAGGAAGAGTATACATGGGAGTCGATGGACTTGATGCAAAAATGCTACCCGGAATTATTTCCTCAAGGTAATTTTGTTTAAAAGCATATTTTATCTTTTGTTATGCTTTTTCTTCCCATAAACTTAGCCTGATTTTGGGGACAAAATCATTTATTTTGTTTATAGGAGTTTTAACGTCTTGATTCGCACTAGGCCCCTTGTACGCATTTTTGAGTCAGGAGAGCTGACTTTGGCTCAAGGAATTGCTGGCAACGGGGCTGCACTTGTAATTAGGATGAGAAATCAGTCTAGAATAGGACACGGGTAGAGACACGGGCGTGTCCCTACCGGTGTGTATGAGGCCGGCTCTCGAGTCAACGACTAGAGTATGTCCAGAGAAGGACACGGGTAGTGATACAGGCATGTAACTACCCATGTGCATGATGACACGGTAGGGACACGCGTGTCCCTACCCGTGCATGTGCAACCACTGTCCCCGTAAAGGACCCGGGTAGAGCCACAGGCGTGTCCCTACCCGTGTCTATCTAGCCAACTCTCGAGTCGATGACTCTAGTTGTCCCAGAGAAGGACACGGGTAGTGACACGGGCATGTCACTACTCATGTGAAGATGACACAGGTAGAGACACGGGCGTGTCCCTACCCATGTATGTCAAGTGGAGCTCGATGAAGTGTGCCCCGAGGAGGACACGGGTAGCGACACGGGCGTGTCCGTAACCGTGTGTGACAAGTGAAACTCTACGCGTCGTGTCAAGAGCAGAACACGGCCAGAACACACGCCCGTGTCATGTGGACATGGGTTGAGATACTGGCGTATCCCTACCTGTGTCGCGTATTGAACTGATAGCGACACCGTCGATGACGCTTCACCCGAGCAGGACATGGGTAAGGACACGAGCGTGTCCCTACCCGTGTCACTTTTCACTTATAAGGGATGTGAAAACCCAAGCCATTTTCACTCCTTATTCCAACCCTTTATCCTGAGAGAACTGCTGTAGAGAGGGAGATGGGGCTGGAGCAAGTACAAGCGTAGAAGAACCGTCGCCGCCGAGGAGAAGAAGATGTCGCCGCGAAGAGTTACAAGATCCTTGGCCGGAAATGTTGGAAATTCCGGAAATGAGGTGAGCTTCCTCCCCTCTCCCTTGGTGCTATATCTGTAGATATATCTAGGCGAGATGTCGACTCAAAAGAGTCTAGACATGCGAGATGATGATTTCTCTAGGAAGAGGCCGTTCTAGGGCTTGTGCTCTAAGGATAGTGGTGTCTTCAACCTCTCCAACCTTCTACGTGAAGATGGGGGACAGTTTCATAAAGTGTAATGGCCTCATGATGGTAAATAAGGGAGGAGTAATTTATGGAGGTGATTTTGGAAGATCGACTTGAGGAGGAAGATGAACCGATGTCGTTCATTCCGCCTTAAGATGCGTGCAGAATCTGTGTTCTTCATGCAGCGACCTTCTTGGCCATTTTCAAGTGTGATATGTTCAGAACTGGGCTTTTGACTAAACACAAAAGTTGAAGTCCTTGAAAATACTTTTCCAACGAATGGTTGCATGACTTCGGGTGAAGATTCTAGCCACGGGAAAGTCTGAACGAATTTGACGGCCGACAAACCAAGCATGCAGAAATTGTGTTTTGTACGCAGCGGATTTTGAAGCGGATTTCTAATATGATACTGTCGGATCTTGATTGTGTTATGAGCATGAATGTTGTAAATCATGTAAAGAACTTTCCATCGAGGGGTTACACGACTTCACCAGATTCCTATAGCTTCAGGAATCTCCGGTCAAAGTTGTTGCCCAGATTTATTCTGTACTAATTTCTCAGTTGGAGTAGAATCAGGTTTGGACTCGGTGGGGACAATGTAGTACATTAACATGATGTTGGGTGAACTCTTTCGTGTTAACCATCATAGTTTTATGAATGATGAAATTGATAATTGGATCCCACATAATTGATTTGTGAAATGAAGCGTAATCGAACGAAACGGTTTGGTAGAAATTCGTAAACCAATAGAAATGCGCATCATGTTAATAATCTGTTGAAATCATTTGGAAATGAAATGTAGGATGATAATCTATGGACATGTGAATGATTGTTTAGCTGAATGAATTTTGTAGTCCAATGCTTAGAGTGGCGTCTCCCTACGGATAACATTGTGAAAGTGTGTAAGTGCAAGTGTTGACTGCACTGAGTTGGTTAGTGTTGAGATGTGTTATAAATAGTCGGTTAGGCTTGGTCCTCGGTGCTCATTTTCTAGGGCTCCTTCCGTGCCGAGTGGATGGTTGGGCTTGGTCCTCGTGCTTTCTCTGAAGCTCCTTCCATGCCACGGTGAAGTGGAATTGCATGCGGTTTGAGTCAACACGCGGTGTCGTAATCCTGGCTTAAGGATAGTGTGGTAGGTCTACGGGCTCGCCAGTCGTCACATCGACGGGAGTTGACAGTTAGACTTTGGGCGGTTAGGCTTGGTCCTCGGTGTTTATGTCCCGGGGCTCCTTCCATGCCAAGTGAACGGTTGGGCTTGGTCCTCGTACTTTCTTCCAAGGCTTCTTCCGGTTCACACAAGTCTAGTTTGGGGCTTTGTTCTCGGTGCACATCTACTCGAGACTCCTGATGGGACATAGTACACGGGGGGGGGGGGGGGGGGGGCCTCCGCTATTGTGTTCTTAGCATTGAGGCATACAGAGGCCTAAGTGAAGCATTGTGGATGGCCGCTTAGTAGTAGAGAAGCCCGCTCTACTGTCGCCGTCTGGCCACGGCGGTTGATTCCTGAGAGGTTAGCTACCTGCTCAAAAAGTGGGAACTACTAGTCTGTGTCGACATAGCGATTGCATGTGCGTGATCATGGGTGAGTCATTGCATTGCATACATACCATTAAATTACATTGCACTATCAAGATCCTCATCGTATAAGTTTGTGTGGGCACACTTATACGACGAGTTACTTTATGTTAAACTGATCTTTAACTTATAAGCTTGTATGGGCATCCTTATAAGTTAAGTTACTTTCCAATTGTAGATACTTATACTTTATAGATAATTAGATTTGCTAGATTAAAATGTTGCTAATCATATTGTACTACTAACACTTGCTTGTACCTGCTATATACTTGTTATACTTTGTATTTGCTTCGTTTCTCCGCCCGGTGCCGAGGAGTCACCGGTGGAGCGGATGTGATACCCACTTAGTCTTTTTGACTAACGGTTGCTACATCTTCCTTTTTAAGAAGTCACCCCGCAGGTAGAGGAGCCACAGACTTTGCAGCAGGACAGCCAGGCCAGGACGACAGGGCCTAAAAGGACGGTGCTGCCGCTACCGTCAGTTATCGATGTGAGATTTGTTGAGCGATTTGATGTAGCCCTTTTGGGCATAGGTTAGTTGTACTTTGATACTTAGTAGAAGCTTGTTGTAGATTCTCTATTTTGATATACTTTGGACTATTATGCTTTGTGTTGATTTGACTTCTAGTTTACATTTTGGTTGGGTTGCATATATTGATATTTGTTGTAGCCGGCATAATAGGCGTCTTGTGATACAGGTTAGCCTGTGTGCCAATGCTACTACAAGGCGGTTGTTCTGGGCATAAGACCCCCATCGTGTCGTGTTTTGGGATCCGGGGGGGGGGGGGGGGGGGGGGGCTTACAGACTACTTCACTAAATCTCGGATTGCAACTATCCTACAACTCGGAGCAACACTCCTACATCTCAGAGATAACACACTCCTACAAACTCGGATAATAAAGCTCCTACGAACTCGAATACAATGCTCCTACAAGAGTTAAAATAATTGCTACAAAAATAATAAAAACTTTATACTTTCAGATCTGAAATCTTCAATATTCTTTCTTCTTTAAACCTGAAGATCTCCGTGAAGAAGTTGAGGAAGAAATCCTGTGAAATCTTTGATCTAAAGAGCTTAGGACCCGACACGTTCAAGTACATGTTTGAAGAACTTTAATCTATGATCTGTCGAATCTTTTTTCTTAGACTCGCTGGATCGAGAGAGGAGCGACAGTGAAGAATGACAATGACAGCACGACTTCTCCAGATCTTAAAATTGCGATGCGATTCTGAATAATGTTGTTAGGGTTAGCAATTCCTCTGAAAGGACTTCTTATACAACCTTATCTAATGATCTAAAATCATTAAGGAAGGATCAATGTGGACCAATCATGAGGAACTTAGGTTATATCGAAATCCCATCATACAGTTTAAAAAGAATTTTTCTGCAACCCTATTTCTCGAGAAGACATATGATTTCTCAAGAAGGATTTGCTTTCTAGAGAAATGGAATAGCCTTCTCGAGAAAATACTTAATGCAAAATCATTGAACTGAAGAGCTGATTTCTTGAGAATGAACTTAACGTCTCGAGAAAAATACATATCTTCTCGAGAAAAATATTTGACTTCTCGACAACTGCTTTGCTTTATCAAGAACTATTCTTGGCTTCTCGAGAATTCTTTAGGGCTTTCTCTAGAAAATGGCTTAAGGTTTGATTCAGAGAATTTTTCGAAAAGTCTTAAGGTTTCTCGAGAAAAAAATTTCTTTCTCGAGAACTGTACTTAGACATCACGAGAAATAGACTTCATTATCTTGAGGAAAGTACTTAGTAAATTTCGCTCTGAAAAAAAAAGCTAATTCTTCTTTGTTGAAAACCAACAACCCTTCATTTCTTCCATTTCTTTAGCACTTGAAAATGAAGTGCATCCCAGTGGAGAGGTTACACATGAGTCAACACCATGGGTCACACAATGAGGGATTACATTGTATGGTCCAGTATTTAGTAACTCATTGTAAAATAAAATTGGTCTACACTTAGCAATAATGACCTGCAAGCACTCAACTAAAGAATAACATCAAATACATAATTAATTCAACTTAGTTCAAGAGTGACTTCACACAAATCTAGGTTATTGTGGATACAATACCCAACAATCTTCCATGTACATAGAGGATTGATATGGAGAATCGGTTCCAGAGGTTAACTCAGGGTGAGAGGTCTGTTGATGACAACTTTCATGAGTTTATAAGATTGGGACGGTATACAAGCTCTATATTTGTCGACTAGGAGCGCAAGACAAACAAGCTCTATGACGGTCTGCACGACGATCTTAGGTTGGTTCTCTCAGGTGTGATTACACATGACTTTTTGACATTAGTAAATATTCCTAGATCCCTGGAGCGGGTTATAAAGCATGTATAGTGTTAAAATGACTTGGCTGTGGAAAAACCAGTGTTTAAAGTACCACGCTTTGCAAAATTTAAGTACAGTAGTAGGTGGAAAAAGATGTATAGGTCTTCGAGACCAGTTTCTTCTGATGCTTCTTGGATGACTACTAGCCTCGGTCCACCCACTTGCTATACTTGTTGAAAGCTAGGACACTTTATCCGAGATTGATGGAGTGGTCCTCCAAAGGTGGAGAAAAATCAGGTGTGACTTATACAGTGAAAGGTAAGGCAATGGAATCAACAACGTCCCATTGTGCTCCAGCTCAGCCCCAAGTGTACAACCTTGGCTAGAAGGTGGCCATAAAGCAAAGTGATGCGGTGACATTTATGGTTTAGTAAATAGCTTTTATTATTTTATATACTTGATAACTTGTGTACATTGGTTAACTGGTTGAATTAGATTTTGTCCTTATCATGGACTATCTGACGAGAGCACTATTAGTTTGTCGTGTTCAGGTGCAGATAGGAAGTCATGACTTTTGATTGGAAGCATCTATACTATCAATATCTGAATTTATGTGATCTTTGGTATTAACTGGCTCTCGGAGTAACGTGCATATATAGAATGCAACTCGAAGGAAATCACACTAGGATAGAACACCGAACACGAGACTTAATTCATTGTTATACGAGGATTGAGAAAGATACTGAGGTCTGCTCTCCAAGTGGTGAAGGCAGTTTAGAATGGCGTGGAGTTATTGTCACGCTATTAGAGGTTGTAGAGCCAAAGTCTAATTTTAGTGATGTTGTTATTGTGCTGGAGTTTCTAGTTGTGTTTCCTAAAGATCTCCCTGGGATTCTACCACAACAAGAAATTGACTTTACTATTGAGTTGGTGTCAGGTGCGATGTAACATCTCTCAAACACCTAGACACCTAGGAATGGTTTTGGCATGACTAGGTCATGAGAAAACCGTGGGAAGCCCAAAAAGACCAAGTGAACTTGGGAATAAGGTGATTGGGTTGTGTGGTTTGCATATAGTAAATTTTTGAACCATAGTTTAAGATGATCATGGGGCTTCACCAGGACTTCAAGACCTCACCCAAGCCCACTAACCCTAGAGTGAGGCCAATGGGTCACTTAGGTCCCATTGGGGTCCACCTAAGGGGTTAGGTTGACCAAAGTCAACTCTAACCCTAAATAGGTCAAACCTGACCTACATAGGGTCAACTGACAATCCCCTAGCGAAGTGGACCCCACATATACCTTCCTAACCCTAGTGAGTGGCCAATGGATCACCAAGGACCCATTGGAGTGAACCAAAGAGGCTAAGTTGACCAAAGTCAACTCTAGCCCTAAAGTGGTCAAAGTCAGGGGCCTAAGGGTCAACTGACCTCCAAAGGGCCAAGTCAACCCCACCTAGACCTTAGGGGGGCCAATGGGTCACCAAGGACCCATTAGGGGCAACCTCAAAGACCACGTTGACTAAGGTCAACCCTAGTCATGGTTTAGGTCAAGCTAGCCCTAATGGGCTAACTCAAGCTCAAGCCCAACTCACTTGGGCTAACCTTGTTTTGGTGGATGAAATGGACATGTGGGCTGCCATTTGGTTAGGTAGGAGCCAAATTTCAGCTTGGTTTGTAAGAGAGAGAAAAATCCACCTATGTAAGAGAGAGAAAGTGAAAGAAAGTAATGGAGGAAGTCTTTGGGCTCCTCCTTCCCCTTCCCCAACCTCCCATTCATTGCTCTAGGACAAGGAAGGCAGCCCCAGTTCAACCATTATGTTCTTGACTGGTTTGAGCAATGCCTCATCCCCCACCTACCATGGCCGCCAACCTTGACTAAGGGCCAATAATGACAATGCCTCCTATAGCCACCTAACAACCTTTTTCTACTTCTTAAAAGCTTCACTGGACTCCAAGGTGAAAGTGAAGGTAGATCTGAAATACTCTAGCGGGGGGGGGGGGTGAATAGAGTATTATGCTCTCTTAAAAAAAACTTTACAACTTTTGTTGTATTCCTAAGTGAACAGGTCAGTAAATAAAATAAATAGGCACAGCAACCTATCTAATCACAGAGCAACACAGCCAAAACAAAAGAAAAAGGGCAAACAGACGACACAAGAAATTTATAGCGGTTCCCTAACCTGGGTACATCCACTCTTCTACCACCCTGTTAGGAATCCACTCAGGTTTTTGATCAGGTGCCTGACACCAATGAGCTTTTGTTCAGGTGCTCAAAAACCAAAACCTCAAGTCTTTTGGTAGGACACTTGTAACCAGGAATAATTTTGAAGGGAATTAAAACCCTGTACAGAGGATGGAAAAAGGTATGATGAGGTCTTTTCTTTCTCAATATCAACTGAGAAGACTTGTGGATTGATGTCAGCAGATTGCTCCTACTGAGATCTTGAAGAGATCAGGAATTCTGGAGCACTGCTTCAGGGTGACAGGTCTTCAAAGAGCTTGAGTGCCTGGACCAGAGATTGCTTCAGGAACTTCTTTGATAGATAGAATTTTGTTGTCCTTTTGAAGTTGTCCTGTAGGGTTCAAGGAAGAAGACTCTTGATAGGGATTGAATGTTCTTCTTTTTCTTGATGATGTTCTCTAGTTTTTGGCTGATTGCATTAGAACTTTAGATTTCTGTATAATTGTTCTTGTGTGCAATGACTATCTGTGTCTGGTATGTGTTGTACTACTTGATCCGTTTCTTTTTCTGACTTTTTACTATCTAGAGAACAACCAAAATTTGAATGTTTGAGCAGTAATTGCAGTCGGCCTGGGAAGGAAGTGGCAATCAATGATTTCCCTAACTGTCCCATGGAAAAATGGCTTGTAATAATCCATGATCAATGCGCATTCTAACGGTAATATTCCGAGAGGATCTGGCATTAATTACTGAAGATTCATCGCCAATAAAAAGGACGGGAAAACCGGAGAAGACCTAGTCTGGTATCGTCGAATGAAGAACACAATTCGTCGAGCTGAGTTTGAGTTCGTTGAGCTGAGCTTGAGTTCATTGAGCTGAGCTTGAGTTTGTTGAGCTGAGCTTGAGTTCATCGAGCTAAGCTTGAGTTCATCGAGCTGAGCTTGATGAGTTCGTCAACCAGACAATAATAATTTGTCTTTACGTGAATCTTCTGAATTCTGCTTCAATCTTCGTCGAACTGACAATCTTCATTCGTCGACCATAGATCCACATTCGTCGAGCGAAGAGCAGTTCTGGACTTGGTTAAAATATACTGTATAACTGATATTTTGTGTCGACATAAGCTGGTGTCGACTGATATCCTGGTGTCGACGCAAATCTTCTGGTGTCGACATAAATCTTCTGGTGTCGACATAAATCTTCTAGTGTCCACATAAATCTTCTGGTGTCGACATAAATCTTCTGGTGTCGACATAAATCTTCTGGTGTCGACATAAATTGTCTAGTGTCGACGCATGCCCTAAGGGTCGACACAAATCCTTTGAATTCAGGAATCGTCGAGTAGAATACTGAAATCGTCGACTTGAGAAGTTGAGAACTTGAGGTCCAAGTTCATCAAACTCAGAATCTAGTTCGTCGACCAAAGATTGAAGCTGGACTTAGAAAAATTCTTCAGTTGCCCTGACTTTAGTCTGTTGAAGTAACTTAGTCTTCGTCGAACAGAGAACTAAGATCGTCGACCTCAGCACTAAGAATTATCTCAAGATCGTCGAACACAGAACACCTTTCGTCGAACTGAGTTCGACGAATATCGAACTCATTTGACTTAGTCTTGAAAACTTCTAATCTGGAGTTTATGATGGTCTTGATGATGGTTGGTCCATCTGATGTTGAACCTAAGGACTTGGCCTAGACTCTAGGACACAAATTTGACCCTGGCTATACAGGTTGGGTCGCATCCTAATCTAGTGAACCTAGCCCAAATCAACCAGGGATCCAACAATCTCCCCCTATTTGGGTGAGGTCACTAAGAGACTCAAAACATAAACAAAGCAAGGAAAGAAATATATCTGACAGAGAATCACTAACACATGCAGCAGATATATATACATGGCTTTGTTTAAACAAATAGCATAGTTTGAAAACAAATTGCAGAAAGAAATTGAAACAAAATTAAGATTACTTCTTCTTCTTTTACATAGATTTGTCTTCTGTTGTGTTCTCTCCTGGCTTTTTGAAGATAATTTCTCTATTAGGATTTGAAGCCTCTGTCTGAGTCATGGTCGTGTCAGCTGCCCCAATGATTTTCAATAATGTAGCTCTGGGGACAACTACTTCTGGATGGAGCTTCATATAATCATCAACATTGAAGAGTTTGTTGCCTTTGTCAAACCTTTTCAATTCTTCTTTTCTGTACTTTGACATTGTTGTTAAACCTGATGTGTCTTTTCCTTCAGCCTTGGCTTTATTGATCAAAGATAGGCCAATTAATTCCTGGTATCCAGCCATTCTTGCAGTATTGGCTGTTTCAGGATCTTTAAAAGGAATAGGAGGAGAGTATGGCGTTTTAGGACTGTTAGCTTTTTGTACTTCAGATATTTGTTACTGCTGCTGATATTATTGTTGCTGATGTTGATTTCCTGAGGATGGTTGCCTCTGCTGGCTGCTACCAGAGGATCACCCTGACTGTCTCTGATAGGTTTGCATGGGGGCAGATCTCTAAGAGCTAGAGCCAGTGGCACCAGCTGCTAGAGGAGGAGGGGGGGATCCTTTCTATATCTGTGAACTGGAGGAGGAGAATATCTCCTACTTCTTTTCCTATCCTTCTGCTGGTTCTTTGATAACCACATCCATGCAGGCATTCCCTTATAAGTTGCAACATTATGCAAAATGTAATAGGGAGTGTCAGCAGTGGAATTGGGTTTAGGAGCAGGAGGAGGAGGAGCCTTCCTTTTCTTTGACATCAATTTCTTTTTCTTCTTGGAGGCTTCTTCATCTGAATCATCATCATCATCAGCTTCATCATCTTCAGTATCAGAACCCTTAGGGTTAACATATAAAGCATCTAATGTTTTCAGAGTTTTATCATCAATAACAGCTTTTGCTGTAGCAGAGGCAAAAGTTGAAGGAACTGAAGTTTCAGCAACAGGGGAGGAGGAGACTGTACAAGAATCAGGAATAATGGGGACAGAGCTTTCAGCTGCTACCTTATTTTCCTCTTCAATATCAGCCAGGATTAGCTCATCCAAATCTGGCATAGGAGAGTCATCCATAACGAAAACTGGGGCTGAGATGGCTTCTAGAATAATTTCTGGACTAGCTGTAGAGATTGAAGCTAAAGCTAGGATAGCAAAACTGTCACAGAGTTGCTTAATAACTGCTGGACTAGCTAGAGATGTGCAGGGCACAATAGCCAACTGCTGTGGCTTAGTAAAGTATGCTGGAAGAGACTGCATATGTACAATATCAAAAACTTGCAGTAATTCTTGTAAATTAACTGTGGGATTGAGAGAAAAATCACCAATAGTTTCAGTAGTATCCATGTCAGCAATATCCATATCAGTATTAATAAAATTAACCAAATCAAATAACTCTGTATCTGTACAATCTGGAAAAACCTTTGAAGTTGTATCTGCTGGGGAAGCTGTATATGAAGCTTGAGCTGCTGCTTCATCATCAGGCATCTCCCCCTGCCTGGGTTCAGTGGGGACTGAGGCCAGGCCCTAGACTGAGGAGGGGGCAGCAGAAAGGGCAAAACTTTGAGCAGCTAAAGAATTAATAGAATTCACAAGAGGTATAATGGCCTCTGTGATAAGGGTTTTGATGAGATGAGTGAGGATGGTGAGGATAGATGATATGGTAGTTGAATCAAAGGAGGAAGGGAAAGAGGATGGAATGGGGGGAAGTACAGCTGATATGTGATGAGTGGATGGTGATGAAGATGGAATGGTGGTATCTGGCATGATAATGTCTGAGGGTAGGGTGAAAGATGGAATGGAGGACAAATGAGGGGGAAGTGGAGACTGGGGAGGTGTAAGGATATGTGTGTCATGAGGTGAAGATGGAGGTGTTGGTTGTTGATTATCTTGTAGAGGGGAAGATGGAGGTGGAGATGGGATGTTGGTGATGTCCAGTGGTGGAGATGGAGGAGGAGTAGACACATGAGGGGGCTGCTTTGCTGGAAGGGGTGCTGGAAGAGATGGTGGAGAGTGATGGCTCTCCTCAGCAGGTGTGGGAGTGGCTTTAACAGCCCTGGTGCCTTCTGAAGCAGGGATGGAAGAGGAGGAAGCCTTGGACGGCTTGGAGATCATCCTCTCCCATCTGCCAAACAAAGCGCAGGTGAGGCGCTTGCTGGCATTGATGAAGATGGTCGAGGAGACCATGAATTCACCAGCCTTTTCCTTGAGGAAGCTCCCCAGGATTCTTCCAAAACAAACATCTTTCTTGCTGATTTTCTTCTTAATCAGATCAAAGAAGATCTTACTCCAATAAACAGGACGCTTATTCACAACGACACACATGATAAGGAATTGATGTCTGGTTATGTAGTCGTGTGCGGTGTGCTTGCCCATCAGTACTTTTCGCACGATATCTGCCAAGAACTGGTAGGCGGCAGACAGTTGTTTCTTTAACAACTTGTTAGGGTTGCTTCCAGAAAACCCCATCAACTTCAGCATCGAACTGTATTCTTCAGAATCCATATCCATGTCATCTTCTCCATTTACCAATCCAAAAATTTCAGAAAGAACGGCGGGAGATAGAGAGACAGCATTACTCCCGATATTGCCTGTCAGAACATTTTCCTCAGAAACTGACGAAGTGTATACCCACTCTCGAATTTTAGTTGCATGTAGTTTAATCCTTCTAGTCATAAAATCTTTGAGACCAAGTTCCTCTAATAGTTCCAGAATGTTGCGGAAGATTGGGTCAGAGTGTT
Organism: Platanthera guangdongensis; assembly: GCA_039583875.1. Taxonomy (NCBI): domain Eukaryota; kingdom Viridiplantae; phylum Streptophyta; class Magnoliopsida; order Asparagales; family Orchidaceae; genus Platanthera; species Platanthera guangdongensis. The sequence goes on from CM077156.1 coordinate 62,484,811, forward strand.
GGAATGAATCGAAGTCCATGTCAAAACCGATGTCAAATTTCATGGCAGCTAAAGCTCCTGCTGGAATCGCCATTGATGACCTGCAATAAAGACAGAGAAAACGACGATCAAGAGTAAGAGAACTGAAAACGCGGGACGGAGGTCGAAGAAAACCTAGATATAAGTTTTCTAGAATTTGAATCGACAAACTCCGTTCCACGAAAAAGAAATAGTTCTTCGAACTGAGGTCGACGAAATAAATTATAGATAAGTAATTCGTCGATCTCATCCAAAAGAATTGAAAACCGTTCGTCGAACTCCGTTCGATGAAATATCTTCTGAAGCAATCTTCGTCGATCTCCAGTCGACGAAAATTATTTCCACACAGAGAATTCATCGATCTCCGTTCGACGAGAATCTCTCAAATTTGCCTAATTCATCGAACTCTGTTCGACGAACTCTGGAAAATTCGTCGAATGCAGACAAAAACTAATTTAACTCTTCTCCATTGATCATTCCCAGTTGATTTATAAAGAACAGATGATTTTTCTCATCCAAAGGTTTTGTGAAAATGTCTGCTCTCTGTAGATCAGTAGGAATATGAATTAAGTTAATTTTCTTTTTGTCTACATTATCTCTAATGAAATGATGTCTTATTTCAATATACTTAGTCCTACTATGGTGAACTGGATTCCGTGTTATAGCAATAACACTAGTATTATCACAAAATAATGTTGAATTATTTAAGTTGACACCATAGTCTAGGAGTAGGTTTTGTATCCATAACATTTGTGAACAGCAACTGTCAGCAGCAATGTATTTTGCTTCTGTAGTTGATGTAGACACAGATGTTTGCTTTTTACAAAACCAGGAGACAAGTCTCATACCTAGGAACTGGCAAGTTCCAGAGGTACTCTTCCTGTCCACTCTACATCCAGCATGGTCAGCATCTGAGTATCCAGTTAACTCAAACTCTGACTCTACAGGATACCAGAGTTCCAGATTAGGATAACTCTTTATATATCTCGAAATTCTTTTTAAGAAAATAAGGTGAGATTCTTTAGGGTTTACTTGGAACCTAGCACAAAGGCATGTGACAAACATGATATCAGGCCTGCTAGCTGTTAGGTATAATAGGGATCCAACAATTACACCAAAGTTTTTCTGATCTACAGGTTTCCCTGCTGCATCAGAATCCACAACAGCATTAGTAGCCATAGGTGTTTTCATTCCTGAAGCATCACCCATCCCAAACTTCTTAATAAGCTCTTTAGCATACTTAGCTTGGGAGAGGAAGATACCATCAGGGAGCTTCTTCACTTGGAGACCAAGGAAGTAGGAAAGCTCACCCATGCTTCTCATCTCAAATTTGGAATGCATGGGGTCAACAAACCTCTTGCACAATTTAGGATCAGTAGACCCAAAGATGATGTCATCAACGTATATTTGTACTAACAAAATTTTGTCCATATGATATCTAGTGAAAAGAGTTTTATCTATGGTTCCTCTTGTAAATTTATGCTCTAAAATAAAGCTTACTAATGTCTCATACCAAGCTCTTGGAGCTTGCTTTAAACCATAGAGAGCTTTATGCAATTTGAATACAAAAGAGGGATAAGTTAAAGAGATAAAACCTGGAGGTTGTTCTACATAAAACTCTTCTTGAAGCACTCCATTCAGAAATACACTCTTGACATCCATTTGGAACACTTTGAATCTCCTGATAGATGCATAGGCAAGGAATATTCTTATGGCCTCTAACCTTGCAACAGGGGCAAAGGTTTGGTCATAGTCAATTCCTTTCTCTTGCCTGTAGCCTTGAGAAACAAGCCTAGCCTTGTTTCTCACTATGTTCCCATGAGCATCTAGCTTGTTCCTGTAGACCCATTTGGTTCCAAAAACTGGGTAGTTATGAGGTCTTGGAACCAAATCCCAAACTCTAAATCTCTCAAACTGATTTAATTTCTCTTGTATTGCAATGATCCAGTGAGGATCTTGCTCAGCTTCATGGATGGTGAGAGGTTCAATTTGAGAGAGAAAACAGGCATGCATCAAGTCTTGGTTGAGTTGATGCCTTGTCTATACACCTACTGAGATGTCTCCAATCACTTGAGATCTGGGGTGATCTCTAAGTTTGACAAGATCAGTTGGTGGAGTTTGTTCAACAACAGCTTCTGTAATTAATTTCTCTTGAGGAATGTTACTAGCTGTTGAGGGAAGTTCAACCACTTCCACTTGAATCTCTTCTTCACTGTCTTCAGCAACCTGTGGAGAAGGATGAGTTGATACCTCTTGGGTAAGGTTTACTCCATCCATACACTCACACAGTTGTGGAACCTACAAAGAGCTATTGGCAGAAATCTCTTTCTCCTTATAAGACATGTTAGCTTCATCAAAAGATAAATGGACTGATTCTTCAATTTTAAGGGTGGATTTATTAAAAACCCTATAGTCCTTGCTTTCTTGGGAGTATCCTAGAAAAATCCCTTCTTCAGCCTTAGCCTCAAACTTTCTAATATATCTTTTATTGTTTGTGTGAATATAACATATACAACCAAAAACTTTAAAGTATGTGATTTTAGGTTTCTTCCCTTTGAGTAATTCATAGGAGGTCTTATTTTTCAGCTTATGTATAAGGCTTCTATTCAGGACATAGTTAGTAGTGTTTATAGCTTCTGCCCAAAAGGATAGAGGCATGTAAGCATCTGCCAATAATGTACCTGCAGATTCAATGAGTGTCCTATTTTTCCTTTCAGCTACCCCATTTTATTGGGGAGTTCTAGGAGCTGAGAAGCACTGCCTGATACCTTCCTTCTCACAGAACTCATGCATAAGAAGAGACTAAACTCTGTACCATGATCACTTCTGATCAATGCAACATGAGTAGAGAACTCAATTTGTATGGTCCTGAGAAAATCTGTAAAAACAAGAATGTATCTGAATTAGCTCTCAGAAAGGCTACCCAACTGAATCTAGAGAAGTCATCAGCAATCAATAAAGTATAAGACTTCCCTCCTAGGCTTTGTACTACAATGAGTTCAAATAGATCCACATGAAGCAAATATAAAATCCTAGGTGAATCTCTTTTATTAATGGATTTGAAACTAGTTTTAGTTTGTTGCCTAATTGACAAGCCCTGCATAGGTTTTCCTTCTTGTAGGGGCCAGAAGGTAAACCTCTAACAAGGTTGTCTTTAGATAGCCTAGCTATGTTCTTAAGGTTTACATGTCCTAACCTTTTATGCCACAACGCATTTTGGTACTAGTGATATTGGGTAAACAAACATCAGTCTTAGCAGAAATAAAATCTACTAGATATATGTTGCCTTGTCTAATTCCAATTAAAACAATTTTGTTGTCATTATCAATAATTGAACAAGATGTAGAGTTAAAGTGTACCTGATAACCTTCATCACATAATTGACTTATGGATATTAGGTTATGTTTGAGTCCTCTTACATATGTTACTTTCTTGAAGGTAACTGATCTAATCTTTACTACTCCATATCCTTCTGACTGGCCACTCTTTGAATCACCAAAGATCACCTTTGATCCTAGTTTGGCCTTGTAATTGGATAGAATGGCCTTGCTGCCTGTCATATGCTTGGAGCAACAACTGTCCAAGTACCAGGTCTGACTCACCCTTGGACAGCTCTTCACCTGTACCTGTAATGAAAAACAAAACTCAATTGTTCTTGACCCAGGTTACCTTGGGTCCTATATTTGGTTGAAAAGAAAAGAAGGAAATAACTGACAACGTAGGTTAAGATTTATAACCTGAGGGGTGATATCTCCTAGGTGGAATAACCCAATCAGCTAGTAGATTGAAAGTCTTATTTGTTGGCTTAGAATTTCTTTAAGAGAAATGATTTAAGTTTGGTCCTTCTGGGTTCGACGAATTTCTGTAAGTTCGTCGACCAGAGTTCGACGAATAGGGCTGAGATCGTCGATCTCTGCTCAGAGAATGACAGTAGTCATTTTCTGTGCCCCAAGTTCGTTGACTTCTGTTCGACAAACCATACAAATTTCATCGATCGCAGTTAGACGAATTGTTATAGCTAGAGTTTGCGTTCAGCGTTCGTCAATTTGGGTTCGACGAACTGGCCACATTTTGTCGATCTAAGTTCGACGAATGCTGCTGAACCTTATTTTTACCAGTTGTTTTTTTATTTCTATTTCTGTTGTCTATGGGTTTTGGATTGTTTGCCGACATTGGTTTGTCTATTATCTTTTCTTTTCCCTTGGCAGAAATAAATTTAATGGATGTTGTAAGAATATTTTTCTTAATTATGGGTGGCAAACTTGATGAAGCACCTAAGCCCAGCTTGCCATTTAATATGGCATTTACTGTGCTTGTTCTGTCCATTAGCTTGAGACTTCTCCCATTGATAGATTGCTCAAGTTGTTTGGCCTCACATAAATCATATTTTAATTGAATTATCTGTTCATTTGCTACGGTTAGTTGATCTTGTAGTTTAATATTTTCTGAGTTGACAGATTCAAGATTTCCTAGTCATTCTCTAAGGGTTTTTATTTCTTTTTCTGAATTAATTAAATCTAAACACATGGTTTTAAATTCAGTTTTAAATAGATCAGAATTGAAATCAAAGCTTGAAAAAACCTGATCTGCCTCTAAGTCTGAGGCTGCTTCATCTTCAGATTCTCCTTCTAATCCAGAATTGCTCCTGGAGGCATCAATTGCCATAAGGAAAACCTCCTTGGATCTTGCTTCTTCCTCTTCTTCACTTGAGCTGGAAGAGGATGATTCTTCTTCAGTATCACTCCATTTCTCAGCAACAAAGCCCTTGTCTTTCTTTTTGTACTTGCTGGAGGAGGGTATGCTGCTGTATTTTCTCCTGGAGTCCTTTTCTCTATTTTTCTCCTTCTTCTGATTTTCTGGACATTCAGAGATGTAATGTCCAGGTTTTCTGCAACCAAAGCGCACAACCTCCTTGGTTGGTGTCTTGTCAAATTTGGGCTTATCATCCTGCCTGGATGATTTCCTTCTGAAATCCTTTCTAGCCATCTTATAGAATCTTTTTGCAAAGAGGCTCATAAGTTCATCATTGGATGTTACGATCTCACTTTACTCAGATGCTTTGAAGGCTATGCTGTGATCCTTTATCATTGGGGTTGTTGACTTCTGTTCAGCTGCTTCTCTTGATTTTATCAGCTGCTCAAAAGACTTTAATTTGCCTAACAGAGATTCAGTTGATATATCATTTAGGCTTTTGGCTTCTTTATTAAGCCAGATTCTTGAATCCCAAGAGCTATGGAAGCACATCAAAAACTTATCATTCACCTCTGTAAGGGTGATGTCTTTATCCATGGTTTTGAGCTCATTGATGATTGAGCTCAACTTGTTGTACATTTCAGCCACTGATTCAGTCTCATCCTTCTTAAAATTCTCATACAGGGATATGAGATTTGATCTCCTATCTTTTCTTTCATCTGCTGAACCAGCTACCATTTGGTTGAGGGAATCCCAAATGGCCTTGGCTGAGGTGCAGTCAGCCACCTTCTGAAATATGTCATCTGACATTGTCTGAGCCAAGATATTCATTGCCTTTGCATCTGCAATTTTGGCTTTCTTGTAGGCATCATTATTTTCTGGAGGAGGTACTGCAGTCATGTTGGTAGAGGTGCTTATAGAAGCTGCAGGTGCTGGAAGTACTTCTGTCAAAATGGAAGCAGAAATATCCTCATTAATAGAATTCATGTATAATCTAATTCTTGTCTTCCAGATCGCAAACTTGTTAAGATTGCATACTGGAGGTCTGATGCTTGCATAATCTTTGTTTTGAGCTATATCTGTGAAAAAATAAATCTAATAACGAAAATAAAACAAATAGATCTATCTAGAGGGATCTTCATGATTCAGGAGTTAGCCTGTACAACCACTTGATATCTTAAGGTGTGGTATTTTAACCAACCTCCCTCTGATACCAATTGAAAGTGAAGGTAGATCTGAAATACTCTAGAGGGGGGGGGGGGTGAATAGAGTATTGTGCTCTCTTAAAAAACGTTACAACTTTTGTTGTATTCCTAAGTGAACAGGTCAGTAAATAAAATAAATAAGCACAACAACCTATCTAATCACAGAGCAACACAACCAAAACAAAAGAAAAAGGGCAACCAGATGACACAAGAAATTTATAGTGGTTCCCCAACCTGGGTACATCCACTCTTCTACCACCCTGGTAGGAATCCACTCAGGTTTTTGATCAGGTGCCTGACACCAATGAGCTTTTGTTCAGGTGCTCAAAAACCAAAACCTCAAGTCTTTTGGTAGGAGACTTATAACCAGGAATAATTTTGAAGGGAATTAAAACCCTGTACAAAGGATGGAAAAAGATGTGATGAGGTCTTCTCTTTCTCAATATCAACTGAGAAGACTTGTGGATTGATGTCAGCAGATTGTTCCCCCTGAGATCTTGAAGGGATCAGGAATTCTAGAGCACTACTTCATGGTGACAGGTCTTCAAAGAGCTTGAACGAAGAACACAATTCGTCGAGCTGAGTTTGAGTTCGTCGAGCTGAGCTTGAGTTCGTTGAGCTGAGCTTGAGTTCGTTGAGCTGAACTTGAGTTCGTCGAGCTGATCTTGAGTTCGTCGAGCTGAGCTTGATGAGTTCGTCGACCAGACAATAATAATTTGTCTTTATGGGAATCTTGTCAATTCTACTTCAATCTTCGTCGAACTGACGATCTTCATTCGTCGACCAGAGATCCACATTCGTCGAGCGAAGAACAGTTCTAGAATTGGTTAAAATATACTGTATAACTGATATTCTGTGTCGACATAAGCTGGTGTCGACTGATATCCTGGTGTCGATATAAGTCTTCTGGTGTCGACATAAATCTTCTGGTATCGACATAAATCTTTTGGTGTCGACATAAATCTTCTGGTTTCGACATAAATTGTCTGGTGTTGACACATGCCCTAAGTGTTAACACAAATCCTCTGAATTCAGGAATCGTCGAGTAGAATACTGAAATCGTCGACCTGAGAAGTTGACTTCATTGACTTGAGAAGTTGAGAACTTGAGGTCCAAGTTCGTCGAGCTCAGAATCTAGTTCGTCGACCAAAGCTTGAAGCTGGACTTAGAAAAATTCTGGAGTTGCCATGACTTTAGTCTATTGAAGTAACTTAGTCTTCGTCGAATAGATAACTAAGATTGTCGAGCTCAGCACTAAGAATTATCTCAAGATCATTGAGCGCAGAACACCTTTCGTCGAACTGAGTTCGATAAACGTCGAACTCTTTTGACTTAGTCTTGAAAACTTCTAATTCTTGAGTCTCTGATACTCTTGATGATGGCTGGTCCATCTGATGTTGAACCTAAGGACTTGGCCTAGACTCTAGGACACAAATTTGACCCTGGCTATACAGGTTGGGTCACATCCTAATCTAGTGAACCTAGCCCAAATCAACTAGGGATCCAACACTAGGAGTCAACTCCAACCTTTACCTGAAGGAGTCAAGGACTTTCACTGTGTTGTTGCAGAAATACGACCACCACCACCACCATGACAATCCGGCGATCGGCAAGGCTACAGCCACCCACACAGGTCCTCCTCCACTCCTTCTTTCATTTATAGCTCATAACAATCACTAGTGCCAAGGTTCGAGCTCAATTGAGCCCGATCCAATTCGAAAATTTCATGGTTTCGGGCCGAAAAATATCTTGGTAGAACCGCCGGAATACACCCCTCCGACGGCTGTGCCGCCGCCTGGCGACAGCCACCACCTCAACGGATGTGTTGGTGGAGATGGCCGGCCGGGGAGGTGGCCGGATCGCCGGCAGCAGCGTCAAGAAGAGGCTCCAGGATGGTGGATTCGGGACAGTCGGCTGGAGCTTGAAGATGAACGGATGCCGTCCAAGGCGCGCCAAGATTCGTGCAAGGAATGATAATATACTGTAGGATATAAATTTCTGATTATTTAATTATGTCACACATTTTGTATTTAATAGTTTTAATTTTTAAAAATAATTAGGTGCTATTTCATAAACTGTGGTCAACATCAAACTTGTAGCCTGGAGAATCAAGTGTACAACAAAATTTGTTTGATCCAATTTGGGTGCATGGTTTGACCAGGGCACCCATTTTGGTGGGGTATATACATAAGGCTAGGTAGAAATTAAAATGAGTGCCCACACTTCATCGTTCGTCCAAATGATTTGAAATTTTGGCAGGCAGTCACCCTAGACCATATCTAGGTCGTGCCCAAAAATGGGAATTTTTTGGGACAATTTTTCTATAGTTTTGGAAAATGTTTGATTTCTCTAGGGTAAATAAATTTAAGGGACAAATGACCTCCAAACTCACCCAAATTTTGGTTAGTGGTTCTTGGGGTTATTATAAAGCTCTGGTTAAAATTTCATCACACTTGGAAGTGATTTGAACAGAAATAATGCAAACCCTAGCCTGGCCCTAAAAAGGGGGTAAATAGGTCAAAATGCCCCTTGTGTGTTTAAGTTGTCAAATCACCTCAACAGAGGCTGAAATTTAGGTCACTGGCTTGTTATGACAGTAAGCACCCCCACATGGATTATGGGGTGGATTGGGGTGGGTTTTCCATAGAACTCAAGTTCAAACACTAAGGTTGAACTTTGGGGGTTTGTGAAGGACATAGGGTGATATGTTCTTGAATGGACTTGGGGTTTTGTCCATGTAATCCTAGGAGGTTGAAATGTTCTAAGAAGGGATTGGGTAGTAGTTGGAGACATACACCCCACTTAAACCACTATATAAATATTTAGTTCTTTACACCCTAGGAATTAATTAGTGGGTCATATGAACATGATTCATGATGAAATTTTGGTAAAAGTATTTTTATAGTGTTAGTCATCTTTGGAAATTTTGTTTTGAATTTTAGATCAATAAAAACAGTAGTTTATTCACAATCCTTCAAATTGCACTATCTACTTAGGAATTTATTTTCAATTAACCACTCATTGGAATCTGGTGAAATTTGGTCAGGGGACAATTGATCTAATTATCAAGCTCCGTAAATTTCTATCAAAGTTTTGGATACATATTTGCGGTACCTACTTCACAAGCTCAATAAGTTGGAAAGTCGTGAAATAATTTGTTTATAGCTCATTACTTGCAAATAAATTATCAAACTTGACTTAGAGCATTTATATGTCCGTGCAATCATCCTTGAATTTTCTCAGAATTTTTGGAAAAAGGCTTGCTGCACTTGTCTCTTAAAATTGATAAAAATAGTTTATATTCAAAATTGATTTAGAGGCTTAACCTTCCAAAAAAAATTGGGATACTTTGGATTCTGTGTTTAATAACCATCTTGAATTTATCATAAATTTGGTAGAGCATTTACCTATATGAAATTGGTACTTCATGTTCGAACTTAAGATTTTTGGATGACTAGAATAATTAAAGAAAATATCAGATAAATAGGGAAAATTGTGAAATTCTGGTGTTAGGCTAAAAAGGTCATGAGATCCCTCTAATAATTATTATAGGGGTACTGGATGAATATTTTGAGTACCTCCCATGTTACGGGTCATATAGCTTAAGTGGTCTGCATATAGTAAACACTGCAGAAACTATGTTGGAGTATAATTTGAGCACATGATTTGGGATTAGTGTTTGTATGGTTTGGATGAATAGAAATGAGTTCATCGTTGGAAGTTGGGATGAGTAGAGTGTTGAATTGGGTAGTGTTAAGTGTGCTCGGGGTCGACGAAACATCATCTTCCCCATAGAAGAGGAAGTGTCAAATAGACTAGGGTTATATCCACTATGATGTTTAAGGGACTAGGAGTTGGGTATTAACCAATAATAGTAAGTACCTTGCGAAAGGGAGCTTTGGGCATAATCCTATCATAGTTTCTAGTACCCTCGAGAGGCCTTCACTGGGAATACCTTGGGCAGTCTTGGGCTAAACCTAAACTGTAAGTAAAATTGGAATGCAAGAGTAACTAGTAAATCTAGGGTTTCACCATCACATACCTCGATGCCTCGGGAAGATAGGTTGGGTTACTCGGGCATTGGGCCCAGTGGATTTTATGATGGGCAGGTTGGCCCGGCGAGCTTTGGATCGGTTGTTATTTGTGACGGACGGTTTATTCCGGCGAGCTTTGGCTCGGTAGTGGTTTTTGTGATGGGCAGGCTGTCCCGACGAGCCTTGGCTCAGTTGTTGTTCTTGTGGCGGACGGGTTGGTCCGGGGAACTTTGGCTCGGTAGCTGATACATAAAGTTGCATGTGCATAATTTATAAGGTGGTGGGTCTACGGTATTGGAGGGTCGATGGACCAACGCCCATACGTTGACTCGGCAAGTGTCGTTTAGCACTTGGCCAAATAAAGTTCGGTGCGCCAGCCGTCGAGAGTACGCAGGCGCTCCGCTTTGTGCACCAGTGTTGAGGCATACGATAGGTCTGACTTGTAGTGCAATTACCAGTTTAGAGGTCGGCGAGGCCCAACCCACCGCTTCCGTTTGCCACTACGGAGGTATCCTGGGAGGTTCGGCTCCTGAAATGGGGAACTAAAGGTCTGTGTACACAGAGTCGAGTGGGTGAGTTGCACTTGCATGTTCACATCGTGGCATAATTATATTTCATAGCATAATCAATACATATAACCCGACACCTATTGTATAAGTGGTATGGCACGCTTATACAATAGGCCCTGCAAAACGACCCCTTGGTTTATAAGTTCGTGCGAACATGCTTATATGTTAAGGTTTTTATTCAGTGTTACATATATATGCTTGCTGGAAAACCGACACCCTATCATATAAATCGTTATGGGACTTTTTATATGATAGGAACCCTGCAAAAGATCCCTTAGTATATGTGTTTTCATATAAGTTAAGGTTACTTTCTTATTCAGCTTTCATACCTTTATTGCTGTCTTATACACTATATAACTGCTAGATTTGTTCCATCGCCATCTCTTTAATTGTTATTTTCCACTTTCATGTCCTCTCCTTTCCTTCTCCCCGCTCGGTGCCTAGGAGCCATGGGGGAAGGGGCGGGTGATGATAGGACTTAGTCTTTTAGACTAACGGTTTTCGAACCACATCATTTTAGGGGACTACGGAGCCCAGCATGGAGGAGCAGCCCCAGATGTTGGCACGCTTAGAGTTCGGGCAGTCTAGTACCGGAGTTCAGATGACAAGGACTGTGAGTACTGATCACTAGTAAATATATTAGTTTGCTTCCGCGATGAGAGATTTGTAGTGAGGACTTGATGTACTGGGCATGAGCCCAAAGATTTTGTACTTTTATTATATCTGTGGACACTCCCTTCGTGGAGAATATTTTCTTTATATATATGTAATTTCTGTTGACTTGCTTTATTACTTTGCTACAGTTGTGATCGAATTGGCCGGCAGGATCGACGTTTTGTAGTGATGACCTTCCCGGGTGTGAAGGTGTCACCGCAGAGCAGTGGTTCTGGGCCTAAGACCCCGGTGTTTTAAAGGAAAAAAAGGGGGTCTTACATGCGAAACCTGTGTCATGCTCACCATACAGTGTAGCACCAAAGGAGATGGCAGAACTTAACAAGGTGACAGAAAAAAACAAGTATCTAATCCCGAAAATAGATGATTTATTTGGCTAGCTGTTTGGATCAACTGTCTATTCGAAGATGGGTTTGCGGTCCGGCTATTATCAATTGAGGATCAGAGATAGTGATGTTCCCAAGACAGCGTGTGTTACATGTTATGGTCACTATGAGTTTACTGTGATGTTGTTTGGGTTAAAACATGTTCCATCAGTATTCGTGGATCTTATGTATAGGACCTTTCGAGAGCATATGGACCGAATTTTTGTCGTCTTTATAGATGACATATTGGTATACTCTTAGTCAGAAGAGGATCTTGCAAATCATTTGAGGTTGGTGTTGCATATCCTGAAGGGGAATCGACTTTATGCCAATCTCTCTAAGTGTGAGTTTTGTTAGTCATCAGTAGCATTCTTCGGTAATATGGTCAGTAGAGAGGGATTTGCGGTGGATCTAACAAAGATAGTTACGACACGAGAGTGTCCTATGTTGACTTTGGTGTCGGAAGTCTGAAGTTTCCTAGGACTTGCCAGCTACTATAGGCACATCATAGAGAACATCTCGCGAATAGCTCTATCTCTCACTACCATGACAAGGAATGATCAGAAGTTTGTTTGGTCTCCAACATGCATACAGGCATTTGTTTAATTGAAGAATCGTTTGACTCTGGCACATATTCTGTGCTCGCAATATGGTACCGATGACTATAAATCTATAGTAATGCCTCTGGGAGTGGCTTAAGCTACATTCTTCTTTAGAATGGAAAGGTAATAGTGTATGGCTCTCGCCAACTAAAAGTGCATGAGAGGAATTATTTGATCCATGACCTGGAGTTAGTGGCAGTAATACTCGCCCTTAATCTTTGGCAACACAACTTATATGGCATGGAGATTGATATCTTTATGGACCATAAGATCCTAAAGTACCTGATAGATCAGAAAGATTTGTTTATGCAATAGTGAAGGTGGATGAAGTTCCTTGGTGACTACACCTTCAAGATTCATTATATTCTCAGTAAGGGAAATGTTTTTGCGGATGTATTGAGTAGAAGGGATTCTATAAGGGCTAATTGTATTTTGATGCATGTGGAGCGTCTAATCAGTGACTTGGAAGCCTTGAGAATCTCTTGTATCGAAAGCAGAACAATGACAAATTCATTCTTGAACTGGACGGAGGTGCAATGTGATCATGCTGACAGAATATGACAGGTGTTGGAGTTTGATGAAGGCATGAAGCAATGTGTCTTAGACTGTGGATTGGTCTAACATGGGGTTTTATTATGAAGATGGTCTTTTGCAGAAATGTGACTATTTGTGCATCCCAAGGTGTGGCACTTTATGGGAGGAGTTAATGTATCATGCATGCTCTTCAATGTACTTGACCCACCTTGGGAGCGCAAAGGTGTTCAAGGATATGAGAAAGCTGTTTTGGTGGCCAGGAATAAAGAAGGAAATAGCACCTTACTTGGCGAAGTGTCAAAATTGTGCCCAAGTGAAGGCTGAATGTCAGAAACCTGGTGGTTTCCTAAAGTCTTTACAGATCCCAGAGTGTAAGTTTGACGACATATCTATGGATTTTGTGGACAGCTTGCTGAGATCGCAGTAAGTGAATTATATCGTTTGGGTGATCGTTCACCGATTATATATGTTGTAACACTTCGTTCCGAGCGGAGGGATGATTCAGTGGAAAAGTTAGCAAAACTTTACGTTGAAAATATTATACAAATGCACGACATACACTATAGCATTGTGATTTGACACTTGAAGAAGCCGATTCCGAGATACCATGGGACTTTCGGAATTATTGAATGGATTGGTGAAGTTGCCTATCAGCTCGCTCTATCAGTAGAGATAATTGGTTTCCATGATGTGTTCCACATATCAGTGCCATAAAAGGCTATACAATAGCCTACGATAGTCATTGTTGCAGATTAAGTGCCGATCGATAGTGGGATGAAGATGATGATCAAGCTAATTTGTATCGAAGACACGAAGATCATACAGTTGCGAAATAAGGCAATCAGGATAGTAAAAGTCTATTGGGTAATTGTGGTCGTGATGAACTAACATGGGAGCGTGGGAAGACCATACTTGAGGATTTCCCTATGTTGTTCCATTGAGGTATATATTGTATATATTTTATTTCTATGTTATTTTCTGTGTTCCCTGAGCTGTTCTGTTGAGTTCCTTGAGCTATTCATGGGTAATGATTCTCCTCTTGGACAAGTGAAGTCCTTATTTTTGCATGATAAAATGGAAAGCCCCACCAACGGGTGGAGAGAGTGATGTTTCCTTTGGGTCGATACAATGTATCCCCGGTAGAAACTTTCATATAGTGTTCAAAACCAAATTACAAACATAGGCATCCTGTTTGAAGCACATCTAAACAAGTTGGTCTGGATTGGTGATGGATTTAATGCTCTTTGTATGCCAAAGATGACTCCGTGATTTATGCGATTTTTTGGGTTCTGAGTGCTGCAGAGTGCTGTAGGGAGTCCTGGAGGCTAACTCCAGGAATTACCTGGAATAATAGACATAATCAAACTTCTGTTAGCTACCACCCGAAGATAGTGATACTACTAGCGGTAGCACCTAGTAGGTTGTTTTGTGGTTGTATAGCCTGTTTCTGTAAGATAGGGTGAGTAGTATGTTGAGATGTTGAGCTTGGGGTGCCCAACTGTGGTGGCTGTGAGTTCCAGCCTTGAAACATAAGGGGAGTTATGTATATTTGATATGGGATATGGTAGGTAGACTCACATCCCGCCTTCCGCTTTGATTGCTTTAGCTTTCAGCATTGGAATGATGATTTGAGCAATGAGAATTAACTTATCTGTACCTGTGCTATGTCATTCTTCTACTAGATTGCCTAAGGATTTGGCTTTCATAATTGGCATTGTGAGAGTCTTAGGATATGGGCCGGAAAGACTAGAAATGCTCAAAATTACCATTGCTCTAGGACTGAGGATGATGCTGGGAACTGAGAATCTGGTACACCGATAATGCGCCCTGAGTGCACGGGACGTGTAGCCTTGTGTACCAATGTCTGTGATGGTTGAGATTTATATATATTGTCCTTCTGCTATTTGCAGTGAAGGAGCACCACTTCCCCGAGTGAAGGTTGGGGTCGTTATAATTTGGTCATCTAAAGCTGACCATTGCCTTGTTTGCCACATATTGGTGGATTTTCCTTATACAGGTGCTGGAGAGCCAATGTGGAAGTAGCAGGCTGAAGCCCCCTTGAGCTATGCCTGCCCTTGAAGGCCAAGTGAAGTGTTTAAGTTTTGTCATGTGTTGCTAAACTGTGTACCAATGTATGTAAAACACATTTGTGAAGGAAATATTGTAAGTCCTTTAGGACAAAACTCTTTGTGCATTTTGGTTATCATTCCGACTTGATAGATAGTAGACATTCTGTGTTTGGGTTCTTATTAATCTAAAAGTTTTGGTTAGAATGCAACTCTAAGTTAGTATACGTGAATGTTTTGGTTCAATGCATAAATCCACTGACTGTCCGTGGATAGTGTCGTGGGTCCATGACGGGAACTTCTATTATTTTCTACCTGATGGATGGGGGTATTACAAGCCCACCCAAATCCGATGAAAGTGCAAGCCGATAGGTAGCTTCACCAACACATTCAATAATTTCAAAAGGTCAAAGGTATCGCGGGCTTAACGTTTTCAAGCATCAAATCCTTGATACTCCCTTGAAATGCGTGGTTTTAAGATACACCCAATTGCCAACAGCAAATTTAATATCACAGTGCTTAGTGTTGTAATACTTAGCATGTCTGTCCTGAGCAATAAGCAGTCACTCCTGGATCAAATGTATCGTCGAGTGTGCCTCATCGATGTCTTTTCTCTTAAACAACTTTATTCGCCCATTTCTGACTAAGCTAATGGAGTACGACATTTCTTGCCAAATAAAGCCTCAAAGGGCACCATTTGAACACTTGTTTGGTAACTGTTACTGTAGGCAAACTCAATCATATAATTGTAAGACCCCCTTTTTTTTTCTTTTTCGACACCGGGGTCTTAGGCCCAGAACCGCCATTTTGCGGTGACTCCTTCACGCCCTGAAGGGGTCATCACCACAAAGTGCCGATTCTGCCGGCCAAATTCGATCACAGAAAAGTAGCATAATGAAGTCATGAAAACTAACTGTCCACAGAAAATCACTAGTCATAATAAATATAACTCTACGAAGGGAGTGCCCACAGAATAAAACATCAGAGTAGCAAAAACGGGCTTATGCCCGGTACATCATAGCCTCACTACAAAATCACTCATGCAGAAGCAGAAAAACTACTCAAGGTCGAGACTCACGGTCCCGGCTGTATGAACTCCGGAGCTAGACTGCCCCACCTCCAAGCGCACCGGTCTCTGGGGATGCTCCTCCATGCGGGTCTCCACGATCCCCTAAATGATGCGGTTCGAAAACCGTTAGTATAAAAGACTAAGTCCTATCATCCCCCGCCCCTTCCCCCATGGCTCCTAGGCACCGAGCGGAGAGGAAGAAAGGGGAGGACTTGAAAGTGGAGAATATCAAAAGCAGATGGCAGCGGTCCTATACTAGTAAATTCTATAGCATGTAAAGACAATAAGCTGAAATATGAAAAGTAACCTTTACTTATGTGAAAACACATAAGCCAAGGGGTCTTCTGCAAGGCTCCCATCGTATAAAAAGTCCCATACCAATTTATACGTTGGGGTGTCGGTTATCAAACAGCAGTAACTATACATATCAAAATTAACCTTAATTTATAAACTTGCCCACACAAGCTTATAGACCAAGGGGTCGTTTTGCAGGTCTTAATGTATAAGCGTCCCATTCCACTTATACATTAGGTGTCAGTGGTTAAATGTTTCGATTATGCTATGACATGCAAGTGGGTATGATGGACATGCAAGTGCAACGCACACACCCGACTTTGTGCACACAGACCTTTAGTTCCCCCTTTCTGGAGCCGTAACCTCCCAGGGTACCTCCGTAGTTGCAGACGGAAGCGGTGGGTTGGGCCTCGCCCACCTCTAAACCAGTAAAGGACTACCGGTCAGACCTATCGTACGCCTCAACGCTTGGTGCACGAAGCGGACTCCTGCGTACTCTTGTTGGCTGGCACACCGGACTTCTGTTGGCGAAGTGCTAACCGCACTTGCCGAGTCAATTTATTGGCATCGGTGCATCGACCCTCCAATACCGAAGACCCACCACCTTAATTTCCTTTCCTTTCATGCACATGCAAATTTAGCGTAATCAAACCCGAGCCGAAGCTCCCCAGACCCAAAGTCCATCTTTTAACCATCCGAGCCGAAGCTCCCAGCTGTCTACCAGTGCTATCAGTGTTTGTGAAAGGTGTAACCTTAATTACTAAGTTACTCTTTTCAGCTTTTAAAACAGTTTACGTTAACCCAGGACTACCCCCAGTATTCCCTGTGAAGGGCTCTCAAGGGGCACTAGGAACTGTGTTGGGATTACGCCCAGCGTTACCTTTCGCAAGGTACTTATTTTGTTATTGGTTGGTTCCCTTACCCGTTATTTTCTCATGTTCCGATATGCTAATCCTAGGGTGATTTGACTCCAGCTCTCCTTGGGTAGGGCGATCTTTCGTCGGACCCGAACGCCTCTAAGCCCTAGACAAAAACCACACTCTACTTACTCATCTCCCATAGATGCCACCCATTCTACATATCCTTCCAGCAATCCATCAAGACCCATCACACGTGCCCTAATTCATATCCAAAATGATTTCCTGCAGTTTTGCTATATGCAGACCACTTAAGCTATATGAGCCGTAAAAAGGGAAGTACATGAAATACTCATCCAATACCCCTATGATAATCACTAGGGGGCTAAAATGATATTTAAAGCATAAATCCAGAAATCCATAATTTTTCTAATTTGTATGATAATTTATTTATTTATTCTAGTATCCAAAAAGCACAAGTTTGAACATGAAGTAGCAATTTCAGACAAGATGATATTTCAACAAATTTATGGTAATTACAAAATGCATAATCAACTCAAAGGCCTAAGTCTTCCAATTTTCCAGCAAGGTTTGGGCCCTTAAATTTAATTTCAAAGTTGCCTCATAAAAAGTCAATTTAAAAGTTTTTTCAGTAATAATGTCTCCAAAAATTAAGAGAAAATTCAGGGATGATTGTGATGGCCTACAAATACCCTAGACAAAGTTTCATAATTTATCACTTAAGAATATGGCTATATTTGATTTTCTCATGAACTTTCAATTTTATGGGTTAATGAACAACGTATACTAATTAACCATCAAATATTTCCACAAATATTCCCACATAATAATATTGAGCTAGAAACACTATGCAGCAAGTGTCATGATTTTTCAATAAGTAATGGCTCTTGAAAGAATTAATTAGTATTTAATCAAAATAAAGCACTTGTGAAGTAGATGCCTTAAATAGATATCCAAAAATTCTATCAAAATTCATACATGATTATTATAGCCTAAAACTAACTCTGCCAATGTTTCATACCCTTTCAATGGGCAGTGAGACCACAATAGCAAAATTATTAAGTAGGGCAATACTATTAGTTACAAATGAAGTGCTACAAATATTGATCAAAATTCCTCAAGTAAATTATCAGAGGCTCAAAATATCCTAACCCCCTCACTACCAGAATTTGGTTAAGATTCAAAAAGTTTAGCTAACCTAAACCTACACTACAAGTTTTAGGTCCTAAGCTAGGGTTAGGGTTTTGGGGACCCTACCCTTTTCAAAATTTGTTAATATTTCTAACAGAGGGTTTTACATATCCTAGGAACCTCCTTGCAAAATTTGGAGTTCATCCATGGTGCTTAGGCTCATGCCCTTCACAAGGCAAAAAGGTCCCTCTTTAGGGTTTGGCCTAGGGACTTAGGGCAAATCAACTCTACTCTACCCCACATTCCATGGGGAGGTGCTAAGTGCCATAACAAGTCAGTGACCCAAATTTCAGCCTCTGTTGAGGTGATTTGGTCACTGAAAATTAGAAGTGCACTTTTTGACCAAAATGCCCTTATTAAGGTATAGTTAGGGTTGGGTCAAAACCTATCAAAACATATCCAAATTAGGTGAAACTTTATACAGATACCTAAAATGAACCCAGGGACCACTCACCAAACTTTGGGAGGGTTTGGAAGTGTTTAGGGCACCTATTTAATTTATTTAATAATTATTAAATTTTTATAAAAACTATATAAATATTCTCTCCAAAAATTGCCATTTTTGGACCATCTCTAGGTATAGCAAGGGTAGACTCCCTGTCAAAATTTCAACTGATTTGGACAAGGGATGAAGTGTGGGCACTTAGGTTAATAACTGCCTAGCCCTAAGGGTATGTCCCACCAAAATGGGTGCCCTGGTCAAACCAGGAGCCTAAATTGGTTCAAACCAATTTTAACATAAAGTAGACAGAAAGGGATACAAATCACGTGTTGATCATTTCCTCATACAGAGCCTCTAACTAGTTTTAGATATTTAAAACATTAAATGACAAAAGTGTGACAGAATGAAATAATTAGAAATAATTTCCTATAGTTTAACCATGATGCAGCACGAATCTTGGCGCAGGGATCAACGACATCCGGTCATCTTCTTCGTTGAGCCGACGGCTGCGATTCGTCCTGCCTGGAGCGATTTCCAAACGCTACTGCCGGCGACCCGGCCACCTCCCCGGCCGGCCACCGGCACCACCACCTCCGTTGAGGTGGTGGCCATCCCCAGGCGGCGGCTTGGCCGCCGGAAACCACTTTTCCGGCGATCCCGAGAGGTGATGTTTTTCAGAAAAAATCCATGAAAAGCCGAATTGGATCGGGCTCAATTGAGCCCGAACCTTGGACCTAATGATTGCTATGATCTAATCATGAGTTAAGGAGAGGGGGAGGACCTTCCTGGCGGCCTGAATGCGAGAGGAGCGGCGGGATGCCATTGACGACCGCGGCGGCGCTCGGCTTCTGCAATAACACAGTGGGATGGCTCGTCTCCTCCAGGTAAACGCTCTAAAATATCCCCCTTGGCCCCCTGATGGTGTTTAAATGGCAAATGGGGGAAGAGGGGAGGCTAGTTCTTCAATGGCCATTAACACCATTAAAGGTGTGGCTCGGGTAGAGTGGAGGGGGGCTGAATCCATCCCTTGGTGGCCGGGAAACGGCTGGAATCAACTCCTCTCCCCTAGAGGAGTTGATTGCAGCCATAAATGGTGGCTGTTAGCCTCCCTTGGCCGGCCTTCCACCCTCCTTTCCTCTTCCTCAATTTCTCTCTCCTCCATTATCATGGGGGGGGGAGCTCCTTTCTCTCTCCTAGTCACCTCTGGTTGACTAGTCAACCTCACCAGCTAAATGCAGCCCACTTGGTTATGATGGTCATGGGAATGGGGTTAGCCTAAGGAAGAAGTGGCTTGGGCTTGGGTTAGCCCTTTTGGGCTAGGTTTGACTTGACCTAAATGAGGGTTGACCTGGGCCAATTTGACCATCTGGGTTGACCCCATTGGTTTTTTAGTGGCCCATTGGACTCCCTTAAGGTCTAGGGTTACTTGAATAGGGTTGGTTGGGCATCTTGGTGGTCACATGTCCCTTGGCAAGGGCACTTTGACCATCTAGGGCTAGAGTTGACTTGGGTCAACATGACCAATTGGGTTGACCCCTATGGGTCCTGGGTGACCCATTGGCTTCCCCTAGGGTCTAGGTAGGGTTATGTAGGGTTACCCTGCACTTTGGAGGTCACATACCCTTAGTGAGGGTACTTTGACCAGATTACGAGGTTGAGTTGACTTGGGTCAAACTGGCCTCTAGGGCTGACCCCAATGTGCCCTTAGTGACCCATTGACCTCACTTTAGGGTTAGGAGGGCTTAGGTGGGGTCCTCTAGGCTAGGAGTAGGTCAATTGACCCTAAGTAGGCTAGTCTGACCCATTTAGGGTTAGGGTTGACCTTGGTCAACTAAGCCTCTTGGGTTGACCCTAATGGGTCCTTTTGGCTCTAATGGACCTCCCAAGGTATTAGGGGTGTTGTGGTAGGGTCTTGGGGTTAGGGTGTGGCCCATGGTCGTCCTAAACCATTGCTCAGAGTTCTACTATTTGCAGACCATGGTGATCTCCAACATCCTGTCCCCTATCTCTCGTCCCATTTCTGGCTTCCTAGGGTTTTGTCATGACCTAGTCATGGCCAAAACCACTCTTAAGGGTCTAGTTGGAAATGGGATGTTACAAATCCCAATAAACAAAACAAAGATTTCGTCCCCGAAATCAAGGTTGAGCCTACGGGACTTACTACCGAAGAAAAGAACCTTGTAACATCCTGTTGGGTACATTGGTCAAATGTACCTGATTTGAAGAAGCCTCACCTAACTCAATGATATACATCATAGTGTATTTGATGTTTGTTTGAGTTACTTGTGCAGGTTAGGAATACACTGGACTGAAGCTAAAAATTCTAAGTCCATGTGTCGACACCCAGAGGGAAAGTGTCGACACTTGAGAAAGCTTGTGTCGACACCCAGACAAGCAGTGTCGACACTTGGAGTCATTGTGTCGACACCTGCGAAGAAGAGTCGACACCAGTCAGAAAGTGTCGACACTTGGAGCTGTGTCGACACTCAGTGAAGAAGAATGCAGAAAAGCTGTGTCGACACTTAGCAGAAGTGTCGACACATAGAAGAGCTGAGTCAACACCAGAAAGTGTCGACACTTGGAGTTGTGTCGACACTCAGCAAAATTCTGCAGAGACTAAGTACAAGTGTCGACACTCAACACAATGTGTCGACACTCAATCAGCAGAGTCAACATATGAAGAATGTGTCGACACTCAGCACAATGTGTCGACACACACTCAAAGGAGTCAACACTTGAAGTTTGTGTCGACACTCAGCACAATGTGTCGACACACAACCAGAAGAGTCAACACTTGAAGGAAATGTCGACACCCAGCAAAAAGTGTCGACACTTAGTTGAAGACTCTACACTTGAAGAAAGTGTCGACACAAGGAGCTGTGTCGACACTTAGCAAAGATCAGAAAAGTTACAAAATATTCTAAGTACAAGTGTCGACACTAAAGGAATGTGTCGACACTCAGCTGAAGAAACAAAAGTGAAGACTTGTGTCGACACCAAGAAGTAGTGTCGACACTTGACAGTTTCAACACATAAAGTTGTGTCAACACAAAGGAGTTGTGTCGACACTTAGAAGAATACAGTTGCAGAATGAAGTACAAGTACTTGTGTCGACACTCAATTTCAGTGTCGACACATGCAGAAGAAACTGTGTCGAGACATACAAGGAATTGTGTCGACACCTTGTAGACTTGTGTCGACACTTACACAACATGTGTCGACACTTGGCCTATAAGTGTCGACACTTAAGAACAGAAAGTCTCGACACTATCTGACAGTTAGAGGAATTTCAAGAAGTGACTGGTTGACAAGACAGCTGCCGATCCAGCCGGTCTACATCAACTGTCAGTGATATCAGAAGTCTGTTATGAACCGGACCAGCCGGTTACCATAAAGGAAGCCTATAAATAGGCATCCATAGTTTACAGAAACTGTTGTTGAAAAGATTGTTGAGATAATATAGAAGTGGTTGAAAAAGTTTTTACAGAGAGAGATCAGATCTTTGTAAAAGTGGTATATTGAGTATCAACACAAGAAGATCTTGATGTGCATCAGCAGATCTAAGAAGTTGGAGAGAGAGAGCTTCAACCAAGTATTCAGTCTTTGGAACTAAGGTTGAGAAGAAGAATTCAGAGTCATCTGGATTTCAAGAAGCAGAGGTCAAGGAACAACTGCAGAAGATTCAGACTAATTCAGTTCTAATCAAGAAGCTTTGAAGGAAGCTAAGTCAGTTTGGATCTAACTGAGTTCTTCCAAGAACTCTTCAAGAATCTCTCAACTCCTCTCCTATTTTCTGAGTTGTAGAGTTAACTATTGTACTTTCTATTTTAACTTGTAGGATCCATTGGATCTGAGAGAATTGTAAGCCTATTTTATAAAGGCTGAGGGTAGGGCTTGGTTGCCTGAGGGTAGGAGTTGAAGAACTCTGAGTGTAGGCCTTAATTGGCTGAGTGTAGGCCTGGGTGGCTGAGTGTAGGCCTTTTGGCTGAGTGTAAGGCTTTGGGCCTGAGGTAGGAACCTAGTTTGGTTCTGAGTTAGTGGAGAAGTTTGGCCGAATCTAGTACACTGCTAGATAGGCGTAGGGGGAAAGTGGATGTACCCAAAGATTGGGGAACCACTATAAATTAGTGTGTCTGCTGTGGTGTGCTGTGCTGTGCTGTGGATTACTTGTTTGATTTCTGTAATTGCTGCTAGCTGTAATAATTGTTGTGCTGCCAACAAAGTTTTAAAAAAGGTTTAGGTCACCTATTCACCCCCCCCCCCTCTAGGTGTTTAGGTACCATATCTTTCAAGTGGTATCAGAGGGAGGTTACTCAAAAAGGACTAACTGTCTGAGGAGATCCAGTTTGGCAGATTCAGTATAAGTCAGGAAACAGGTTCAAGAAAATCAAGAAACATGGGGTCTTCAGAGAATCACAAGGAATTGGGTTCAATGAAACTGCCCATTTGCAGAAAGGAGATTTTTGGAATCTGGAAAGAAAGGGTAAGGCTGTTCATGGAGGCCTCTGACCCTAGGATCTACATCACAATCAAGGAAGGGCCTTATGTGCCCATGAAGATTTCAGTCTTGGATGCTACACAGAGAACTCCAAAGGATTTTTCTGAGATGACCAAGGATGAGATTGTCCTAGCTACAATGGACAAAAGGGCACAGAACATCATAGTTAGTGCAATTGATGATGCCACCTTCCAGAACCTTATTCACTGTAAAACAGCAAAAGAAATGTGGGATACCCTCATTGTCTACATGGAAGGTTCTGAAGAAGTAAGACAAGATAGGAAATCCTTGCTTAATCAAGAATATGAGAGCTTTAGGCAAGGAAGAGGAGATAGCATCACTGAATGCTACAAAAAGTTCTACAGAATTGTTAATGAACTCATGTCCTATGGAAGGGAGTTCACAAACTATGAATTGAATGATAAGTTCTTGAGGTCCCTAACCAAAGATTGGGACACTAAGATCTGTGCCATCAGAGAAATGGCAAAGTTGGGAGAAATTCCTCCTCCCACACTGTTTGGCAAGTTGTTATCTTATGAGATGCAATTGTCAGTAAGAAAAGAGGAGGAAAAGTCAACAAGGACTGAACACAGGGAAAGGACTGTTGCCTTTAAGTCAGAAGTACCTAGAAAGAACAGGACTAAGTCATCAACTCCTCCTCCAGAGGTAGTTGAATCAGATTCTGATGAGTCTGTTAGCACTAAATCTACAAGCAGTGAAAGTGATGAAGACTTTGCTGCATTTACCAGACATTTTCAGAAATTCCTGAAGAAGAAACAGTGGAAGTCCAGACCTTCTTTTTCCAAAGGGAAAGAAGTTCAGTATCAGGAGAAGAAGCCTTCAAAGAAGGACAAGCAAAGGACAAAGACTAGCAAGGCAACTGGGTCTAAGATTGTGTGTTACTGCTGCAACAGACAGAGTCATGTAATTGCAGATTGTCCTGAAAGAAGGAAAGAATCCAGTGGCAAAAAGAAGACTCACTTCAAAGGAAAGAAGGAGAAGTCCTTTGTTCCAAAGAATGAGAAGACTCTTTCAGACATTTCTTCTTCAGACACTGAGACAGATGCTGAAGCCTATATAGGGCTATTTGCTGAAGAAGAAGAAGAGTTTATGCAGATCATGGAATCAATCTATGAACAAGAAGAGGTTCAGTGCCAAGGACTAATGGCATTGACTGAAAGTACCAAAATCCTGGAGCAGCCAGGACCTAGTCAGGTACAAAGTCCAACTCCAAGTTCAGATTCCAGTTCTAGTTCAGAGTCAGAATCATCTTCATCAAGTGATGGAAGTGATTCTGAATCTGAGGGAGATATTCATCAGCTCTTAGATGAATACCAAGTACTGTTGCAAGCCTATAAGAAAAGCAAGATCCTAGCCAAAAGTCAGGCAAAGGAGATTGCTGATCTCAAGGCAGCTGCAACAGATTTTGAGAAGGAGTATGATCAAAAACTGAATGAAGTAGCCAGGCTGAAACACATTACTGTGATTCAGATGGGTACTATTACATTTAAAAATGATCAAATTAAGTTGCTGGAGATCAATCTCCAGAAGGAAAAAGAGCTAGTTGCTAGGTTTTCAAAACCTAAATCAGTGCTACCCTTGATTGATGAATTTGTTCATCATAAAGGAAAGGCTGGATTGGGTTTTGTTAAGCCTGTGAGGACTGTTCAGGATCAGTCCAAGTCCAAGGGCAAAGCCCCAACATTCAACAAGGCTGCTGTGGTCAAGACAGCAAAGGTTGTACCTAAGCAAAGGTACAACAAGTTTGAATGCTGGTGTTGTGGCAAGGTTGGCCACTTTGCCTTGGATTGTTGGCACAATGCCAGTGCCAAGTTGAGTAGCAAGTTACCTATTGGAAAGCCAGCAGGTAGCTATGTCAAATTGCAAACTAACAATCACCAAGGACCCAAGTTTACTTTGGGTTCTAAGGTTCATTAATTTGTTTTGCAGGTGAATCCAAGTGACCATACCCCTACATGGTACTTGGATAGTGGTTGTTCCAGACACATGACTGGAACTAGGGGACTACTGAAGGACTACATCCCAATCAAAAATGGTCCAAAGGTGACCTTTGGTGGTTCTGAAAAAGGAATCATCAAAGGGTTTGGTAACATTTCTTCTAACCTTGTTACCATTACTCAAGTGGCTTATGTTAAAGGTTTGAAACACAACCTCATTAGTATAAGTCAATTAAGTGATGTAGGGTATGACATCTCATTTGTTAAAAATGGTTGTCATATCAAGAGGTCAAGTGATCAAGAGATCATTTTGACTGGATATAGAAAGAGAAATGTCTACTGCTTAGACATTATGGTTGAGAACAATTGTTCTCCAGTCTGTCTTGTAGCTGATGAGACAGTCTCTCAATGTGTCAAATGGCACAAGAGGCTTGCTCATCTTAATTACAAGACTATTGGCAAACTCTTTAGTAAAGAGTTAGTGAGGAATGGTCCTCAAGTTAAGTGTGTCAAAGATGGCATTTGCTCAGCTTGTCAAAAGGGCAAGCAGACTAAATCCACCTTTAGAAGCTTAGACAACAAAGATGCTGTGAGGTGTTTATACCTTTTGCATATGGATCTATTTGGTCCAATGCCAGTTCACAGCTTAGGTAGGAAGGTCTACACCTTTGTAGTTGTTGATGACTACTCAAGGTTTTCCTGGGTGTTCTTCTTAAAGCAGAAATCTGAAACACCTAGTGTCTTCTATAGTTTTGTTAAGCAAATTCAGAATGAATTGAACTGTACAGTGGTCAAAATTAGAAGTGACCATGGTACTGAGTTTTAGTCTGAAAGCATGACAAAGCTGTGTGAAGACTATGGGATATTTCAAGAATTCTCTTCACCTAGAACACCTCAGCAAAATGGCATTGCTGAAAGAAAAAATAGGACCTTGATAGAGGCTGGTAGAACCCTATTAAGTGATTCATCACTGCCAGAATATTTCTGGGCTGAAGCAGTAAACACTGCATGCCATGTGATAAATAGGGCTACCATCACTAAAAGGTTAAACAAGACCCCCTATGAAGTAGTGAAAGGCAGGAAACCAAATCTGTCCTATTTTAGGATCTTTGGTTGTAAATGCTTCATACTTAACAATGGGAAGTCTTACTTAACTAAGTTTGCTGCCAAGTCCCAAGAGGGAGTGTTTGTTGGGTACAGCAATAATAGTAAGGCTTATAGAGTCTACAACTTGACTACACAAGTTGTAGAGGAATCTGTGCATGTAGTTTTTGATGAGTCACAACTAATTAACAATGATTTGTCTAGTAGTGTGTGCAGCCCCACAGGTCTTACTAAGAAGATGGACAAGCTAACCATAGAAGATGTACCTGCTGCAAGACAGCAAGTAGAAGAAGATGGCTTATGTCCAGGGGGAGAATTACATGTACAAGGAGCTGTTGAAGTACAAGGAACTCAGCTTGATGAAGATGCTGAAGAAGTTCAACCAGAAGTAAGAATGCCTCCAGCCAACAGGCATCTAAGAGATCATCCAGTAGAGCTGATCATTGGAGATCCAAGACAAGGTGTTCAGACAAGGAGCAGAAATCAGAATGCTGTAGTATATTCAAGTTTTCTGTCTCAAATAGAACCAAAGAAATTTGAAGAAGCTATACAAGATCCACAGTGGACTGAAGCAATGCAGGAGGAGCTTAATCAGTTCAAAAGATGCAAGGTGTGGGATCTGGTTCCTAAGCCTAAAGATCACAATGTGATAGGAACAAAGTGGATCTACAGGAACAAGTTAGATGAACAAGGTGTCATCATTAAGAATAAGGCAAGACTGGTTGCAAAAGGATATAGGCAAGAAGAAGGTATTGATTTTGATCAAACCTTTGCTCCAGTAGCCAGACTGGAAGCCATAAGGATGTTCTTGGCCTATGCAACCTACCAAGGATTCAAAGTATACCAAATGGATGTGAAGTCAGCATTCCTTAATGGTAATTTAAAAGAAGAAGTATATGTGGAGCAGCCTTCAGGTTTTGTTGATTCTACTCTTCCATATTATGTCTATAGACTTAGGAAAGCATTGTATGGGTTAAAGCAAGCTCCTAGAGCTTGGTATGAAACCCTATCTAGTTTCCTCATTGAGAACAAGTTCACAAGGGGGAAAATAGATAAGACTCTATTCCTTAGGGAATCTAGAGGCAAAGTAATACTTGTCCAAATATATGTAGATGACATTATATTTGGGTCTACTGAAAGTAGCCTTTGCAAAAAGTTTGCAAAGCTTATGCAGAGTCAATTTGAAATGAGTAGTATGGGAGAACTGAAGTTTTTCTTGGGTCTCCAAGTTAAACAGACTGAAAGTGGTCTATCCATATGTCAGTCTAAGTTCACCCTAGAACTCATAAGGAAATATGGTATGGATTCCTCCAGTACCATGAAGACTCCTATGGGGTCAAGTATGTCTCTAAGCAAGGATGATGCAGGGAAACCTGTGGATGAAACCTTGTATAGAGGGATAGTTGGCTCCCTACTATACTTGACTGCAAGTAGGCCTGACATTATGTATGCTACATGTGTTTGTGCCAGGTATCAAGCCTGCCCCAAAGAATCTCACTTGACTGCAGTCAAGAGAATCTTAAGATATCTAAAGGGCACACTCCATCTAGGCCTCTGGTACCCTAGGAATGGAGATTTTGATCTAACAGGCTATTCAGATGCAGACTTTGCAGGATGCAAAGAAGATAGAAAGAGCACAACTGGATCCTGTCAGTTCCTAGGTGGAAGACTCATTTCATGGAGTAGTAAGAAGCAAACCAGTGTGGCCATCTCCACAGCTGAGTCAGAATATGTAGCTGCAGGAAGTTGCTGTGCTCAACTTCTGTGGATACAACATCAGCTAGAAGACTATGGATGTCAGGTAAGTAGAACTCCACTTTATTGTGATTCTACAAGTGCTATTTCCATAGCTAATAACCCTGTATCACATAGTAGAACTAAACATATTGAGATTAAATATCACTTTCTTAGGGAACATGTAGAAAGAAATGATATTGCACTTGAATATGTTAGAACTGATAATCAGATAGCTGATATGTTCACTAAGCCCTTAGATGAAGCTAAGTTTAATAGGTTCAAAATTGAACTAGGTATGATAAACTTAGATTAAGAATACAGAACAAAAATTGGCTAAGTAAAAAGGTGTCGACACATAGACAAGTCTATGTCGACACAGAATAGTAAGTGTCGACACTTCAGGTAAATGGTGTCGACACATCTAGGAAGTTAGTGTCGACACTTCAGAATGTTAGTGTCGACACATGTCGAGTAGGTGTCGACACATCCAATAAAGTGTCGACACTTAAGTTTTACTCAGAATTTTTCTAAGTAAAGTCTCGACTACATGTCGGGTAGTGTGGTGTCGACACTTAACCAAGTGTCGACACATAAAATCTGTTGACTAAATTTGTGTCGACACATGTGTGTCGAGACATTATAAGTCTGTGTCGACACTTATTGACAGTGTCGACACATCTTTAGAAATTCATCCCGCCTGTTCGTCTTCAAACAAGAAAGGTATAAATAGGGTTCTGTTTGTGTTTGTCGACACGCTTTCAGAGTTTCGAGACTAAACTCCTGTGTCGACATTTCTCTTCTCTAAAGACTATTTCTCAACACCCTAATGGCTCCCAAGCTGGAAGAGAACGTTAACGAAGGCTATGAGCTCGTGCGAGGCGCATTCGACGACAGTGATCAGGAAATCAAATCAGTGATAACCCTACTCAGCAATTCAGGACTGGAATACTTGGTTTCAGAGCCAACCAAGATATGGAAGAAAGAAGTGATTGAATTTCTTACTGGAGCAACTGTGGATGACTCTGGATCCAGAATCAAATCCAGAGTGCATGGAACCAAGGTCAAGGTTTCACCCAAGTCCTTGAGAAAAGTACTTCAGCTACCTAAGATTCAAGAAGAAGAGGAAGTGACCACATCTAAGACTCGAGAAGCACTCACTTGGTGTGGTCTTGATTCTAAGATGAGAATAGGTTCTGTCTTCAACAGAAAAGGCATGAACACTCAAGGCAAATTCCTGTCTGAAGTTGTAGGCAAGGTTATTCTAAGCAAACCAGGAGGGCATGACAGGGTGTCAGCCTCTATGTTCAGTATCATGACCAGAATCATCTTCAACCTTAAGACAGACTGGTCTATGATTGTCTTTGAGAAAGTAAAAGAAAGTCTGAAGAAGCCCAATCTGGGCAGGATACTAAGTCTCTACCTGGCTGGATCAATTCCAGAGGTAATGAGCTCTGCTGCAGGAACAAAAATCAATCACATGAGGAGAATGGACTCAAGGATATTCTCTAGATGGGAAAGGGTGCTGGTGTCAAAGGAATTGACCACCCCTGAAAAACAAGCTTCTAAGAAAGACTCTCCTCCCAGGAAGAAGAGGAAGACTGCTGCTGTGCCTCAAGAGTCCTCCAGCAGCTCAGGCAGTGAAGAACATGTGGTCTTCACTCCTGATAGTGCAATGGATAAGGCTGCAGAAAAGTCACCTGCTCCTCAGGAGCCAGCTGACATCCAGGGGGAGCTTCCAGTTGTAGCAGAACCATCTACACTGGAGAGTGAGCAAGCCACCCTCCTCATTCAAGAGGTACTTGTTGACCTTAATACTTTGAATTTTTCTATAATAAATTCTGATTTGTCTGATGACCATCAGCAAAATCAGCCAGCAACTCAAGAACCAGATGTTGTTCTCCAAGACACATCTGTTGTAGCTGATGAAACCAGAACATCTCCTGCACAGTCTCCAGCAGAATATACAATGGAAGATCTATTTCTGAATTTAGATCAAGATGATTTTGATATGGAAAAGAATGCTGCCGATGCAGTGAAGGATGCTGCTGCTGAGGGGGAGAACTTGGATATTCAAGAAGAGCCTATAAGGCTAGATACTGAGAAGGCACAAGATGTGCACACTGAAAAACCATCCAGCCCTAAGGATAGGGTGGATATAGACAGTACATCAGAGTCTGAGGATGATGAAGCTGAGCAAGCTAAGAAGAAGAAATTCTTTGTATTCAAGAGAAGGAGCCAGAGCTATAAGAAGGCTCTACAAACAGTTGCTCAACACTCCTTAGTTCAACAAGCTCCATCCACTGATTACAGTGCTCTACTGCTTGCAATGCAAATCAAGATGGATGAACAAAGGAAAGCTTTAGAAACTTATGTTGATGAAGGGCACAAGGCACTACAATCTGATCTGGGACAGGAAATCAAGTCAATAAGGTTTGAAATGAACCTTAATAAAAAGGAGATGACTGATTGTTTTACAAAGGGTGCTCATGCAGTGGTCTATCTGGCTAAACATCAAGAAACCATAAAAGAGAAGGTAGAAGATATTGCACTAAAGCAAGGATATGTGTTGGAAAATCAATTGAGGATGAATGATAATTTGACTGCATCTCACAATGCAATAGTCACTGAAATCAAGAATAAGTCTACTGAACCATCAACCTCCTCTGCTGCTGCCAAAGCTGATTTTGATAAACTCTTTCAAGCTGAACTAACTGCTGTCCAGACTGCCATCAAGGATTCCCAGAAGGTCATTTCTGAATAGCTTACCAAGCTAAGACCTTTCTTTAAAGAGGGCATAAGTTATTTGTACAGCCAAATCAGGTTCCAGAAAGATGATGTGAGAGATCATGTGGAACAAGAAGTCATAAAGGGGGAGAGGGTGTTAGTCAAAGCCAGTTCTAACCATGCAAAATGGATATCCAATTCCATCAGGGCTACACTGGGCTATCCTCCCCTCTGTGATGATGACAATGTAGCTGAATCTGGTATTCAAGGAACATATCTTGGAGGTGAGCAACAGGCAGTGGCTGATGTAATCTATCCACCTTCAGATTTTGAAATGGTTCATGCTGATGTAAGCACAATGTATAGTCCAACTGCTGGCAAGCCCAATGTTATTCTGGAAAAGGTTGTTCAACCTATCACAGCTGCTATGCAAGAGGCTTTGGACAAAGAAGAAGAGACTAGGCTATCAAAGAAGAAGTTCAGGGAACTTGCTGAACAAAAACCAGATTTTGAACAGTGGAGCCCTACTTCTAGGAACATCATTCTCACTGCCTGGAAAGCAGCCAAGGACAATGCCCATGAGAGGAACAAGTGGTTCTCAGAGGCTGAATGGAGGAAACATGAGAGTAGGCAGGAAGCCATTGTCCAGCATAGAAGGAAGGCTAAGTTAGGAAAGCTACCTCCAACAGCTGTGGAGCCTAGCAAGTACTTTCCTAAGCCCTATCATTATTTTGAAAGGCAAAAGATCAAGGCTGAAGAACAGAAGAAGAAGGACTCCAAAGGGAAGAAGACTGCTGAAGCTGAGCCTGCTGCTGCTGCTGCTGTGAAAGCCAAAGTGCAAGCTGGAAAAGGCATAGTCATTAAAGAACCAGAGCAGAATTAGACTAAGATTAAAACTGAAGAATGTTGTAATCAAACATTTTGTGTAAATCATTGAAAGTGTATTAACAACAATGTATGAACAATTTTTGATAAATATATATTTCATGATTGTTCAGTAGAATGTGTCTAATTCTTGTTTGTTCTGTAATGCTGAATGAGTATACATGTGTGCTTTATTACATGTTTAAGTTTAACTCTGTTGTCATATATCTGTTTTACTTCATTTTATAATTTTTAATTATGAGTGATGTATATCATTGACTAAGGGTTATGACTTCTCCAAATAGGGGGAGATTGTTGGGTACATTGGTCAAATGTACCTGATTTGAAGAAGCCTCACCTAACTCAATGATATACATCATAGTGTATTTGATGTTTGTTTGAGTTACTTGTGCAGGTTAGGAATACACTGGACTGAAGCTAAAAATTCTAAGTCCATGTGTCGACACCCAGAGGGAAAGTGTCAACACTTGAGAAAGCTTGTGTCGACACCCAGACAAGCAGTGTCGACACTTGGAGTCATTGTGTCGACACCTGCGAAGAAGAGTCGACACCAGTCAGAAAGTGTCGACACTTGGAGCTGTGTCGACACTCAGTGAAGAAGAATGCAGAAAAGCTGTGTCGACACTTAGCAGAAGTGTCGACACCTAGAAGAGCTGAGTCAACACCAGAAAGTGTCGACACTTGGAGTTGTGTCGACACTCAGCAAAATTCTGCAGAGACTAAGTACAAGTGTCGACACTCAACACAATGTGTCGACACTCAATCAGCAGAGTCAACATATGAAGAATGTGTCGACACTCAGCACAATGTGTCGACACACACTCAAAGGAGTCAACACTTGAAGTTTGTGTCGACACTCAGCACAATGTGTCGACACACAACCAGAAGAGTCAACACTTGAAGGAAATGTCGACACCCAGCACAAAGTGTCGACACTTAGTTGAAGACTCTACACTTGAAGAAAGTGTCGACACAAGGAGCTGTGTCGACACTTAGCAAAGATCAGAAAAGTTACAAAATATTCTAAGTACAAGTGTCGACACTAAAGGAATGTGTCGACACTCAGCTGAAGAAACAAAAGTGAAGACTTGTGTCGACACCAAGAAGCAGTGTCGACACTTGACAGTTTCAACACATAAAGTTGTGTCAACACAAAGGAGTTGTGTCGACACTTAGAAGAATACAGTTGCAGAATGAAGTACAAGTACTTGTGTCGACACTCAATTTCAGTGTCGACACATGCAGAAGAAACTGTGTCGAGACATACAAGGAATTGTGTCGACACCTTGTAGACTTGTGTCGACACTTACACAATATGTGTCGACACTTGGCCTATAAGTGTCGACACTTAAGAACAGAAAGTCTCGACACTATCTGACAGTTAGAGGAATTTCAAGAAGTGACTGGTTGACAAGACAGCTGCCGATCCAGCCGGTCTACATCAACTGTCAGTGATATCAGAAGTCTGTTATGAACCGGACCAGCCGGTTACCATAAAGGAAGCCTATAAATAGGCATCCATAGTTTACAGAAACTGTTGTTGAAAAGATTGTTGAGATAATATAGAAGTGGTTGAAAAAGTTTTTACAGAGAGAGATCAGATCTTTGTAAAAGTGGTATATTAAGTATCAACACAAGAAGATCTTGCTGTGCATCAGCAGATCTAAGAAGTTGGAGAGAGAGAGCTTCAACCAAGTATTCAGTCTTTGGAACTAAGGTTGAGAAGAAGAATTCAGAGTCATCTGGATTTCAAGAAGCAGAGGTCAAGGAACAACTGCAGAAGATTCAGACTAATTCAGTTCTAATCAAGAAGCTTTGAAGGAAGCTAAGTCAGTTTGGATCTAACTGAGTTCTTCCAAGAACTCTTCAAGAATCTCTCAACTCCTCTCCTATTTTCTGAGTTGTAGAGTTAACTATTGTACTTTCTATTTTAAGTTGTAGGATCCATTGGATCTGAGAGAATTGTAAGCCTATTTTATAAAGGCTGAGGGTAGGGCTTGGTTGCCTGAGGGTAGGAGTTGAAGAACTCTGAGTGTAGGCCTTAATTGGCTGAGTGTAGGCCTGGGTGGCTGAGTGTAGGCCTTTTGGCTGAGTGTAAGGCTTTGGGCCTGAGGTAGGAACCTAGTTTGGTTCTGAGTTAGTGGAGAAGTTTGGCCGAATCTAGTACACTGCTAGATAGGCGAAGGGGGAAAGTGGATGTACCCAAAGATTGGGGAACCACTATAAATTAGTGTGTCTGATGTGGTGTGCTGTGCTGTGCTGTGGATTACTTGTTTGATTTCTGTAATTGCTGCTAGCTGTAATAATTGTTGTGCTGCCAACAAAGTTTTAAAAAAGGTTTAGGTCACCTATTCACCCCCCCCCTCTAGGTGTTTAGGTACCATATCTTTCACATCCCATCATGACGCCTTATTTGCTAAATTAGGTTTAAAGGGAAACCTAGATCTATGACCATTTCACCCAATTGGCAAACCAAGATCCCAATAAACAAGGATAAGCCCCCAATAAACAAAAAATAAGCCTCTATCTGCCTAGAGCAGCCCTTAGTAGTTTAAAGCAGGAAAATAAATTAACATCTTAAGGGGTCTGAAAGGTATACCTGACTGAATAGCTCTGGGTATCTTTGTCGCATCAGGTCCTGCGGCTCCCAGGTATGCTCCTCCTGGCCGTGGTTCCTCCACAGGACCTTGACTAGTGGGACCTTCTTGCGTCGTAAGACTCGTACTCCTCGGTCGTCGATCCTCACCGGCTCCAAACGAACCGACCGGTCTGAAGCTACCGGCCCTTCGGTGGTCATAATCTGCTGCTCCGGGCGTAGCAAAGCCCTCCTCAGCGAAGAAATATGGAAGACGTCATGCAGCGCTTCCAGCTCTGGTGGTAACTCCAGCCGGTAGGCTAGGGGTCCGATCCGCTCCAGGATCCTATAAGGGCCCATGTACCTAGGGCTGAGCTTCTTCCTCCGACCACGCACCCGTGAGACTCCATGCATGGGCCGGATCTTCAGAAACACCCGGTCTCCCACCTGGAACTCCACCTGCCGATGCCGGGCGTCATAGTACTTAGCCTGTCTACTCTGCGCCTCTAGCATCCTGTCTCTGATCAGCCTCACCTGTGCCTCGGTGTTTTCAACAAACTTTGATCCCAACACCTTCGGATCTTCATTATGAACCCAAGAGAGCGGGGTCCGGCACCTCCTCCCGTACAAGGCTTCGTAAGGCGCCATCCTGATGCTAGGACTGGTGGCTGTTGTTATAGGAGAACTCGACCAGGGGTAAGAGTTTCTCCCACGGTTCCCCGCGGTCCAAGATGCATAACCTCAAAAGGTCTTCAAGCGTCCGGTTGGTGCGTTCTGTCTGCCCGTCTGTCTGGGGATGAAATGCAGTGCTGAAGGTCAATCGCGTGCCTATGTAAGCTTGAACTGATCGCCACTCCGTGGATGTAAACCGCCCATCACGATCTGACACTATTGTCCTGGGCACGCCATGATAACGAATGAACTGCTCCACAAACTTCCGCACCAGTACTCCTACTGAATCATCCTTCCTGATCGGTATAAATCGAGCCACCTTGGTCAACCGATCAACGATTACCCAGATCGAGTCATTCCCTGTCCGAGACCGGGGAAGCCCATGTATGAAGTCCATGGCTATGTCATCAAACTTCCACTCCGGCACCGGGAGTGGCTGCAATAATCCTGCGGGGTTCCTGCACTCCGCCTTCACTAGCTGACATGCCTCACAATGGGTCACGATGTAAGAGACATCCTTCTTCATGCCCGGCCAGAACATAGTCTTCTTCAAATCAGCCATCATCTTTGTGATCCTCGGGTGCACAGAATACCGGCTGTAGTGCGCCTCCGTCATAATATCCTCCCGGATCTGGCCTCCCTCCGGTATACACACCCGTCCTCTGAAGCACACCAGGTCGTCCCTCAGCGTGTACTCTCCTGCAGTGCCTGCCTCCAGGGCTTGGAAGATGGGTTCTAACTTGGCATCCTGCCTCTGTCCTTCTCTGACTCGGTCTCTGATGTCATCGGTAACGCCCATCGCGGCCAAGTACTCCTCATAGAGCTCAGGATCGTCAGACGACACCAGAGTAATGTGCATGTCCTCAAGTCTCTGCAGCAGCTCCATAGACATCAACTGAGGCTCTGCTCCTGCTGTGGTAGCTCTCCTACTCAGTGCATCCGCTACCACGTTCGCCTTCCCTGGGTGGTAGTGCATCTCATACTGATAGTCAGATAGGAACTCCACCCACCGCCTCTGCCTGATGTTCAGTTCCTTCTGCGTGTCCACGTACTTAAGGTTCTTATGATCAGAGTATATATCACAGTGGACTCCATAAAGGTAGTGTCGCCATATCTTCAGTGCGAATACAACTGCTCCCATCTCCAGGTCATGCACTGGGTAGTTCTTCTCATGGGTCTTGAGCTGGCGGGTGGCATAAGCTATGACGTGTCTGTTCTGCATCAGCACCGCTCCCATCCCCTGATATGATGCGTCGGTATACACCTGGAATCCTTCCTTCCCAGATGGAAGGGCCAGAATAGGGGCTGAGATGAGTCGGTCCTTCAGCTCCTGGAAGGCTGCCTCACACTGTGGCGTCCACACAAAGGGCACATCCTTCTTCGTCAAGGATGTGAGTGGATGGGAGATCCGAGAAAACCCCTCCATGAATTTCCGGTAATAACCGGCAAGCCCAGGAAACTCCGCACGTCCGTGGCCGTCTTCAGCGGCGGCCAATCCCTGACTGCCTGAATCTTTGCCGGGTCCACCGCCAGCCCGGCTCCGCTGATAATGTGGGCTAAGAAAGCCACCTCCTTCAACCAGAACTGACACTTGCTGAACTTCGCATAAAGGCAATGCTCCCGAAGTCTCTCCAAGGTCAGTGCCAGTTGTCGTGTGTGCTCCTCCTCCGTCTTAGAATAGATAAGGATGTCGTCTATGAATACTATGACGAACACATCCAAATAAGCCTCGAAGACCCGGTTCATGAGGCTCATAAATGCCGACGGAGCATTCGTGAGCCCGAAGGGCATCACGATGAACTCATACAATCCATATCTACTACTAAAGGCCGTCTTCGGAATATCCTCCTCCTGGATCCGCAGCTGGTAGTAGCCTGACCTCATGTCCAGCTTCGAGAAATAATGGGCTCCCTCCAGCTGATCGAACAACTCGTCTATCCTGGGGAGCGGATAGGTATTTCGGACGGTCAGCCTGTTTAGTGCTCGATAGTCGATGGACAGGCGAAGAGTGCCATCCTTCTTCTTCACGAATAGGACCGGAGCTCCCCATGATGAGGAGCTCGGCCTAACAAATCCTGCTTCCACCAGCTCCTACAACTGTGTCCGAAACTCCGCCAACTCCTTTAGGGCCATCGATAAGGGGCCTTGGATACCGGCTTAGCCCCTGGTACCAACTGAATATGAAAGTCCTTCTCCCTATGCGGAGGCAGTCCTGGTAGCTTATCCGGAAAAATATCGGCGTAGTCACGAACCACCGGAATGCTAGCAATCAGCTCCTTCTCCTCAGTCATCTCGAATAATACCTGATATACCTCGTCTCCTTGCATGTGAGCCATAACGGCCTGAATAGATGAAAGCAGGCGGCGGGAAACCGGTGTAGTACCTTCGAATGTCGCATAAGTATCGCCGTGGCTCAGTACGACCCTCCTCGCCGGGCAGTCAATCTGGGCATGGTTCTAGATAAGCCATGTTATGCCCAAGACAATGTCGAAGTCTGGCATTCTCAGGATCGTCGCCGGGGCCTCGAGTGCCAACCCGTCTATGGTAACCTCCAGGAGGCACTTCTCTGTGGACTGGATCTCCATCCCATTGGGGAGATGCACCCTCCTGGATAATCCCGTATAACATTGAATCTGGTCCAGGTCCTTGACGAAATCCTCCGACACAAAGTTGTGCGATGCCCCCGTGTCGAACAGGGTATGGGCAGGCTTGCCGCACACCATCACCATTCCTAAATCAGTTTTTTTAAAAAAAACTCTGGTGTAAGGTTCTCTAACCTAGGTTGTGTAGTAGTTCCATCAATACTTAATATGAGCAGGGAATAAATTCAAAACTAAAATTACTCTCATACCTGCAATAACCCTGTCCGGGTTTCGGGGCTGTGCTAAGTCCAAAGCATAAATCTGCTCCCCATTCTGCCTGCGGTCGCCTCCCTGGTAACCACATCCTCGGCCGCGTCCTCGGCCTCCGAGATGCTGGGCCGGTGGGCCACCCTGTGGTGCTGGAGGTGGTGCCCCCCTCATAGGGCAGTTTCTCCGGAGATGTCCCACCTGGTGACAATGGAAGCACTCCGGCGGGGGATACGCCATACCCCGGGGTCTCGGCATCACCTGGATCCGGAGAGGTTGAGGGGCCAAAACCACCTGCTCTCTCGGCTCCTACCTCATCTCCTGACGAGGCTGCTCCTCTGTCCTCCTCCCATCTGGTATGGTGCCTCGCCGCTGATCATTTCGGGCCCTCCGGCCCTGATCCTCCGCTTGCCGCTTCCGGCCCCGAGTGGCGTGCCAATCGGCCTCAATCCTCTTCGCCATCTCCAAAATCCGGGAGATAGGCCCGTCAGAGACAAACAGCAAGGCCTCCCTCAACTCCTCTTTTAGTCCCTTATAAAACCTCTTGACGTAACCTGCTTCGTCCAGCTGGTAAGAGCCCGCATATCGGGCCAAATGATCGAACTCTCGGTGATACTCCACCACCGTCCTGGTGCCCTGCCTCAGCTGCAAGAACCGCTCCTCCAAATCGTCCCTGGCCGACTGCGGAACAAAGTGCTCCAGCAGTGTGGCCCTGAATTCCTCCCAAGTGATTTCTGCAATCTCCTTATCAGCATACGTCGTGTCCAACAGCGTCTTCCACCACCTCTTAGCATGGGACTCCAAGCAAGATACCAGCAGGGACACCCTCTCCTCCCAAGGGCATCGTATCCCAGTCAACATCTCGTACATAACATCCAGCCACTCCTCTGTCCGTACTTCCGACTCTGTCCCCAAGTATGATGGGGGAGAGAGTCCTCGGAAGGTGCTCATCCAGTTGGCCCCTGAGTTTGGCTGCTGGGCTGGAGCCTGCTGAGCCCGGAAGGCCTCAAGGATGGCTGTAAGGGTCTGCCCCATGTCTGACTGGAGGAAAGGTGTGGGGACCATGGGAGGTGGTGCAATATCTGGGGTCTGCTGAGCTCCACCTTGTGGGGTGGGTGATGTGCCCGCGAACAGACTCTTACTGTGGTTGGTTCGGTGAGTCGATCGCCGCGGGCTTGCTCGGGTAGGCAAGTGCACCTATCGCAAGTAGTACTCGATATTCGGGGGAATACCGAGGTCGTATTGTTCTCGGGGTCGCGTTGACTATTCTTACTCCTCCGGGAGGACTATTATTTTACTGAAAGAAAGATGGATTTTTTTGTTACTTAATAAAAGACGGAAAAGCAAAGGAGCGAAAAAAAACGATTTAGAAAATATTCGATGAAGGGTTAACGCTCGGCATCGAATCGGATTAAGACTAAAACAATTTTTAATAATAAAAAGACTTAGTTTTCAAATTAATAATAAGGCAACTTGGCCGTGGAGGTTCCACAAATGTGAGCTCACCTAGCTATAGGGATATCGCTCACCTAAACGTTAAGACTATTCGACCGAACGTTAGTCCGACGAAGGATTCCTCTTAACGCCCGCTTTACGCTAAGAACCCCGCTATTGGGTGGGGAACCCAATCCGGTAGAATTACGCTCGTCCTCTCTCGAGGGTATGCACGCAACTCTATTTACCCAGGGGTGATCGGTCCATATGCACGGCCTCTCGGCTAGCTAGCATATGGACTACGGAAATAGGGCCCACACATCGATTATGTGGTCCTACGCGTCGTAAACCCGGGGTAAACCCTAAGTGCTTAAATTAAAATGAAAATAAAGAACTTTAATTATTATAAATTATTTCAAATGTCCCAATGCTCTTCGATGCCGAGGCTAATACCGATTAGCCACACATCGGTATGGGGACGGCTTATAATTTAGTGAGGCGCGAGTTCGAAATTAAATGCTAAACGATTATAAGAAAGGGACAAAAGAAAAATAACAATATTTAGAAAGCTAAAAAGTTAACTAAACGAGAACTCATGCACACTCCAAATTATAAATTAAACAGAAACTAAGTTACACATGAATGAAATTTGCATAATTTAAATTTGCGAGTCCCACTCAAACAAGTGGGGGCGGTAAATAAAGGCTGAAAATTGCAAGTCCTACTCAAACGAGTAGGACTGAAATGAAAGCGAGTCCTACTCAAATGAGTAGGAGAAAATAAATGCGATTACAGGGCTAAAAAGTCCGGCCATTTAACTCAAGTGAGTAGGCAGAAAAAATAAAGAAAGTAAAATTGCAAGTCCTACTCAAACGAGTAGGACTGAAATAAAGTCCGGCCATTTAAACTCAAGTGAGTAGGCGGAAAAATAAAGAAAGAAAAATTACAAGTCCTACTCAAACGAGTAGGACTGAAAATGAAAACGATGCGCCATTTAACTCTTAACGAGTAGGCGGAAATAAATGCACACAGACACACACACTCCATAAGAAATTCAAGAAAGCAATAAAATTATACACCTACACTCACACACTCTACATAATTTGAATAAAGCATTAAAAGAAAGCAATTAAAACAAAGCATGAAAATTATACACCTACACTCACACACTCTACATAATTTGAACAAAGCATAAAAATTATACACCTACACTCACACACTCAACATGAAAATTTAAGAAGAACAAAAGAGAGGTTTAGGCTCATACACTCACACACACAAATAAATAAAAAAAAGAAAAATCAAAGTTACCTAAAAATTAAAATTTTAACTATTTCAAGCATAGGTTTTGCCAAAAACAAATAAAAAGAAGAAATTAAAATTTTAGAAGACAAAAGTTTTTCAAAACAAATTAAAAACCAAAGTTTTTGGAAAATAAAAATTTCAACATTTTCATTCCTAGGATTTCATAAAAGAGCTAAAAAAGTTGAAATAAAAGAGAAAGAAGAAAAAAGGTTTTCATCCTAAAATAAAGCTAAGTAAAAAAAACAAAAGGAACTTTAGTAACTCTTTTACACACTCATAAGAGTGAAGATGTTGAAGAAGACAAGAAAAAAAAGAAAAACCTAATTCATCATTTCATCATTTTCAAACAAAACCTAACTTGAAAAAAATCAAAGGCATGTAAAGAGGAAAACCTAACATTCCTAAGCATGAAAACAAGTAAAAAAAAATGTAAAGTAAGCAAATTACACTCATACACACACACACACTTTTCATAAATGAAGAACAAAGGTGAAACTAAGAATAAAAAGGAGAAGGAAAAGTGGGCACAAGTGTTCATTCCAAAGCCATATATGAAGAGAAAATTTAACATTTTATTTGATCAAAATGAAACTATTACAAGCTATTACAAGTGCTAAAACTAAGACAAAACAAGAAATGAAATAAAAAAGGGAGAAATCTCCTTACATAGCCTTGAAAATCACGGATGCAGCCCACAAAAAGACACTAACTTGGCCCAAAAATCTGAACCCTTGGACCTTACAGAACTGGGCTATTTATAGGAAAAAAATTTCTAATTACACGCCCTCGGTCACGGGCGTGTAGGGGGGGCGTGACAGTACTATTCATGAAGGCGGCCGGCGATTGGACAACAAAGTTGACTTCGGGCTGAGTTCGCAGCAGTCACGCCCTAGGTCACGGGCGTGACTATGGGCGTGTCGGGGAGGTAGAACCGGGCGCGGGTTGCGTCAAATGTCTTCGGCAGCATCTTGTCGGGCCAGCTGGAAAGGTCACGCCCCATGTCACGGGCGTGACTATGGGCGTGACAGTTGGGGTCGACACTCGACGAATGTCGAGCGGAAAGTGTCGAGTCGAAATCGTTGAGCTGAAATTGGGTCACGCCCCAGGTCACGGGCGTGACACTGGGCGTGACAGTTGGTGTCGACACTCGACGATCGTCGAGCGGAATTCGTCGAGAGGAGAGGACACGGGCTTGGGTCACGCCCCGTGTCGGGTGACACGGGCGTGTCGCCAGGCGTGTCAAGCCTTTTCTTCAGAAATTTTCCGATTTCACGGGAAATGCACAGTCACGGCTCGGTCACGGGCGTGACCCATGTATCACGGGCGTGTACTTCCCAAATTTTGGCAGATTTTGAAATTTTTCTGAAAAATCAAATAAAACAAGTTAGGAGAAAATTTACAAGAATAGGAACATTTTATTGAACAAAAATAAGTAAAAACGACGAAAATAAATGAAAATGACTAAATTAATGTGCATAAAAATACGCATATTTACAGTTCATCAAATACCCCCATACTTAGGCTTTTGCTATTCCAGAGCAAAAGTTTGAGGTGAATCTATTAGGAATAAAAAAAACTCTAAGTTTTGGCTATCGCTTAATCAATTATAAGAGAGATCGAAATAAATATACGGGGTGTAAGAGTTAAGTCCTAAAATTATGTAGATGATTTAAATAGCGCAAAAGTTTTGGCCAAAAGACTTCTTGATGTAATCAAATAGAAGGCAACATTTGAAATGGTTAGATTAACGAAAATAGTTTGGAATTATAAGAACTCTAGCTTATACGAGTGCTACCGGAAATAATACAATTTACTAATTATGCTCTCAAAAAGATTTTTGAATTAATTCTAGAATCGTGTAATTGGCTAAGGGGGTAGTGTGGTTTATGAAGAGGGTTTTGATATTTGAGGTGAGGTAATTTTTTCTCGAACCTCCATTTTTTTTCTTTTGGATTATTAGGAAAACGAAATCTTATTTTCCTAATATGATTTTTGTTTTTCAACTTCATAAGAAAAATTAACCCAA
Organism: Platanthera guangdongensis; assembly: GCA_039583875.1. Taxonomy (NCBI): domain Eukaryota; kingdom Viridiplantae; phylum Streptophyta; class Magnoliopsida; order Asparagales; family Orchidaceae; genus Platanthera; species Platanthera guangdongensis. The sequence continues at coordinate 62,527,209 of CM077156.1, forward strand.
TGTATATTTGTAGGAGTAATGAATTTTATCCTCTTACTCCCTATATAATCTTTTAAAATTATTGGGTGCCTATGTTTACGGAACGAAATCTTGTTCCCATTGACATAAGATCTTTTAAGGATAAAATTTTTCATGCCAAGTAGGTCATGAAAAGTAAGGGGAGAAAGGAAAACTAGATTGTAATCCTAAAAATTTTTGAGAGCAACCTTAATAATTTGTACGTTCCAATTTTTTTTCAGAAAGCTAAAGGTAAGTATAATTGAATTCTATAGTCGTTATTTCCTAACATAATATACGTGCTCCTATCAATGAAAAATTAGAAGTAGTGCCTAAAACGAGTTCGCTATTTTTAACAAAACATAAAGAATTCTTTAAAACTTAACCCCGGCTATTTAAATGTTTCAATCAATAATTAACAAACGGGTAGCAAACAAAGAATTAATAGTATTCACATATAAATGAACTCAAAACAGAATTTTTGGATAGCAGAAAAGTTAAGTATGGAATATTTAATTTATTTATTTCAAAACATTTTTTTTATATTTTTATAGTTTTTGTTATCATTTTTTTTGTTTGTTTTTCATTTATTATCTTTTTTTGTATTTTTGTTTTTCTCAATTTTTTTTGAAAATTTTTTGAACTATTATCTTTTTTTTTGTATTTTTTTAAGAGAATTTTCATAATATGTACAAAAATAAGGGAGAAAAAGAAAAAGGTTTGTACAAGAATGAGGAAGGGGGAGAGAAAAAAAATAAAAAAATATATATACAAAGTGAAACTAAACAAAATAATTTTTTGTTTTGTTTTTTTTTTTTTGAGTTTTTGGAAAAGAGAAAGAGAACAAAACAAATTTTTTTTTGGATTTTTGTTTTTTTTCATTTAAAATTTTTTTTGTTTTTTCATTTAAAATTTTTTTTCATTTTAAGATGTTTTTTAATTTTTTTGTTTTTGTTTTGTTGTTATATGTATTTTTTTTGTATTTTTCTTCTTTTTTTTTTTTTGGAGATGCAGAAAAATTGAAGTGCAGAAAGTAAAGCACGAAAATACCCCCATACTTAAGTCCAACATTGTCCCCAATGTTGTATCGTAAGTATGCGGAACAGAAAGGAAAGACAATATGTACAAAGAAAAGAAAGGGAAGGGGGTAGAAGCTTCCCTGAAACGCGGTGGGGAAGGCCGATCAGAAACCCTGCGTTTATTAGAAAAAGCAGCAAAGGTAATGAGGAAAGGGCGAAAAAGATAAGCGAGGGGTGCCTCCCAGGAGCGCTTTGTTTATAGTCGTGTAGCTTGACTATTTTGGCGGGTTTATAATGTGGAGGAAAGTTATGGTTTCGCTAAAACCGATCACTGGGTCGCCCGCGATATAAGACTTTAACCGATGACCGTTTACTTTAAAAGAACCTTTGTCCGGGTGGGAGACGAGTACGGTTCCATAAGGAAAAACTTCTTCAACTAGGAAGGGACCCGACCATCTAGATTTTAATTTACCTGGAAAAAGCCTAAGGCGTGAATTGTAAAGAAGGACAAGATCGCCCGGAGAAAATAATTTTTGGGATTTGATTTTTTGATCGTGATATAACTTAGAGCGCTCCTTATAGAATTTATTGCTCTCGTAAGCGTTCGCACGCCATTCATCGAGCTCGTTTAGTTGCAGTTTTCTATTCTGAGCGGCTAAGTTGGAGTCGAGGTTTAAGAGTTTTAAAGCCCAAAGTGCGCGATGTTCTAATTCTACGGGTAAATGGCACGCTTTGCCGTAGACTAACCGGAACGGCGTACATCCAATAGCGGTTTTGTATGCCGTCCGATACGCCCACAACGCATCGTCGAGTTTAACGGACCAATCTTTCCTATTTAGCGAAACAGTTTTTTCTAAAATTCGCTTAATCTCTCGATTTACTACCTCGACTTGGCCACTTGTTTGCGGGTGGTAGGGGGTGGCAAGCTTGTGCGTGACTCCGTATTTAGCTAACGTCTTAGCCATAAGAGCGTTACAGAAATGCGTTCCCCTATCACTAACAATTGCGCGAGGCGTGCCGAAGCGAGAAAATAATTTTTTAAGAAATGTAACGACGACTCGCGCATCGTTGGTGGGGAGAGCTTGCGCTTCCGCCCACCTCGATACGTAGTCGACCGCCACTAAAATATACATATTTTTGAAAGACGGAGGTAGGGGGCCAACAAAATCTATGCCCCACAAATCGAAGACTTCGCACTCTAAAAACATGTTTTGGGGCATCTCGTCGCGACGAGAGATGTTACCCGACCGCTGACAGCTATTGCATGCGCGCACAAAATTATGCGCGTCTTTGAAGAGAGTGGGCCAAAAGTAGCCCGCCTCTAGCGCCTTCCGAGCGGTCCGGTTGGCTTGATAATGCCCACCGGCTGGTCCCTCGTGGCAGTGCTTTAGAATTTGCAAGCACTCCACACCCGCAACGCATCTTCGGACCGCTTGGTCCGCGCAGATACGAAAAAGAAATGGGTCCTCCCAAAAGAAATTTTTCAAGTCAGAAAAGAATTTCTTCTTTTGATGACTGGAAAACTCTTTTGGAAGGACCCGCGCTACTAAGAAATTTGCAAAATCTGCGAACCAAGGCGAAGATGACGAAGATTTATTAATGGCAAGAAGGCGTTCCTCGGGGAATCTGTCATTTATTTCAGATTCGACGAGCGCTTCCGCACCCGGATTTTCTAAACGGGAGAGGTGGTCCGCCGCTAGATTTTCCGCTCCCCGCTTATCTCGGATCTCCAAATCGAACTCTTGTAGTAGGAGAATCCATCGAAGAAGGCGGGGCTTCGCATCATTTTTAGCTAATAAATACTTAAGCGCGGAGTGATCGGTAAAAACGATAACTTTAGATAGCGTTATATACGAGCGAAACTTATCGAAAGCGAAAACGACGGCTAAGAGTTCCTTTTCCGTTGTCGTGTAATTTACTTGTGCGGAAGTGAGCGTCTTGCTAGCGTAATAAATAGGATGAAAATGTTTTTCTACGCGTTGGCCAAGAATGGCACCTAAGGCAATATCACTAGCGTCGCACATTATTTCGAACGGAAGGGACCAATTAGGGGCCACTAAAATCGGTGAGGAGATAAGTTTTTGTTTTATCAAATTAAAGGCGGACTCGCATTCGCTACTAAAGATGAAGCGTGATTCCTTTTCCAAGAGGTGAGTTAGCGGCTTTGTTATTTTTGAAAAATCTTGAATATAGCGTCGGTAAAAGCCCGCATGGCCTAAGAAACTCCTAATAGATTTTACGTTGGTTGGATGCGGAAGTTTTTCTATAATTTCTATCTTGGCCTTATCCACCTCTATCCCCTTAGACGAAATCATATGGCCGAGGACCAAACCTCCTCGAACCATAAAGTTGCATTTTTCCCAATTTAAAACAAGGCTTGTGTCCTCGCACCGTTGAAGGACACGATCTAAATTTTGAAGGCAATCGGGAAAAGAGCGTCCGAAAACAGAGAAGTCATCCATAAAGACTTCCATAATGTCTTCTACTAGCTCGCCAAAGATCGCTAGCATACATCTTTGGAATGTAGCTGGCGCGTTGCAGAGTCCAAATGGCATTCTTCGATAGGCGAAGGTGCCAAACGGGCAAGTAAAAGTTGTTTTCTCTTGATCATCGGGGGAAATGGGGATTTGGAAAAACCCCGATAAACCATCAAGAAAACAATAATACGGATGACCGGATAAACGCTCTAAGATCTGGTCTAGAAATGGCACAGGGAAATGGTCCTTGCGGGTGGCGTCGTTAAGTTTCCTATAGTCGATGCACACTCGCCAACCTGTAACAGTACGAGTTGGGACAAGCTCGTTATGCTCATTCGCCACTACGGTAAGACCGCCCTTCTTGGGCACGACATGCACGGGACTAACCCATGCACTGTCCGAAATAGGGTAGATAATCCCCGCATCTAATAACTTAATGATTTCGGCTTTAACGACGTCTTTCATGTTTGGGTTAAGACGACGTTGCGGCTGTATCGTTTTGCGGCAATTATCGTTTAGGAAAATCTTATGGGTGCAAAAGGAGGGGCTAATCCCCTTTAGGTCAGAGATTTGCCACGCAATTGCGTGGCGATGTTTAAATAAAACTTCCAATAAATCGGAAGTCTCCGAATCACTCAAGTCCGAAGAAATGATAACGGGGAGCGTATCACCTTTTCCCAAAAAAGTGTACTTGAGCGAGGCGGGTAAGGGTTTGAGGTCTAGGATGGGCGGTTCTTCTAGGGAGGTTTTAATTCCTATGTCTTTCTTACCAATTGGTTCGAAAGGCAAGTCTATAGATGTATCCTCATCGCAGTTAAAATTTTCGAGCGCATAAATATCGTCATTTAAAAATACGGACTCGAAAATGGGAGAAGAACGATCTCCGAAAAAAGTATTTAAAGAATAGCAGAAATCGTCGCTCGATGACAAATTGTCCATCGAGGGATTAATAGAGAAAGTAACTTGGTCATCGCCTACTCGGAGGAGAAGGCTACCATTACTAACATCTATTAGTGCGCGGGAGGTGGCGAGAAAAGGGCGACCGAGTATTATTGGTACCTCGGCGTCCTCCTCGATATCTAAGATGACGAAGTCTACCGGGAAGGTAAACTTGTCGACTCGGACAAGGACGTCCTCCACTTCCCCGATAGGGAACTTAACCGAGCGATCCGCTAATTGGATGCGCATATTCGTAGGACTAGGAGTACCCAAACCTAAACGCGAAAAGAGCGAGAACGGCATCAGATTAATGCTAGCCCCTAAATCAGCTAAGGCGTACTTTACTAATATATCGCCAAAAAGGCACGGGATGGAAAACCGTCCCGGGTCGTTTTGTTTTGCGGGCAATTTATTAGTAAGGGCCGCCGAGCAGACAGCGTTGAGAGATACATGCGAAATATCCTCTAATTTGCGTTTATTAGAAAGTAGTTCTTTTAAAAATTTCGCATATTTGGGCATTTGCGAGATAGCCTCGCAAAAAGGAACATTAATGTGAATTTGTTTTAATAATAAAATAAATTTTTCATATTGCGCGTCCTTACGCTCGTTTTCTAACTTATGCGGATACGGGAGAGCCTTGTTTAAAATAATTTTTTCTTTTATAATAGGTAAAGGCGGCGTGAGCGAAGAAAGGGGAAGAGGGGTCGGAGGTGAAATATGTACCTGAGGGTCGGTCCGTTTTGGATCGACCACCTCCTTTCCGCTACGGAGGGTTATAGCGTTGGCGTTTTCCCGCGGATTAGGCTCCGTGTTTCCCGGCAGTGCCCCGAGCGCACGCTCGGACATCATCCTCGCTAGCTGTCCAACCTGTTGTTCGAGTGTTTTTAGCGATCCGGTGATGTTCCGGATATTTGACTCGTTGGACGCAATATACTTCGAAAAAGTTTCCTCCATCGGGGAGGGTTTCGGAAGAGGAGGGGGAGGAAGAAATCCGGGCGCATAAGAAATAGGGGGACGCTGAGCATTATTCGGGTTGCTCCACGAGAAGTTGGGGTGATTCCTCCAACCCGGATTATAATTATTACTATAAGGGTTGTTGTTGGGGTTGAAGGGAGGACGACCCGAATTTCCCATGAAGTCCACGAACTCTTCAGCTACGCAGACATTAGGGGGAATAAAACAAGGCGGAGTGGAGGAGGCAGCAGACATCTCCGCCACCTGCTTTGTTAACCTTTCAACTTGAAGGGTCAAGAGAGCAGTGGCATCCACTTCAAAAAGACCAGCCGCCGGCTTTGGCCGTCCCCGCGGGACGTTCCATTGATAGGCGTTCATAGCCATCTCTTCGAATAAAGCCTGGGCGGCCTCGGGGGTTTTGTTGTTAAGCGTTCCCCCGGCAGCCGCGTCAATCATTTGACGCGTCTGAAAATTCAGCCCATTATAAAAAATTTGAACTTGCAACCACGTTGGCAGCGCGTGGTGCGGGCAACGGCGGAGGAATTCCTTAAATCGTTCCCAAGTCTCGTATAGAGACTCAGGATCGTTCTGCACAAACGAAGAAATGTCCGCCCGCAACTTTGCAGTTTTGGCGGGTGGAAAGTACTTCGTCAGGAACCGTTCCGTCAACTCAGCCCACGTGGTGATACATCCTCGCGGGAGGGCATTCAATCACACCTTGGCTTTGGACTTAAGGGAAAAAGGAAATAAGCGCAAACGAATGGCGTCATCAGTGACGCCATTGATCTTGAAGGTGTCGCATATCTCCAAGAAATTGGACAAGTGGACATTCGGGTCCTCATCCGGCAGTCCATCGAACTGCACGGCGTTTTGGACCATTTGAATGACACTTGACTTTATTTCAAAATTATTATTGGCCACCGCAGGGCGAACAATACTCGACCCAGAATCATCCAGGTTAGGCCGGGCGTAATAAGACATAGTACGCTCGGCCGCCGGGGGAAGGTTAGGGGCGGCCATAACTACAACAGTGGGTTCTCCGATAGATTCCTCGGGATCTAAAGAAGGATTTCGGCGATGAGATCGGAGACGCGCAAGAGAGCGTTCGATCTCAGGGTCGAAGTCTAAATCTTCAGACTCTGAGGGTTGTCCTCGGGTCATACACCCAAACAAAAATAAAACAAAAATAAACTTTTTTTTTTGTTTTTAAAATAAAGTTTTTAGTTTTTTTTTGTTTTATAGAAAATAAGTAAAATTAATAGACTCCGGAATTCGAAATAGCAACTCGAAAAGAGATTCCCCGGCAACGGCGCCAAAAACTTGATGTGCCCGCGAACAGACTCTTACTGTGGTTGGTTCGGTGAGTCGATCGCCGCGGGCTTGCTCGGGTAGGCAAGTGCACCTATCGCAAGTAGTACTCGATATTCGGGGGAATACCGAGGTCGTATTGTTCTCGGGGTCGCGTTGACTATTCTTACTCCTCCGGGAGGACTATTATTTTACTGAAAGAAAGATGGATTTTTTTGTTACTTAATAAAAGACGGAAAAGCAAAGGAGCGAAAAAAAACGATTTAGAAAATATTCGATGAAGGGTTAACGCTCGGCATCAAATCGGATTAAGACTAAAACAATTTTTAATAATAAAAAGACTTAGTTTTCAAATTAATAATAAGGCAACTTGGCCGTGGAGGTTCCACAAATGTGAGCTCACCTAGCTATAGGGATATCGCTCACCTAAACGTTAAGACTATTCGACCGAACGTTAGTCCGACGAAGGATTCCTCTTAACGCCCGCTTTACGCTAAGAACCCCGCTATTGGGTGGGGAACCCAATCCGGTAGAATTACGCTCGTCCTCTCTCGAGGGTATGCACGCAACTCTATTTACCCAGGGGTGATCGGTCCATATGCACGGCCTCTCGGCTAGCTAGCATATGGACTACGGAAATAGGGCCCACACATCGATTATGTGGTCCTACGCGTCGTAAACCCGGGGTAAACCCTAAGTGCTTAAATTAAAATGAAAATAAAGAACTTTAATTATTATAAATTATTTCAAATGTCCCAATGCTCTTCGATGCCGAGGCTAATAGCGATTAGCCACACATCGGTATGGGGACGGCTTATAATTTAGTGAGGCGCGAGTTCGAAATTAAATGCTAAACAATTATAAGAAAGGGACAAAAGAAAAATAACAATATTTAGAAAGCTAAAAAGTTAACTAAACGAGAACTCACGCACACTCCAAATTATAAATTAAACAGAAACTAAGTTACACATGAATGAAATTTGCATAATTTAAATTTGCGAGTCCCACTCAAACGAGTGGGGGCGGTAAATAAAGGCTGAAAATTGCAAGTCCTACTCAAACGAGTAGGACTGAAATGAAAGCGAGTCCTACTCAAATGAGTAGGAGAAAATAAATGCGATTACAGGGCTAAAAAGTCCGGCCATTTAACTCAAGTGAGTAGGCGGAAAAAATAAAGAAAGTAAAATTGCAAGTCCTACTCAAACGAGTAGGACTGAAATAAAGTCCGGCCATTTAAACTCAAGTGAGTAGGCGGAAAAATAAAGAAAGAAAAATTACAAGTCCTACTCAAACGAGTAGGACTGAAAATGAAAACGATGCGCCATTTAACTCTTAACGAGTAGGCGGAAATAAATGCACACAGACACACACACTCCATAAGAAATTCAAGAAAGCAATAAAATTATACACCTACACTCACACACTCTACATAATTTGAATAAAGCATTAAAAGAAAGCAATTAAAACAAAGCATGAAAATTATACACCTACACTCACACACTCTACATAATTTGAACAAAGCATAAAAATTATACACCTACACTCACACACTCAACATGAAAATTTAAGAAGAACAAAAGAGAGGTTTAGGCTCATACACTCACACACACAAATAAATAAAAAAAAAGAAAAATCAAAGTTACCTAAATATTAAAATTTTAACTATTTCAAGCATAGGTTTTGCCAAAAACAAATAAAAAGAAGAAATTAAAATTTTAGAAGACAAAAGTTTTTCAAAACAAATTAAAAACCAAAGTTTTTGGAAAATAAAAATTTCAACATTTTCATTCCTAGGATTTCATAAAAGAGCTAAAAAAGTTGAAATAAAAGAGAAAGAAGAAAAAAAGTTTTCATCCTAAAATAAAGCTAAGTAAAAAAAAACAAAAGGAACTTTAGTAACTCTTTTACACACTCATAAGAGTGAAGATGTTGAAGAAGACAAGAAAAAAAAAGAAAAACCTAATTCATCATTTCATCATTTTCAAACAAAACCTAACTTGAAAAAAATCAAAGGCATGTAAAGAGGAAAACCTAACATTCCTAAGCATGAAAACAAGTAAAAAAAATGTAAAGTAAGCAAATTACACTCATACACACACACACACTTTTCATAAATGAAGAACAAAGGTGAAACTAAGAATAAAAAGGAGAAGGAAAAGTGGGCACAAGTGTTCATTCCAAAGCCATATATGAAGAGAAAATTTAACATTTTATTTGATCAAAATGAAACTATTACAAGCTATTACAAGTGCTAAAACTAAGACAAAACAAGAAATGAAATAAAAAAGGGAGAAATCTCCTTACATAGCCTTGAAAATCACGGATGCAGCCCACAAAAAGACACTAACTTGGCCCAAAAATCTGAACCCTTGGACCTTACAGAACTGGGCTATTTATAGGAAAAAAATTTCTAAGTACACGCCCTCGGTCACGGGCGTGTAGGGGGGGCGTGACAGTACTATTCATGAAGGCGGCCGGCGATTGGACAACAAAGTTGACTTCGGGCTGAGTTCGCAGCAGTCACGCCCTAGGTCACGGGCGTGACTATGGGCGTGTCGGGGAGGTAGAACCGGGCGCGGGTTGCGTCAAATGTCTTCGGCAGCATCTTGTCGGGCCAGCTGGAAAGGTCACGCCCCATGTCACGGGCGTGACTATGGGCGTGACAGTTGGGGTCGACACTCGACGAATGTCGAGCGGAAAGTGTCGAGTCGAAATCGTTGAGCTGAAATTGGGTCACGCCCCAGGTCACGGGCGTGACACTGGGCGTGACAGTTGGTGTCGACACTCGACGATCGTCGAGCGGAATTCGTCGAGAGGAGAGGACACGGGCTTGGGTCACGCCCCGTGTCGGGTGACACGGGCGTGTCGCCAGGCGTGTCAAGCCTTTTCTTCAGAAATTTTCCGATTTCACGGGAAATGCACAGTCACGGCTCGGTCACGGGCGTGACCCATGTGTCACGGGCGTGTACTTCCCAAATTTTGGCAGATTTTGAAATTTTTCTGAAAAATCAAATAAAACAAGTTAGGAGAAAATTTACAAGAATAGGAACATTTTATTGAACAAAAATAAGTAAAAACGACGAAAATAAATGAAAATGACTAAATTAATGTGCATAAAAATACGCATATTTACAGTTCATCAGTGGGCTGAGCTGGGGGCTGCAAAACGAACTACATTAGTAGGTAATCGACTCAATGCCTAATGAAAGTGGACAGTTTACATATGATTCCCCCCATATGGGCACACCACTGCTTCCGCTGCTTAGTTTGTCCCCAAACTAAACTCGTGCGGGGGTGACCCAGGGTTGTGGACGGCTACTTTTCGATCGAGGTCTGCGCTTTGATACCACTTGTAAGACCCCCCATTTTTTTTCTTTTTCGACACCGGGGTCTTAGGCCCAGAACCGACGTTTTGCGGTGACTCCTTCACGCCCTGAAGGGGTCATCACCACAAAGCGCCGATTCTGCCGGCCAAATTCGATCACAGAAAAGTAGCATAATGAAGTCATGAAAACTAACTGTCCACAGAAAATCACAAGTCATAATAAATATAACTCCACGAAGGGAGTGTCCACAGAATAAAACATCAGAGTAGAAAAAACGGGCTTATGCCCGGTACATCATAGCCTCACTACAAAATCACTCATGCGGAAGCAGAAAAACAACTCAAGGTCGAGACTCACGGTCCCGGCTGTATGAACTCCGGAGCTAGACTGCCCCATATCCAAGCGCACCGGTCTCTGGGGCTGCTCCTCCATGCTGGTCTCCATGATCCCCTAAATGATGCGGTTCGAAAACCGTTAGTCTAAAAGACTAAGTCCTACCATCCCCCGCCCCTTCCCCCATGGCTCCTAGGCACCGAGCGGAGAGGAAGAAAGGGGAGGACTTGAAAGTGGAGAATATCAAAAGCAGATGGCAGCGGTCCTATACTAGTAAATTCTATAGCATGTAAAGACAATAAGCTGAAATATGAAAAGTAACCTTTAGTTATGTGAAAACACATAAGCCAAGGGGTCTTCTGCAAGGCTCCCATCGTATAAAAAGTGCCATACCAATTTATACATTGGGGTGTCGGTTATCAAACAGCAGTAACTATACATATCAAAATTAACCTTAATTTATAAACTTGCCCACACAAGCTTATAGACCAAGGGGTCGTTTTGCAGGTCCTAATGTATAAGCATCCCACTCCACTTATACATTATGTGTCAGGGGTTAAATGTTTCGATTATGCTATGACATGCAAGTGGGTATGATGGATATGCAAGTGCAACGCACACACCCGACTCTGTGCACACAGACCATTAGTTCCCCCTTTCTGGATCCGTAACCTCCCAGGGTACCTCCGTAGTGGCAGACGGAAGCGGTGGGTTGGGCCTCGCCCACCTCTAAACCAGTAAAGCACTACCGGTCAGACCTATCGTACGCCTCAACGCTTGGTGCACGAAGCAGACTCCTGCGTACTCTTGCCGGCTGGCGCTCCGGAATTCTGTTGGCGAAGTGCTAACCACACTTGCCGAGTCAACGTATTGGCGTCGGTGCATCGACCCTCCAATACCGAAGACCCACCACCTTAATTTTCTTTCCTTTCATGCACATGCAAATTTAGCGTAATCAAACCCGAGCCGAAGCTCCCCGGACCCAAAGTCCGTCTTTTAACCATCCGAGCCGAAGCTCCCAGCTGTCTACCAGTGCTATCAGTGTTTGTGAAAGGTGCAACCATAATTACTAAGTTACTCTTTTCAGCTTTTAAAATGGTTTACGTTAACCCAGGACTGCCCCCGGTATTCCCTGTGAAGGTCTCTCAAGGGGCACTAGGAACTGTGTTGGGATTACGCCCAGCGTTCCCTTTCGCAAGGTACTTATTTTGTTATTGGTTGGTTCCCTTACCCGTTATTTTCTCATGTTCCGATATGCTAATCCTAGGGTGATTTGACTCCAGCTCTCATTGGGTAGGACGATCTTTCGTCGGACCCGAACGCCTCTAAGCCCTAGACAAAAACCACACTCTACTCACTCATCTCCCATAGATGTCACCCATTCTACATATCCTTCCAGCAATCCATCAAGACCCATCACACGTGCCCTAATTCATATCCAAAATGATTTCCTGCAGTTTTGCTATATGCAGACCACTTAAGCTATATGAGACGTAAAAAGGGAAGTACATGAAATACTCATCCAATACCCCTATGATAATTACTAGGGGGCTAAAATGATATTTGAAGCATAAATCCAGAAATCCATAATTTTTCTAATTTGTCTGATAATTTATTTATTTATACTAGTATCCAAAAAGCCCAAGTTTGAACATGAAGTAGCAATTTCAGACAAAGTGATATTTCAACAAATTTATGGTAATTACAAAATGCATAATCAACTCTAAGGCCTAAGTCTTCAAATTTTCCAGCAAGGTTTGGGCCCTTAAATTTAATTTCAAAGTTGCCTCATAAAAAGTCAATTTAAAAGCTTTTTCAGTAATAATGCCTCCAAAAATTCAGAGAAAATTCAGGGATGATTGTGATGGCCTACAAATACCCTAGAAAAAGTTTCATAATTTATCACTTTAGAATAAGGCTATATTTGAGTTTCTCATGAACTTTCAATTTTATGGGTTAATGAACAAAGTATACTAATTAACCATCAAATATTTCCACAAACGTTCCCACATGATAATATTGAGCTAAAAACACTATGCAGTAAGTTTCATGATTTTTCAATAAGTAATGGCTCTTGCAAGAATTAATTAGTATGTAATCAAAATAAAGCAATTGTGAAGTAGATGCCCTAAATAGATATCCAAAAATTATATCAAAATTCATACATGATTAATATAGCCTAAAACTAACTCTGCCAATGTTTCATACCCTTTCAATGGGCAGTGAGACCACAATAGCCAAATTATTAAGTAGGGCAATACTATTGGTTACAAATGAAGTGCTACAAATATTGATGAAAATTCCTCAAGTAAATTATCAGAGGCTCAAAATATCCTAACCCCGTCACTACCCAAATTTGGTTAAGATTCAAAAAAGTTTAGCTAACCTAAACCAACACTACAAGTTTTAGGTCCTAAGCTAGGGTTAGGGTTTTGGGGACCCTACCCTTTTCAAAATTTGTTAATATTTCTAACAGAAGGTTTTACATATCCTAGGAACCTCCTTGCAAAATTTGGAGTTCATCCATGGTGCTTAGGCTCATGCCCTTCACAAGGCAAAAAGGTCCCTCTTTAGGGTTTGGCCTAGGGACTTAGGGCAAATCAACTCTACTCTACCCCACATTCCATGGGGAGGTGCTAAGTGCCATAACAAGTCAGTGGCCCAAATTTCAGCCTCTGTTGACGTGATTTGGTCACTGAAAATCAGAAGTGCACTTTTTGACCAAAATGCCCTTATTAAGGTATAGTTAGGGTTGGGTCAAAACCTATTCAAAACATATCCAAATTAGGTGAAACTCTATACAGATACCTAAAATGAACCCAGGGACCACTCACCAAAATTTGGGAGGGTTTGGAAGTGTTTAGGGCACCTATTTAATTTATTTAATAATTATTAAATTTTTATAAAAACTATAGAAATATTCTCTCCAAAAATTCCCATTTTTGGACCAGCTCTAGGTATAGCTAGGGTAGACTCCCTGTCAAAATTTCAACTGATTTGAACTAGGGATGAAGTGTGGGCACTCAGGTTAATGACTGCCTAGCCCTAAGGGTATGTCCCACCAAAATGGGTGCCCTGGTCAAACCAGGAGCCTAAATTGGTTCAAACCAATTTTAAAATAACGTAGATAGAAAGGGCTACAAATCATGTGTTGATCATTTCCTCATACAGAGTCTCTAACTATTTTTAGATATTTAAAACATTAAATGACAAAAGTGTGACAGAATGAAATAATTAGAAATAATTTTCTATAGTTTAACCCTGATGCAGCACGAATCTTGGCGCAGGGATCAACAGCATCCGGTCATCTTCTTCGTTGAGCCGACGGCTGCGATTCGTCCCGCCTGGAGCGATTTCCAAACGCTACTGCCGGCGACCCGGCCACCTCCCCGGCCGGCCACCGGCACCACCACCTCCGTTGAAGTGGTGGCCATCCCCAGGCGGCGGCTTGGCCGCCGGAAACCCCTTTTCCGGCGATCCCGAGAGGTGATGTTTTTCAGAAAAAATCCAAGAAAAGCTGAATTGGATCGGGCTCAATTGAGCCCGAACCTTGGACCTAATGATTGTTATGATCTAATCATGAGTTAAGGAGAGGGGGAGGACCTTCCTGGCGGCCTGAATGCGAGAGGAGCGGCGGGATGCCATTGACGACGGCGGCGGCGCTCGGCTTCTGCAACAACACAGTGGGATGGCTCGTCTCCTCCAGGTAAACGCTCTAAAATATCCCCCTTGGCCCCCTGATGGTGTTTAAATGGCAAATGGGGAAGAGGGGAGGCTAGTTCTTCAATGACCATTAACACCATTAACGGTGTGGCTCGGGTAGAGTGGAGGGGGGCTGAATCCATCCCTTGGTGGCCGGGAAATGGCTGGAATCAACTCCTCTCCCGTAGAGGAGTTGATTGCAGCCATAAATGGTGGCTGTTAGCCTCCCTTGGCCGGCCTTCCACCCTCCTTTCCTCTTCCTCAATTTCTCTCTCCTCCATTATCATGGGGGGGAGCTCCTTTCTCTCTCCTAGTCACCTCTGGTTGACTAGTCAACCTCACCATCTAAATGCAGCCCACTTGGTTATGATGGTCATGGGAATGGGGTTAGCCTAAGGAAGAAGTGGCTTGGGCTTGGGTTAGCCCTTTTGGGCTCGGTTTGACTTGACCTAAATGAGGGTTAACCTGGGCCAATTTGACCATCTAGGTTGACCCCATTGGTTTTTTAGTGGCCCATTGGACTCCCTTAAGGTCTAGGGTTACTTGAATAGGGTTGGTTGGGCATCTTGGTGGTCACATGTCCCTTGCCAAGGGCACTTTGACCATCTAGGGCTAGAGTTGACTTAGGTCAACATGACCAATTGTGTTGACCCCTATGGGTCCTGGGTGACCCATTGGCTTCCCCTAGGGTCTAGGTAGGGTTATGTAGGGTTACCCTGCACTTTGGAGGTCACATACCCTTACTGAGGGTACTTTGACCAGATTAGGAGGTTGAGTTGACATGGTTCAAACTGGCCTCTAGGGCTGACCCCAATGTGCCCTTAGTGACCCATTGACCTCACTTTAGGGTTAGGAGGGCTTAGGTGGGGTCCTCTAGGCTTGGAGTAGGTCAATTGACCCTAAGTAGGCTAGTCTGACCCATTTAGGGCTAGGGTTGACCTTGGTCAACTGAGCCTCTTGGGTTGACCCTAATGGGTCCTTTTGGCTCTAATGGGCCTCCCAAGGTATTAGGGGTGTTGTGGTAGGGTCTTGGGGTTAGGGTGTGGCCCATGGTCGTCCTAAACCATTGCTCAGAGTTCTACTATTTGCAGACCATGATGATCTCCCACATCCTGTCCCCTATCTCTTGTCCCATTTCTGGCTTCCTAGGGTTTTGTCATGACCTAGTCATGGCCAAAACCACTCTTAGGGGTCTAGTTGGAAATGGGATGTTACAATAATGATTGTCCACCCACCTCTTATCAAAATCCAAGCCACACATTCAGAGCATATCCTGCATTATCGTGTTTACCCTCTCGGTCTAACCATCCGTTTGAGGAGAAATGTCGTACTGAACTACACTCAACCAAACCAACACATTCGAAGCACACTATTTGAGGCTTTATATGCTCTATATAGAGCATACCAATAGGCTAACTCAATTGTATAGAGCATACCGAGAGGATGTATATGCTCTAAATCATATACCATTTGAGGATGAAATACCTGCACCACACATAACTAAAACAACATCAAAAACAAACTCAATTCTGCTAAATTCACGGGACACTTATTGAAATAAAGGCTATTATGGATACAATACCCAACAATCTCCCCTAATTTGAATAAGTTAGAACCCTATATACTTAGCTGAATTGCTCAGAAGAGAATAATATACAAGAAGCACTGAAAAGACATTATGAAAAGAAATGAGATTAACAAGACAATAGAGATCAACAAAATAATAATATTTATATAAGTGTTTATCGTGGCATTTTAAGACATTCACAACATAACTGAATAAGAAGAAATAACATTCTTATGATTTTACCTTTCTCTTCTCATTTTGTCTATCAAAATATGCATTTGGATTGTGATAGTATCTGGGTGGGGGAGGAGGAGCATCGGGTTTGGATTTTCCAAGATTTCTGAAGTGGAGCATCCTCTTCACATTTGAAACTTCATGCTTATCCCATTCTTATTTGTTGTAATACTGTCTTGGTTCCTCATTTCTCATATCAACTAAATCAAAAGTGTTCAGAATAATTGCATTGGAGATAGGTCTCCGAAATTTAGTAAGATCTTTTTTTAGTTGGTTCTGATCTGCTTGCCGATGGTCCTTCCCCATATCTTTACCTTTTTTGACGGGGCCTAGAGGATTCTTCCATAGTAGGATCAGACCAAACTTCAATTTATTGCATGGTAGGTGTATACGATAATGTGTCTTCAATAGGTTGACTTGCATGATGCGAACCTACAACAGGTTGCTCTGACGTTGAGAATTGAGCCAGAAACTGAGCTGGAGCACACCATGTTAGCTCCTCCTGCAACAACTTTATATTCTCATAATAAAATACATTTATGTTGTGCACTTGGTTGCACACATCACTATTCAAATTATCTATACTGCTATTTAACTTTTCCTCCCCCTTTTTGACTTTTTCAGTAAGAGTTTGGATAATTTCAGCCATGTATTCTCCCATTTTCCAGTTTATATGATACATGCTTGCATCTTGAGAATGCATCACGACATCATTCTCAGTAGACTGGTGACATACCTATCCATACACATGACTGATGCCCTGAATGATATGGTCAATAGCTCTACCACCAACGGACATCCAATAAGTCAAATATGTCTTCAAAATTTCCATGTTACGATTAACCTAAGTCAACCAATCATGCATATATTTCTCCAGCTGACCCACTTTGTGAAAAACTTGTTTCAAGGAAAAATTAAAGTGGTTTTTCTGCTTGGCTATCATGACTTCTATTGATTGTAACAAAGAACTATCTGAAGGAGGGGAACTTACCCTGAGATATGGGAGCTTCAAAACTGTAAAAATTAATCTCAAAAATGCTAGATGCAACACCCCCTAGATAATGACGGTTCTTTAGAATAAGGCAATAAATCAGTGGTTCTTTGGTAGAAGGCTCTACCACAGCTTTCCCCTTCCTAGATGATCTTACAACACTGAAGTTTTCTTGAAGAAAGCCTTTTATTAATTGCTCTACCTCAGCCTCAGTTGGAAGTTCCTTCTCAATAAGGACTTCCTCTTAACCTGAGACTCTACCAGATGTGGATCACAACTTTGCTCTAACTTCTGATTGAATAGCTGGCTCTTCACTAGCCTGACCACTAATAACTATAAATTCAGTAGGGGTCTCTTCTACAACATCAGGTACTATAGTATTTCCTATAGCTATTTTTTTATGTTCTCCACATCAACAACTGCACCAACATTCTCAGTTGCTTCATGGAGGCGGTGGGGGGGGGGGGGGGGGGGGGGGGTGGGCTGGGGGGTTAAGGACATCATTCTCAACGAATACAGGGTTAGGTCTATCATGCATTCCAGAATATTCACCCACTTCTCTCTCTACACCTTACTTGGGAATACTCCTTTCCCATGTAACAAAAATAGAGGGGTCTATTTTCTTGAGATGATGAATATGCAATCCAGTGGACATATCGATTTGGTTTTTGTCCAGTTGATTGATGTAGAGAGTGGTGATTCTTCCAAAGTTTGGTGCCATGAACTAGGCCTTTTTTCTGTGAAACGGGAGTATTCCTCAGTTTATACTTTTTCTATAGATAAATGTTGTCAGAAACCTGAACATGTCTCTTGAAACATAATCATGGTAAACCGTCTTGCATAGAAACACTTTGCCGAGAATGTCAGTTTATAACTTTCCTTCATCATTCCTCTTCTTCCTTTGAATTGTGGTAGCTTTTTTCTCTAAATCGCAGAAAGATAAGCCTTTATTGTTGTCTTCATCAGTTAATTCTTCATCTTACTCTACCAACGACATCCACAAAAATTGATTGAGAAACTATAGCTTCATTCGAACCTCAAAGTTTCAAACACTTCTCTTGATCAATGATACATTATGTTTCAGCTCTGCATCCATGTACAATTTAAGAACCGCTCTGTCCAGAACCTGACATTTCTTATCTAAAATAAATAACAATCCTGATGTTTCCGGGAGTAGAATGATGTTGAGAAATTCGTCTGAAGTGCTGGCAAACCCTGGCCTAATGCGCTCTCCACCAGCTTAAAGATTTCCAGCTCCACTTCGAGCCATTCTGACAACTGGAGAAATTTCGACGGGAGACGATGAATGAGAGGCGGAAAGATGAAGAGTCAGCCAAGGTTCGACGGAGGTATTCGAGGGGTATGTGTAAAGTCATTTAAAGCATATACATTTATATATATATATATATATATATATATATATATATATATATATATATATATATATATATATATATATATATATATATAATTTTGCGGAAATTGAAGAGGGGCGCACCTTTGAATATTCGATAAAGATTCTTTTTATCCAATAATAAAGAAAGTCTGCATAAGTACATTCGTTGAAAGATCATGTGAGTGCTCATCTAATTCGTCGAAATGACTCATGAAGGCTCGTCGATTCGTCGAGAATACTTAGAGTTATTCTTATTTATTTCATGAGTACTTCCATGAACTTGAAGAGAATTTATTAACTTGGACAGATTTCTTCAAATATCTTCAGCGCTCCATGATTCTTTATTGAGCATTCTGTAAGACCCCATTTTTTTCTTTTAAACCACCTGGGTCTTATGCCTACAACCGCCGCTTTGCAGTGACACCAACACACCTGGGAAGGTCGTCACTACAAAACGCCGATCCTGCCGGCCATACCGATCGTAGAAGAGTAGAATAAATATAAGAGTACATAAAAACTCAAATACTGGTCCACAAAAATCACATGAAATATAATATAATTCTCCACGAAGGGGGAGTCCACAGAAATTATAAATCTAAGTACCAATTGAAAAAGGGCTCCAACCCGATGCATCAAATCCTCACTACAAGTCACTCAATCGCGGAAGCAAATCTATAATATCTACTAATGATCGGGACTTACTATCCCTGCTGCCTGAACTCCAGTGCTAGACTATCCCGTCTCCAAGCGCAACGACCTCTGGGGCTGCATCTCCTGGTTCGGCTCCACGATCCCCTAAAATGATTTGGTCAACGACCGTTAGTCTAAAACAGTAAGTCCTATCATCCCCCACACCTCCCCCAATGGCTCCTACGCACCGAGCGGGGAGAAGGAAAGGGAAGGTAATGAACGGGGAGAGTTACAAAGGTAAGCAGGTGGCGGCACAACTAGTCTAATATGAGTTCATAAACAGAGCAAGAACATATAAGCTGTTGAAACCAGAAACCTGGTCTCTGTGGAGTTCGGGGTCCCTTGAAAGGGGTGACCTCACACCTACTACACTCGAGAGAACGTCACGGACCAAGGGATCAAGAAGCTAGGAACAGACCCTCGGCTCTAGCGCGGATGTCCCACCTCACACCCGGAAGGCTACCTGAGCACTTCCCCTCCCTAGCCAATGCTCGAGCTAGGGTGCCTTGGAGGAGCTCTCTCAACTCTACCAAGAAAAAGCCAAGGGAGGAGAAATCAAGAAGAAGGAGGAGAAGATGAAGAAGTCCTCTCCAAGGCACCCAAGGGGGTCTATTTATAGTTTTCCAAAACCCCTTGGACCAAAATGACCGAGATACCCTCACGCCCAAAAAGCCTTGGGCCAATAGAAAACAGCCACGCCGGGGGGTAAAGGGGGAATTTCCCCCGAGGGCAAGAAGGTAAAACTGCAGGGGGGCAAGGGAGAGACCGCGGCCTCCGACCGGTCTCGCCCCGCCAGGCCGCCGAGCAAGAAGAGGCGGGGGCGAGACCCTGGCCCCCAGCCGGTCTCGCCCCGCTAGGCCGCTGAGCAAGAAGATGCGGGGGCGAGACCCTGGCCCCCGGCCGGTCTCGCCCCGCTAGGCCGCCGAGAAAGAAGAGGCGGGGGCGAGACCCTGGCCCCCGGCCAGTCTCGCCCCGCTAGGCCGCCGAGCAAGAAGAGGCGGGGGCGAGACCCTGGCCCCCGGCCGGTCTCGCCCCGCTAGGCCGCCGAGCAAGAAGAGGCGGGGGCGAGACCCTGGCCCCAAGCCGCTCTCGCCCCGCTAGGCCGCCGAGCAAGAAGAGGCGGGGGCGAGACCCTGGCCCCCGGCCGGTCTCGCCCCGCTAGGCCGCCGAGCAAGAAGAGGCGGGGGCGAGACCCTGGCCCCCGGCCGGTCTCGCCCCGCTAGGCCACCGAGCAAGAAGAGGCGGGGGCGAGACCCTGGCCCCCGGCCGGTCTCGCCCCGCTAGGCCGCCGAGCAAGAAGAGGCGGGGGCGAGACCCTGGCCCCCGGCCGGTCTCGCCCCGCTAGGCCGCCAAGAGTTCGAAATACTTAAAAAAGCTAAGCACGCCTTACATAGGGTCCACTCTTCGCGTGATGTGGCGGCCTGCGACCTGGCGGCCTGAGGCGGCTTGCGGCCTGGCGGCCTGGGCGGCTTGCGGCCTGGCGGCCTGAGGCGGCTTGCGGCCTGGCGGCCTGGCGGCCTGGGCGGCTTGCGGCCTGGCGGCCTGGGGCGGCTTGCGGCGGCTTGCCAAGAGCGCCTTGGGGGGAGGAATATTTTCTCCCCCTACTAGTATGTTTTGCAAGTTC
Source organism: Platanthera guangdongensis (assembly GCA_039583875.1). Taxonomy (NCBI): domain Eukaryota; kingdom Viridiplantae; phylum Streptophyta; class Magnoliopsida; order Asparagales; family Orchidaceae; genus Platanthera; species Platanthera guangdongensis. The sequence continues at coordinate 62,547,766 of CM077156.1, forward strand.
ACCAAAAATTGGCCCCTAGGAGTGCAAAACTCCCAAAAAGCTTAAAAACTTGCTTACCTTGTTTTGGGGCCCAATCTTCGCGAATACGGGGTTGTACACAATCCCCGCTCTTTTCGAGGTTGGCACAAGCTCGGAAAGAAACATCCAACCCAACATATTCGCGGAGTGTAACTTCCCCTCGGGGTCAACCTGCCATGCCAGCTATGGGAGCCTGGGTGGCGAGACCTCCTCTGGGTGAAAACACTTAGTCTCCACGAGAGGTACCACCGGCCCTGTCAGCTAGTGGGAGCCTGGCAGCGGGACCATCTCGGAGCAAAGGGACTTACTCTCTACGAGAGGTACCACCGACCCTGCCAGCTAGTGGGAGCCTGGCAACGGGACCACCTCGGAGCAAAGGAACTTACCCTCCACGAGAGGTACCACCGACCCTGCCAGCTAGTGGGAGCCTGGCAGCGGGACCACCTCGGAGCAAAGGAACTTACTCTCCACGAGAGGTACCACCGACCCTGCCAGCTAGTGGGAGCCTGACAGCGGGACCACCTCGGAGAAATGGACTTGGGCTACCACGAGAGATCAACCTACCCATCCAGCTAGTGGGCGCCTGGCGGCGGAATCGTCATCGGAGCTAAGGACTTGGGCTACCATGAGAGATCAACCTACCCAGCCAGCTAGTGGGAGCCTGGCGGCGGAATTATCATCGGAGCTAAGGACTTGGGCTACCACGAGAGATCAACCTACCCAGCCAGCTAGTGGGAGCCTGACGGCGGAATCATCATCGGAGCTAAGGACTTGGGCTACCACGAGAGATCAACCTACCCAGCCAGCTAGTGGGAGCCTGGCGGCGGAATCATCATCGGAGCTAAGGACTTGGGCTACCACGAGAGATCAACCTACCCAGCCAGCTAGTGGGAGCCTGGCGGCGGAATCATCATCGGAGCTAAGGACTTGGGCTACCACGAGAGATCAACCTACGTAGCCAGCTAGTGGGAGCCTGGCGGCGGAATCATCATCGGAGCTAAGGACTTAGCCTCCACGAGAGATCAACCTGCCCTGCCAGCTAGTGAGAGTCTGGCAGCGGAATCCATCTCGGAGCTAAGGACTTGGGCTACCACAAGAGATCAACCTACCAGCCAGCTAGTGGGAGCCTGGCGGCGGAATCATCATCGGAGCAAAGGACTTGGGCTACCACGAGAGATCAACCTACCACGCCAGCTAGTGGGAGCCTGACGGCGGAATCATCATCGGAGCAAAGGACTTGGGCTACCACGAGAGATCAACCTACCACGCCAGCTAGTGGGAGCCTGGCGGCGGAATCATCATTGGAGCTAAGGACTTAGCCTCCACGAGAGATCAACCTGCCCTGCCAGCTAGTGAGATCCTGGCAGCGGAATCCATCTCGGAGCTAAGGGACTTAGCCTCCACGAGAGATCAACCTGCCCTGCCAGCTAGTGAGAGCCTGGCAGCGGAATCCATCTCGGAGCTAAGGGACTTAGCCTCCACGAGAGATCAACCTGCCCTGCCAGCTAGTGAGAGCCTGGCAGCGGAATCCATCTCGGAGCTAAGGGACTTAGCCTCCACGAGAGATCAACCTGCCCTACCAGCTCGTGAGAGCCTGGCAGCGGAATCCATCTCGGAGCTAAGGGACTTAGCCTCCACGAGAGATCAACCTGCCCTGCCAGCTAGTGAGAGCCTGGCAGCGGAATCCATCTCGGAGCTAAGGGACTTAGCCTCCACGAGAGATCAACCTGCCCTGCCAGCTAGTGAGAGCCTGGCAGCGGAATCCATCTCGGAGCTAAGGGACTTTCCATGGACCACAAATATTTTTCGGTGGTTTCTACCATTAATCATAGCCAATACAACGCAAGCTAAGTTTGTTACAAAAAAGATGATTCACTTCTCTCTTACCTCCCTCTTCCCCCGTGAATCATCCGATCCTTCCCCGGGTGCCCACATCAACCCTGTCCTCACATCTCTCTTCTGCTGCCTCGGGTCGGACCTCTTCAATCCGCACCGGGTCTTGCGCTTGCTGAGGCTGATGAGGTTGCGGTGCTGGAGCTCTTGTCCTTCTCAACTCTAGAAATTCGGGGCAAGTAGATGTCGCGTGGCCTTCCTCCTGGTGGAACTCACAGTAGGGTAACTCTACTCTGACTCTTTTCCTTCCCGTGCGGTTCCTCCTCTCCCTTCGACCAATTTCCATCGCTTGTTGTGGTGGGGGAAGGAGTTGCCTAGGGGCTTGCCTCTGGAAGTTGAACCTTCCTTGGCCCCCATGAAAGTTTCCCCCATCATGGGCGTAACCTCTTCCCGGGCCCTGAGTGGGTCCTCCCTGCTGCCTCCAACCTGGCTCTGGACCCTCCTGAGCTCTCCGCTCCTCTCTCCTTCTTCCCTCCTGGGGCCTCGAGCCACCTTGCTCCTTTTCCTCTGTCTCTGTCAGCTTTGCCAATTTCTTGACAAACGCCGGGTTGGCCGCCTCCATGGCTATCTCCTCTGCCGCCCTTTCCATCAGCTCCTCGAAGGAAAGGGGGGCCTTCCGGGTCATGCTCATCTTGAAGAAGCCCTCCTTCAGCCCAACAGTGAAGGCCATCTGGAGAGCATACCCTAGCATCTCCTGGACCTCCAGGATCTCCTCTTGGAACCTGTCAATGTAACGGGCCAGCGACTCCTCGGCCCCCTGCCTTATCAAGAAGATGGACTCAGGACTCCTCTTCCGCTTCTTGGAGGTGGAGAAGCGGAGCTGGAAACTTCTGCTCAAGTCCTCGAACCCATAGATCGACCTCGGAGGGAGTTGATGGAACCAGTCCCTTGCCTTCTCCTTCAGCGTGATCGCAAAGAGGCGATACTTGAAGGCATCTGTCATCGGCCTGATGGAGATGGCATCCTCGAACCATTGCAAGTGTTGGACGGGATCATCCTTCCCGGAATAGTAAGCCGTGTCTGGCTCTCTGAACCCCTCGGGAACGGGAGCTGAGATGATCAGCTCGCTGAAGGGTGACCCACTAAGGGGTGGTCTCGCCACTTCTTCTCGTGCGGCCTGCTCGCCTGGGAGGTTGGCACTCGCCGGGCTAGAGAACAACTCTCGGCCGGTGAGGTCTCGCTCGACCCCATCGCCCATCCTCTCCTTCCCGGGCCTTCTTCCTGGGGCACTTCCTTCTCCCCCCGCTGGGGTCATCTCTGCTAGACCCCTGGGAGTCGACTCGTCGAGGGTGGGAGCTAGCTCCTGGGGGGTCGGGGTAGAGCTGACACCCTGAGGAGCAATGCTTCGCAACATCTCCATGATACCTTGGATGGAGGTCATGAACTCTTGCCTCCCCATAAAGGGTCCTGGGGTGGGGAGCTCGCCGAGATCGTCACTACCTCCTTGGCCTCCCGTCATGACACTCTCTCGGGATCTTCTGTGCTGGTCACTCTCCACGCTCACCGCACCAAAATGTTGAAACCAGAAACCTGGTCTCTGTGGAGTTCGGGGTCCCTTGAAAGGCGTGACCTCACACCTACTACACTCGAGAGAACGTCACGGACCAAGGGATCAAGAAGCTAGGAACAGACCCTCGGCTCTAGCGCGGAGGTCCCACCTCACACCCGGAAGGCTACCTGAGCACTTCCCCTCCCTAGCCAATGCTCGAGCTAGGGTGCCTTGGAGGAGCTCTCTCAACTCTACCAAGAAGAAGCCAAGGGAGGAGCAAGCAAGAAGAAGGAGGAGAAGATGAAGAAGTCCTCTCCAAGGCACCCAAGGGGGTCTATTTATAGTTTTCCAAAACCCCTTGGACCAAAATGACCGAGATACCCTCACGCCCAAAAAGCCTTGGGCCAATAGAAAACAGCCACGCCGGGGGGTAAAGGGGGAATTTCCCCCGAGGGCAAGAAGGTAAAACTGCAGGGGGGCAAGGGCGAGACCGCGGCCTCCGACCGGTCTCGCCCCGCCAGGCCGCCGAGCAAGAAGAGGCGGGGGCGAGACCCTGGCCCCCGGCCGGTCTCGCCCCGCTAGGCCGCTGAGCAAGAAGAGGCGGGGGCGAGACCCTGGCCCCCGGCCGGTCTCGCCCCGCTAGGCCGCCGAGCAAGAAGAGGCGGGGGCGAGACCCTGGCCCCCGGCCGGTCTCGCCCCGCTAGGCCGCCGAGCAAGAAGAGGCGGGGGCGAGACCCTGGCCCCCGGCCGGTCACGCCCTTCTAGGCCGCCGAGCAAGAAGAGGCGTGGGCGAGACCCTGGCCCCCGGCCGGTCTCGCCCCGCTAGGCCGCCGAGCAAGAAGAGGTGGGGGCGAGACCCTGGCCCCCGGCCGGTCTCGCCCCGCTAGGCCGCCGAGCAAGAAGAGGCGGGGGCGAGACCCTGGCCCCCGGCCGGTCTCGCCCCGCTAGGCCGCCGAGCAAGAAGAGACGGGGGCGAGACCCTGGCCCCCGGCCGGTCTCGCCCCGCTAGGCCGCCAAGAGTTCGAAATACTTAAAAAAGCTAAGCACTCCTTACATAGGGTCCACTCTTTGCGAGCTGTGGCGGCCTGCGACCTGGCGGCTTGAGGCGGCTTGCGGCCTGGCGGCCTGGGCGGCTTGCGGCCTGGCGGCCTGGGCGGCTTGCGGCCTGGCGGCCTGAGGCGGCTTGCGGCCTGGCGGCCTGGGCGGCTTGCGTCCTGGCGGCCTGGGGCGGCTTGCGGCGGCTTGCCAAGAGCGCCTTGGGGGGAGGAATATTTTCTCCCCCTACTAGTATGTTTTGCAAGTTCACCAAAAATTGGCCCCTAGGAGTGCAAAACTCCCAAAAAGCTTAAAAACTTGCTTACCTTGTTTTGGGGCCCAATCTCCGCGAATACGGGGTTGTACATAAGCAGTAGTAGGTAAGCACTAGAGTATATACAAGAACAAGTGAGCAAGTATAGTATGAGAAGGTAAACTGAGTAAGTAACCATGACCTATTGGAATGCCCAAACAGACCTTTAGACCAAGGGTTCGTTTTGCAAGGCCTATTGCATAATGGGTCTCATACCAATTTATACAATAGGTGTCAAGGGTTATATATAATGATGATGTTATGAAAATATGCTTTGATGTCAACATGCAAGTACAACACACACACTCGACTCTATGCACACAGAAGTTTAGTTCCCCCTTTCTGGAGCCTAATCTCCCATGATACCTCCATAGTGGCAAACAGAAGCGGTGGGTTGGGCCTCGCCCACCACTAAATCGGTATCACACTACCAGTCAGACCTATTGTATGCCTCAATGTTGGTGCACTAAGCGGATCTCCTGCGTGCTCTTGCCGGCTATGTGTAACACACCTATCCGTCATATAGCATATAGCAGTAGGTCCGGCCGGGACCCGACACCATATACTACAAATAGACCAAAGAGTTACTAAATGAAACCATCCATCCAATAACATACGTCCTACATAGAGCACATTCTAGCGGAAGCATTTTAAATGTTGCAAAGAAAAGAACCCAAGACACAACATGAATGTCCACTAAAAACCCCAAGTAGGAATGAGCGTACAAATACACAAAGTACTTGGCCTTATGGCCTTACAAGAGTTTACTTAACAATAAATGTCTTCCATACATCGGCATGCAGACCGGTCACACATGAGTATAAAAAGTAAACATTCGCCTTGGCATTCAAGGGCCGGCTCAGCAATATGGGCGACAACCCGCTACTTGCCAGTAGGCTCCGCAGCACCTGCAATCAACATTCCACCGCAATGGTGGCAAATAAATGCAATGGTCAGCTAAAGCTGACCAAATTATAAGGACGCCACCCCTAAATCGGGGTGGCGGTGCTCCTCCCTGAATTTTATTAGTATAACCAAACAAGATAGTGAAAGTATAAGGAAATCACACTTTACGACAAGTGTAGGCCTGCTCGGCCACACATCCCATGCTCTTAAGGCACTTACACGGTGAAGTCGGTTCGAATACGATCCATCCCGCACTCCACCACCGCACCCAGGACAGCAAACATCGTGAGCATTAGTCCTTTCAGCAGAAGCCTAGACTCGCCCTCCAAGCCATTGGCAAGTGCCATGTACCTTAGTTCACTTTAATCGAACAACTTGTAGTGGGTAAGGATCCACCAGCCCATTGCTCACCTCGCTACGGTAATTTAAGCCATAAGCGCGGGTCAAACTTTACCAAATCCCAATGTATCGATCATACAATAGTACATAACCCGGTTATGTACAAGCTTGGCTCTCAGACCACGAAGCTGGGTAACCAGAGCACACAACCCCACATACAGGCCCCCAGGTCTGTGTGAGACATTCCTCAAGAATAGCTCTCTCATAGAGCTATAACCAACGATATCATTAACGTCGCGCGGTACCTGACAGAAATGCTTTTCTACCCAGTTTTTTGGGTGCACCTTGGAGTTAATCCCCAAGGCTCCCTATTGCAATCTAACACGTAGAAACCCAAAAACATAACGCATAGAGTCTTTTCCGGCAATCAATTCATAATGGAAACATCACCAATCCAGAGCAACTTATTCGGGCAGGCTTCATGTAATGCCTCCATTCGTCATGTGGGATATAACAGTGGGTCCGGCCGGGCCCCACGCTATATTTCACAAACAAACGACGCAATTACATATGAATATCAAAATCATGTTCTACTCACGTCCTACCTCAGAGCATTCTAGCGAAAGCATTTTTAGATGTAAGAACTCAATAGAATGAATGTCCACTAAATATATAACCCACACATCTATCTATGTCACCAGGAATGTATACAAGTACACAACGCTCATGACATTAAGGACTTACAAGTTTCTCTTTACGAATATATAGCTTCATACATCGACACGCAGGCCGGCCACACATGAAATCCAAGAGTTCGCACGGCCTTCAAGGGCCTTTAAAACAGCAATGGCTTCAATCTGCTCAATCCAATTCAACCCGTCAGCACCTGCAATTAGACATCCACCCCAAGAGCAGTAAACAAAGGAACGATCAGCATTAGCTGACCAATTATAATGACCCTAACCCTTACCCGGGGCAGTGGTTCCTTCCCGTATGCATCGCAATCACAACTTATAATAAGTAGCACAACATTATCATAAGTGCCCACCTCCACCAGACGCTCCGTGCACTCAGGGCACTTTACGGTGGGCAGGACTCCTTGGCACGACCATCGAGTAGAGATTTTTAACTTGTTGGTTGGCCGGTCCTAGTCTACCAACACGCATGCTGGGGACATTCCGTCCATCCCACTCAGAGGTGCTAACCTCATGGCAAACTTGAGCATTTCGATCACATCTAGATCGACACACCATTATGGTGCAGCAAGCCGGATTGGGGCCACATCTGTCCATGCACTGCCACCAATCGATCTTACATCATAGGTCTAGGTCCGCCTTTTCCCATTGCTCAATTCGTCAATAGCGCAGATCTTGATGCGGGTCGGCCTTCCCTTTTCTGCTCCGCACACAGCTCTCGCAGAGCCACTTTACAATTCAACACACACAATCCAAGGACTCGTCCTGAGCTTTCTCGGTATTCTTTCACAATTCACAAGCATCCATACAATACATGGAGTCTTCTCCGGTTCATAAGATAAACATTACAATTCCAGACTAACGGTCTGGATGGGATTCACACAGCATGCCTATGCCGTACCACACACTTCTGGCTCTAGATGCACACTCAACCTGGAATCACTTACGCTTTCCACCGCTTGGTGGTGGATTCCATGCTTATGCATAAAGTAGGACTTCGCTTGTCCAAGAAGGAGATTGTTACCCTTAACGATCGCTTTGGAGCCATGAAACTCTAGCCGGATGGAAATCACAGCCATGGCCTTGCCTCCATGAGTCTGAACTAGGCTCTCGATTCGGCACGATGAAGCTCCTCTGATAGCCGGATTCCTTCTCCTTTTCCCTCCTTGCTCTCCCTTCTCTCAACTTCTTTGAGAAAGAGAAAAGGCTAAAGATGAATGAAGATTATCCATCCACTCTCAGCCTTATAACATCAGGGAAGTGCATGGACCCATGGATCCAAGATGAAGGAAATGAACGGCCATGATTTGCCCTCAAATATGTATTTTTGGGCTGGCACGGCCTGTGACACTCCCGTGACGTGTCATGGGCAGTGTTCCTTAAGCGGCAAAGGAAGCGACTCAAATCCGACCAGGACACGGGGCGAGACACACCCGTGTTAGCCGTGACATTCCTGTGTCACTCAGTACACGCCAATGTGGCATGATGTGTTCCCCAACTGACACAGGACCAAGAATAACCTAAAGAGAACACGAGCTCCCGACATGCCCGTGTCGATGTTGACACGCCCGTGTCAACCAGAACATGGCCGTGTTCGCTGTCTCGAGTACATTTCATCGACCACTCGAGAAGTTCGTTGACCTGAGGAGGACACGTCATAGGACACGTCAGAGTCCCAGGCCGTGTGCCTCACTCGAGGCACACTCAAGACACACTCGAGTCCTACTCGAGACCCACTCGAGTGCAGAGCAGGACATGGCTTGGGGACACGCCCGTGTCCCAGGCCGTGTCACCAAACCTAAACCCAAACTTGGGATTTGGGGTGTTACAACCCTCCCTTCCTTCAAGAAATTTCGTCCAGAAATTTTTCTCAGCTGGAAACACCAACATGATCACTCATGTGGTACACCTCACTCAAACGATACGGGTTAGAGCTCAGAGGCCGCAACTTATCTCACCCCACAGTATCACACAAATACAAGTCAAATATACATACATACATCACCCAATAAACAAAGTTCACTTATTTCCACTCATCCAGAACTCTCATAAGTCATTTTATAGCCTATTGTACTTCCAAGATAAACACTCGAGGATGCTGTACTTCACCGATTGAGCTTTGCGGCTCTTGCAATTCAAGATTATGCACTTGAGGTTGCATCCGGGATGCAGATGACTCGGTTACTGCTTTACTCATTTCTTCATAAGCTGCACCTGTCTTTTTCTCACTCCTTAGAGGGCCACTCCAACAATCACTGGCTATATGTCCCTACTTCCCGCATTTAAAACATGTAAGCGTCTCAATAAGTTCTTGTCCATATGTTGCTCCCGAAGAAACAGTCAAAGGAGTTTGTTCAGTACGCCTGAACATCTTCTTGTCTCGTCTCCTAAACTCTGATTTTTCCGACTGTGGAACTTTGAATTCCGACTTTTCCATTGCCAAGTTCTTCTTATCCTGCACCCGTTTCAAATCTTTCGCCAGCGCCCGGGATGTATCTACTAACACTTGGAAGCCTTGGTTCACCGAACATTGCAGTGCCAACCTCAACTCATCACGAAGTCCCACATAAAACCTATTCGTCTTCAGCACCTCCTCAGCAAATATTGACCCCGCATCGCGCCCCAGCGTAGTAAACACATGCAGGTATGTATAAATATTACTCTCCCCAATACCGGACGTTGAAACTCATTTTCCATGGCAATCTGCTGCGATAATGGCAAATACTTGGCCAGAAATAATCTTGAGAATTCGTCTAATCCTCGACCTGCCAAGTTGTACAATTCTACTTCATCACACCAAATCCTCGCATCTCCTTCCAGCAGAAGTGTGGCTAACATATCTTTCTGCGCCTCCGCGGTCCTGATTGTTGTTAGTATCCTCTTCACTCTTACGAGCCAATCTTTAGCCTGCGTTGGGGAACACGCCCAGCCAAATGTAGGTGGATGAAACTCCATAAACCGCTTTAGTTGCTCATCAACTGCTTGCTCATCAACCAGAGTTTCAACATACTCTTGCCTTACACCAAGCTGTACTGGCACCCCTGCAGGCCTTACCTACCCAATAGGTTGTACATGTAATACTGTGAGCACCATTTCAATAACCACATGTATGATCTCCACCGAGGGAGGAGGTGTAGGCACCTCAACTAGTGCCGCACTCTAATCAAAACGTTGGGGCTCAGACTGCCCAGCATAACTCCTCGATACCTATCAATGTACAAAACATTGCCAATGTCCAATCCATAACAGCAAATAGACATTGTCTACACGCTCACGCTTCTCACATGCATGTATTACATTCCTAGTGGACAATCTCGAGTTCAATTATGTTCTCCCACCAAAAAATCTAAACCTGCCTCTGATACCACTTTGTAACGCCTCCATTCGTCATGTGGAATATAATGGTGGGTCCGGGTCCGGCCGGGGCCCCATGCCATATTTCACAAACATACGACAAAATTACGTATGAATATAAAAATCACGTTCTACTCGCATCCTAGCTCAGAGCATTTTAGCGAAAGAATTTTTAGTTGTAAGAACTCAACAGAATGAATGTCAACTAAATATATAAACCACACATCTATCTATCTCACCAGGAATGTATATAAGTACACAACGCTCATGGCCTTAAGTCCTTACAAGTTTCTCTTTACAAATATATAGCTTCATACATCGGCATCCAGGCCGGCCACACATGAAATCCAAGAGTTCGTATGGCCTTCAAGGGCCTTTAAAAAAGTAAGGGCTTCAATCCGCTCAATCTAATTCAACCCATTAGGACCTGCAATTAGACATCCACCCCAGAAGTGGTAAACAAAGCAACGGTCAGCATTAGCTGACCAATTATAACTGTAATATTTCACTCCAGAAAACAACCGCCTCATTGTATAACTCATTATTCGTCATGATCAAAAGTACCCAAGCAGACGGTTATTCGCAGACCAGAGGTGAACTTAGGCGAGCAGAGACGAGTTTGTGCGAGTATGATTGCTGTTATCCAACCAGAATGGTAATGTTTTACCGCAGTGTTGCGAATAACTGTAATATTTCACTCCAGAAAACAGCCGCCTCATTGTATAACTCATTATTCGTCGTGATCAAAAGTACCCAAGTAGACGGTTATTCGCAGACCAGAGGTGAACTTGGGCGAGCAGAGACGAGTTTGTGCGAGTATGAGCGAGTATCTCGCGAGTTTGGGGAAGTAGACCCTTGGAACTCGCTGGTAGTAGCTGGATACTCGCCTATACCCCCCATGATATCTCTATAACCGTCTGCTCGCCCGGGGCAGTGGTTCCTTCCCTGTTTGCATCTCAATCACAACTTATAACTATCACAACAAGTAGCACAACAGTATCACAAGCACCGCCTCCACCAGACGCTCCGTGCACTACGGGCACATTACGGTGGGCCGGACTCCATGGCACCACCACCGAGCCGAGGTTTTTAACTTGTTGGTTGTCCAGTCCTAGTCTACCAACACACATGTTGGGTACATTTCGTCCATCCCACTCAGAGGTGCTAACCTCACGGCAAACTTGAGCATTTCGATCGCATCTAGATCGACCCACCATTGTGGTGCAGCAAGCTCGGTCGGGGCCGCATCCGCCCATGTATTGCCACCAATCGATCTTATAACACAAGTCCAGGTCAGCCTTTTCCCGTTGTGCAATTCGTCAATAGCGCAGATCTTGATGTGGGTCGGCCTTCCCTTTCCTGCTCCGCACACAACTCTCGCAGAGCCGCTTTCCAATTCAACACACACAATCCAAGGACTCGTCCTGAGATTTCTCGGTATTCTTTCACAATTCACAAGTATTCATACAATACACGGAGTCTTCTCCGGTTCACAAGATAAACATCACCAATCAAAACTAACGATCTGGATGGGCTTCACACAGCATACATATGCCGTACTACACACTTCCAGCTCTAGATGCAGACTCAACCTGGAATCACTTACGCTGTCCACCACTTAGTGGAGGATTCCTTGCTTATACATAAAGTAGGACTTCGCTTGTCCAAGAAGGAGATCGTTTCCCTTGACGATCACTTTGGAGTCATGGAACTCGGCTCTCGATTCGGCACGCTGAAGCTCCTTCGGCAGCCGAATTCCTTCTCCTTTTTCCATCCTTGCCCTCCCTTATCTCCCCTTCTTTGAGAAAGATAAAAGGCTAAATATGAATGAATATTATCCATCCACACTCAGCCTTATAACTACAGGGAAGGGCCTGGACCATTGGATCAAAGATGAAGGAAATGAACGGCCACGATTTGCCCTCAAATCTCTATTTTTAGGCTGACAACAAACGATGATTGGGCAAGCAATCAAAAAGAGAGAAAATAAACTATAGGATATTATTTTTTTATGGTTAAGAATTTTGTAACTTGGAGAAGTAAGACGCCCGTGTCACGGGCCATGTTCCTTAAGTGGCAAAGGAACCAACTCAAATCTGACCAGGACACGGGGCGAGACACGCCTGTGTTATCCTTGACTCACCCGTGTCACTCAGTACACGCCCATGTGGCATGGTATGTTCCCCAACCGACACAGGACTAAGAACAACCCAAAGAGAACACGGCCTCCCGACATGCCTGTGTCAACCAGAACATGGTTGTGTTCGCTGTCTTGAGTACATTTCGTCGACCACTCGAGAAGTTTGTCGACCCGAGGAGGACACGACATATGACACGCCCATATCCCAGGCCATGTGCCTCACTCGAGGCAAACTCGAGACCCACTCAAGTCCTACTCGAGACCCACTATAGTACATAGCAGGGCACGGCTTGGGGACACGTCCGTGTCCCAAGCCGTGTGACCCAGCCTAAACCTAAACTTGGGATTTGCGGTGTTACACTTCACACACCATGCCTATGTCCATACTTAGATTCCGGACTCTATATGCAAGAAAACGGGGACTATTCATGTCCACCCGAAGGAAATACCGCACACTCACCGCACACTCGCAAGAGCGTGGTTCCTATGTGAAAAGGAAGAGAACTTCACATGTCCAAGAAGAGAATTGTTACCCAAGAGGTTCACTTTGGCGCCATGGAAAACTAGCCGGATGAAAAGCACCGCAACGGCCACGCCTCCATGGATCTGGACTCGGTTTGCTATTAGGAGCTCCGAAGCTCCACCGGAGGATGGATTTCTCCTTCTCTTTCTTCTTTACTCTCCACTCTCTCTAACCCTTTAGAAAGAGAAAACCTAAAGAGGAATGAGCGTTTCACCCCTATTCCCGGCCTTATAACAGCAAGGACAAACCTGGACCTTTGGATCCCATTTGAAGGAAATGAACGGCCACAATTTGCTCTGAAAATCACTTTCTTGGGCCGAACACGGCCTGTGACACGCCCATGTCAGAGGCCATGTATCATGATCTGAACACGATCGTCGAATGCAGAATAGGATATGAGGAGAGACACGCCCGTGTACTGATTGACACGGCCGTGTCAGCTTACGACATGCCCGTATCATGGGGCATGTCCCTCAAGTGACACAAGAAACTGTCATGTCCCAACCTAGACATGGGCTAAGACATGCATGTATCACATTTGACACGCCCGTGTCGACCAGTACATGCACATGTTCCAAGCCATGTTCCTTACCCGACAGAGCCCAGCTAACACAGCGTAGGACACTGCCCTAGACACGCCCGTGTCTCAAGCCATGTACCTGACCTCCAAGGATCGTCGAATGCATTTCACATGGCCTGGGACACGGGTGTGTCCTTGGCCGTATCCTGCCCTAGATTGGCCTTAAGACGCTATCAGATCATTTCTGAGTTTAGGGGCATTATAATTCCCCTAAACTCCGCTTAAAATAATTTCGTCCCGAAATTATAGAATGAAAAGTAGTCAAACTTAAACAGTAGTTGAGTAGAAGAGCTCAGGATACTCCTCAAGCATGGTCTACTCTCACTCCCACGAAAGCTCCTCATGACCGCAGTTGTCCCATAGGACCTTGACCATCCTGATGTCTTTGTTACGAAGTCGCTTGACTTCAGAGTCCTCAATGCGAACAGGTTTGACCTTCATCGTTAAGCCACTATCAACAGGTACCTGATCGACAACAATCACTTGCGAAAGCTCTTGCACCGCCTTCCACAACACCAAAATATGGATTACGTCGTGTAGACCACTCAGTTCCACTGATAACTTTAGTCGATAAGCCGCTTAACCAATTCGCTCTAGAATCTCAGAGGGTCCAAGGTACCTCAGACTCTGCTTCTTCAAGCATCGTACCCGATAGACACCCTTGAGCGGCTAAATTTTCAAATATACCCAGTCACCAACAACGAACTCAACATTCATGGGCTTGACATTATAATATTTATCCAGCATGTCCTGAGCGATTATCAATCGTTCTCATATTGGTTGCACCAACGAAGTGGCGACTTTCACTTCTTGTCGTTTGTACAGCTTCAACTCACCCGTCTCTAACCAAGACAACGACGTGCAATATTTTCTACCATAAAGGGCCACGAAAGGCGCTACTTGAATACTCGCTTGGTAGCTGTTGTTATAAGCAAACTCCACCTTGTACACGTGATCTTCCCACCTCTTTCTGAAATCCAAAACGCATATGCGAAGCATGTCCTCCAACATCCTGTTGACCCTCTCGGTCTGACTATCCGTCAGCAGATGAAAGGCCATGCTAAAACTCAGATTGGTTCCCAATATTTGTTGCACAAACTTCCAGTCATTGGATGTGAACCACCATCTCAGTCACTCACGATGCTGCGGGGGACACTGTGCAGCCGAACAATGTTAACTACATAGAGTTTTGCTAGCTTATCCACCGAATCATCGTTCTTAATCGTATTGAAGTGCGACACTTTCGTCAATCGATCTACGACCACCCAGATGGCGTCGTTTCCCTTCTGCGACCTTTGCAACCCTTGCATGAAATCCATTGAAATATCGTCGAATTTCCACTCCGGGATAGGCAAGGGCTTCAAGAAACCTCCAGGCTTCTAGCACTCTGCCTTCACCAAGGCGCACGTCAAACACTTCGCCACATAAACTGTTACATTCTTTTTGAGTCCTGGTCACCAGAACAAGTTTTCATATCTTTAAACAGTTTTGTGCTTCCCGGGTGAATCGAGTACTAGTATGATGAGCCTCGTACATCAATTCCTCCCGTAGCTTACCCACGCATGGGATGCACAGATAACTGTCCCTCCACAATAGTCCATCCTTAACAATAATTTGGGAATTTGACCCATCCAAAGACTCATCCATTATCTGCTTCATGCTGTCATCCCCAACTAGAGCTTTCTGAATCCTATCAACAAGGTCATACTGCACCTCAGTCCAGTTCAATTATGCTTCGGCACTAGTCTGCTTGTCAACACAGGAGGTCTCTAATGTCTCTAAATCCTGAATCAAACACTCGTCATGAACCGACAACAAGTTGGCCTACGCGGGGGCCCTATGACTTAACGCATCCGCCACCACATTGGCTTTCCCAAGCACATAATGTATCTTGAATGTGTAGTCACCCAGGAACTCCATCCACCTCCACTGACACATGTTTAGTTCCTTTTGATCCAACAGGTACTTCAGGCTGTTGTGATCGGTATAGATATCGACCTTCGCACCGTACAGGTAATGCCTCCACAGCTTCAGAGCAAATATCACGACCGCTAATTCCAAGTCATGGAGCGGATAGTTCCTCTCATGTACCTTCAGCTCATGCGAGCCACAAGCTATTACACTCCCATGCTGCGGTAGAACACAACCTAAGCCACTACCTGAAGCACCACTGTAAATCTCAAATCCTTTGGTCCCACTCGGCGAGCATAGAATAGGTGTCGTGGTCAACTGACTTTTCAGTTCTTCGAAAGCTTGCTCGCACTCCAGCGACCACGCAAACTTTTTTTCTTTCCTCGTCAAAGTCGTGAGGGGTAACACTATCTGCAAGAAGTTATCTACGAAGAGCCTGTAGTAGCCGGCAAGTAAAAGGAAACTCCGGACTTCTGCCTCTGAAGATAACACAAGCCACTCCCGTATCGCAACTATCCTTACCGAATCTACCGCAATCCATTCTCCACTAACTATACGACCAAGGAATGCTACCGATCATAACCAGAATTCGCAATTGGAGAATTTGGCATAAAGTTGATTCCTCCTCAATGTATCTAACACCATATGCAGATACTTGAAATGATCATCCTCGCACTACGAGTACACCAATATATCGTCGATAAAGACTATCGTGAAGTGGTCTAGCTACTCTCTGAACGTTCTATTCATCAAATCCATAAGCACGGATGACACATTAGTCAGCCCAAACGGCATGACGGTTAACTCATAATGCCCATACCGCGTGCTGAAAGCTGTCTTAGGGATGTCAATTTCCATTATCCACAGATGATAGTATCCAGATTTCAGATCCAACTTTGAGTACACAGTCGACCCCACCAGCTATTCGAACAGATCATCAATCCTTGGGATCAGATACTTATTCTTCTTTGTTCGCTTATTCAACTCTCGGTAAACAATACAGAGCAGTAAGCTCCCGTCCTTCTTCTTAACAAAGAGGACCGAAGCGCTCCAAGGCGACGAACTTGGACGCGCATACCCTTGTTCTAACAGCTCGTGAAGTTGAACTTTCAGTTCCGTCATATCCTTAGGTACTAACCGAAATGGAGGGCGTGACAAGGGTGTGTCACCTGGCACTTGCTCAGTGGTGAAGTCGATCTCTCACTAAGGCGGGCCTCAGGGAGATCTTCAGGGAATGCGTCAGGAAACTCAGAAAACTACCCACCTTACGGTTGCAAACAATATACGCATGTTGCTTTAAGAGTCAGTTCGTACCAAAGATCACGTCGAACTCCACTATCAGTAGTAGCGATGCTTGAAAGTCAAACTCTTGACTCCCAATCCGTATCTTTACGCAACGCACTCTATCCGCGCGCAGTGAACACCCATGAGGCAACATCACATCCAATTTGTCCCTTGCCATCAAAGAAGGTTGTCTGATGCGCGATACAAATCATTCGGACAAAAAGGGATGCGCCGAATAATTTAAAATCAAAACAAATCCCCAGCACAAGCAGTCATAAGCTAACATGCAAAAAGGTAACAAATATATAAATCATATATGCTTTTAATTAACTCATACATCTCACCATGTCAGTCTGCTTTATGGCCTCCTGAAGGCCATGATTGTACACTCTAGGATGGGCTGGAGCAAAGTGGGATGCGGTTAACTCCACCGCTTTCCCCTTTTCCTCGTATGTTGCCCTATGCTTCCTTTCGGACATTGGACGTCCGCTCCAACCCTCTCGGGCAAAGTGTCCCATCTTCCCATGGTTAAAACATATAATTGGGTCTCGCCCAATTGTTGCTCCAGGTCCAATCTTCCTTGCCACTGGATTACCACTATGTTCTCGGGCACTCTGTCCAATAGTTGCTCCTGACACACCTTTCTTTGTCTTCTGTGCACCATTCCGACAATCTTGGGCTAAGTGTCCTAACTTGCTTCAAGTATAACAAGTATATGGAGATGTTCTAGATCTCTTAATCCTCCTCCTTCGGCGTTCAGACTTTGCCGAGCTTGCAGAGTTTGGTACCCTGAACTCTGGCGTCTGGTTGACTTTTGTCAAATCTTCTTCTGAAGATCTAGCCGACTCCACCAATGCTCGGAATCCAAGTAGCTTTGGTCCTCACAACAGCAGTCGTAAATCATCTTGCAGGCCGTTATAAAATCTATCGACCATAGACTGCTCGTTTTCCAACTCAACGCCAGGGTTGCGCCTTATCATAAGAAACGCCTGCAAATAATCATCAAATGAGTGTGTACCCTGCACTAAAAACATGATCAACTGCTGACTTGATGGCCTCCTACATGCCATTTGCTCCAACACACCAGCCGACATTGAAGCCACCTCAGGGACAAAGGGTTGTACATTCCTTCCATGTTGAGCATTACTCACAGCCAACACTGCTTCAACTATCCTTCTTATGATTTCAACAGAAGTAGGGCTCTCAGGCACATCGTTGGGTGCACTACTCTCCGCAAAATGTTGTAGTTACGAATGTCACGCACCATGCCTAGTCAACTATAGTGGAAAAACGCTCAATTAGGCGACACACAAATTGCCAAAAGTCAATTATTGGAACGCTCAGGTTTCTCAAACAAGTGTATTTTCATTCCTAAGTGGACATTCCTGGGTTCTTTTTATGTTATAACGATGAGGCACATACATGTGATTACCACCCTTTAAAAGATTTCACCCACGAATTCAAATAAGCAAGACCGAAAACGGTAGTCTGATACAAAATTGTAACACACTTATCCGTCACAAAGCAAATAGCAGTAGGTCCGGCTGGGGCCCGATGCCATATACTACAAACAGATCGAAGAATTACTAAATGAAACCATCCTTCCAATAACACACGTCCTACACAGAGAACATTCTAGCAGAAGCATTTTAAATGTTGCAAAGAAAAGAACACAAGCCATAACATGAATGTCCACTAAAAACCCCAAGTAGGAATGAGCGTACAAATACACAAGGTAGTTGGCCTTATTTAATTAAAAGAGTTTGCTTAACAATAAATGTCTTCCATACATCGGCACACAGGCCGGTCACACATGAGCATAAAAAGTAAACATTCTCCTTGGCCTTCAAGGGCCGGCTCAGCAATATGGGAGACAGCTCGCTACTTACCACTACGCTCCGCAGCACCTGCAATCAACATTCCACCATAATGGTGGCAAACAAATGCAACAGTCAGCTAAAGCTAACCAAATTATAACGACCCCACCCCTAAATCGGGGCGGCGCTGCTCCTTCCCTGCATTTATTATTATAACCAAATAAGGTAGTGAAAGTACGATGAAAGAACACTTCACCACAAGTGCAGGCCCACACGGGCACACACCCCGTGCTCTCAGGTAACTTACACGGTGAAGCAGGTCTGAACCCGATCCGTCCTGCACTCCACCACCGCCCCCAGGATGCCAAACATCGTGAGCATTATTCCTTTCTGCCGATGCCTAGACTCGCCCTCCAAGCCATCGGCAAGTACCATGTACCATAGTTCGCTTTAACCGAACCACATGGAGTGGGTAAGGGTCTACCAGCGCGTTGCTCACCTCGCCACGATAATTTAAGCCATAAGTGACGGTAATGCTTCACCAAATTCTAGTGTATCGATCATACAATAATACATAATCCAGTTATGTACAAGGTTGGCTCTCAGGCCACCAAGCTGGGCTCCGAGAGCACACAGCCTCACATACAAGCCCCAAGGTCTCCGTGAGATAGGCCTCAAGAATAGCACTCTCATAAAACTACCGTCGACGATATCATTAACATCGCGCTGTACTTGATAGAAATGCATTTCTGGCCAGTTTTTCGGGTGCACATTGGACTTAATCCCCAAGTATCCCTGTTGTATTCTACCACGTAGAAAACCGAAAACATACGGCATGGAGTCTTCTCCGGTAATCAATGCATAATGGAAACATCACCGATCAAGACCAACTTGTCTGGGTAGGCTTCACACACCATGCCTATGTCCGTACTTCGATTCCGGACTCTATATGTAAGATTACGGGGACTATTCATGTCCACCCGAAGGAAATACCGCACACTCACCGCACACTCGCGAGAGCGGGTTTCCTATGCGAAAAGGAAGAGGACTTCACATGTCCAAGAAGAGAATCATTACGCTAGAGGTTCCATTTGGCGGCATGGAAAACTAGCCAGATGAAAAGCACTGCAATGGCCATGCCTCCACGGATCTGGACTCGGTTTGCGAATCCGAGCTCCGAAGCTCCACCGACAGCCAGATTTCTCCTTCTCTTTCTTCCTTGATCTCCCCTCTCTCTAACCCTTTAGAAAGAGAAAACTTAAAGAGGAATGAGGGTTTCACCCCTATTCCCGTCCTTATAACAGCAATGACAAACCTGCACCTTTGGATCCCATTTGAAGGAAATTAACGGCCACGATTCGCACTGAAAATCACTTTCCTGGGCCGAACACGGCCTATGATATGCCCGTGTCACAGGCTGTGTCTCACGATCTGAACACGATCGTCGAACTCAGAATAAGATACGGGCTCAGACATGCCCGTGTACTGCTTAACACGCCTATGTCAGCTTACGACACGCCTGTGTCATGTGGCGTGACCCTCAAGCGACATAAGAAACCGTCACGTACCGACCATGACAACGGCTTAGACACGACCGTGTCATATTTGACATGCCCGTGTCGACTAGTACACGCCCGTGTTCCATGCTGTGTTCCTCACCCGACACAGCACAACTAACACAGAGCAGGACACGGCCCTGGACACGCCCGTGTCTCTGGCTATATACCCGACTTCCAAGGATCGTCGAATGCATTTCGTTGACCACACGGAAAATCATCGAACTTGTAGCAGGACATGGCCATGGACACGCCCGTATCCCAGGCCGTGTCACCCTTATCAGGCCACAGATTGGCCTTAAGATGCTACCAGATCATTTCCAAGTTTTGGGGCATTGCACTACACACTAGACTTTATTTGTCCAAGTTCTAAACCACACTTGTCGAGTCCACATACTGGTGTGGCTGTGACGACTCTCCAATAACGAAGACCCACCACTTTTTATCTTATGCATATGTAATATTACCATATTTTCAACCGAGCCAAAGCTCCCCAAACTAACCTGTCCGTCACAATTCTTTACCGAGCCAAAAGCTTGCTGGGCTAACCTGTCCATCACCAAAACCACCGAGCCTACCGCCCGTGTGACCCAACCTAACTCCCACCACCCCGGGGAGTGTGAGTGTAAGTGTAACCCTAGATTATTTCTAATTACTCTTGTAATCTATTTAGTCTTACAGTTTACGTTACCTTGGACTACCCTGGGCATTCCCTGTGAAGGGCTCTCGGGACACTAGGAACTTTGATCGGCTGAAGCCCAAAGCTCCATATCGCAAGACACTTACTATTATTGGTTATAACCCAATTCCTGATCCATTATAACATTATTCTGGATCTAACACTAGTGTATTTTGACTATCTTTCGCTCTCTCCACAAGAAAGACGATCTTTCGTCGATCCCGAGCACCTCTAAACACTAGTCAATCCAATCCTCTCCTCATCATGACCCTTAATGAAGCTCTTTTTTTTCTTTTTCACTTTACCAAGATCAGTAAACAAATAATCTCATCTCCCTATGCCATTCCACATATTATCACAATTTTGTAGTTTTACTAAATGCAGACCAACCTAAGCTATATGATGTACATGATAGGAGGCACTCCAAATTTTCATCCAAATGACCTAAGATAATTATTGTGTGTCGATCATGACATGATTAGCCTTAATCAAGAAACTTGTTATTTTCCTAACTAATTTAGCATTTATTAAATTTTCCCAAATGTTTGGCCATGGGTAAATTTGAACATGAAGTACTAGATTTTCTTAAGTTGTGGCCACCCAAAAACTATTAATACTATGTGAAAGCAAAATATCAGTGAATACCAAATTTCACAGATTTTTTATAAATGTAATAACCTCTAAGTAGTTAATTTAAGGTGATTCAAATAATTTGAGTTAAAGAAGGGAGTACCGCAAATCATAATCAAAAAATTATATAAAAATTAACAGAGCTTTATAATGTTCATAAAATTCTACTGAATAAGATTCATGCAATTCCAAGTTCATTAAGCCATGTATAAAAATACTTCATGTAAATCCCCTAAAGTGCAATTTGTGAAGAAACATTCTCATAGACTCATCCAAATAATATGGAATAATTATTATATAGTCTTTATTTTGCCATAAAAAGTTCTCTGGCCAAGTAACACAATTTTTCAGAAAAATATAACATTTATTTTCTATTTATCAAACAAGGTGCACTAGTTCACTTAACACATGAAGTACTAATAGAATATGTCCAAATGTTCAAAATAATTTACTAGTGCCTCTAGATGATATTTAAATAATCTTGCCAGAGTTTCATTTCATCTTAAGTTAATCTAACCATGGTTACTTCAAAATCATCACATGGGGAAGAATCAAGCTTATAACTACAAGTATAGACTACTATTTTCTAAACATCCTATAATAAATTCTAGAGGTTAATAATACTATAAAATTTCTCCTACCAAAATTTCACAAGGATCCAAGGTCATATGACCCTACAATATTTTCATAAAAGGTATATGCCTAAATTATCCATAATTGGTTTATGTTGTGTGCCTAGTCTAAATGTTACCAAATTCCTTCCAAAGGCGTTTCACCACCCTAAGATCACATGGGCTCAACACCAAGTCCATACAAGGACATATCACTCCATGTCCTTCACTAATCCCCAAAAGTTCAATCCTAGTGTTTTAGCTAGGGTCCTAGAGCAAATCCACCCCAAATCACCTCCAACTCCGTAAGAGGGTGTTTTAACTGACCATAGAGCTCTGCCCCAAGTCCCAACCACTTTGGGTGAGAATTGGCCCCTCTATGCCCCAAACACTCTTTGCCCTAATTTAACCCTTTAAGGGCCATACTTTGGTCTCATCAAAACATATCCAAATAAAACCCAATTGGGCTGAACATTTACCATAGTCATGCCATGAGATTAAGAGACAGACACAAAAATTTTAGTGGGTTTAGATGATATTAGACCCCTTAAATAATTCATGCAAGTTTTATATAATTTCTACAAAAACTTTAGGAAATATTTTACAAAAATTCTCATTTTTGGATATATTATAGGTATATGTAAGAGTGACCCCCAGTCAAAATTTCAAGTCATTTGGATTGATGGATTGATGGGGCAATCAAAACAATCTCTAACCTAGCCTAGGTATAGATCTCACCAAATTGAGTGTTGTGGTCTGACCTGAACTCCAAATTCATTCAAACTAATTTTAAATTAAAATAGACCGCTTTTATTGTCGGGGGTATCTATGTATTTTTAATAATTCAAAACATCCACAACCATTTAAATAACAAAATTGAATTAATAATATAAAGTAAATAATCAGATTCTGCACGAATCTTGATGCAGGATAGACGGGATTCGTTCATCTTCCCCAATGTGCTAATGACCGGGACAGTCCCGTCCTGGGCTATTTCGGGAGGCGATTTTGTGGCCACCTAAGCCTCTCCCTAGTCGGCCAACGCAATAGGGAATACACGTCATATGGAAGTCAAAAGTGACTGAAATTTTTATCATGGGCCTATAATGAACTCAAGGACATGCCACCAATATTTGGGGCCATTTAGAGTCATATTACTCCAAATAGTTCATTAATTTACTTTTGTGTATTTTCACAAATACTATAGAAAACACATTCCAAAAAATTCCAAATTTTGGGCAGAGTTTAAGTATACCATAGTCAAGCATATGTTCAAAATATTGGGTCATGTGGACTTCTGGTTTGGCATGGACATGCATTTGAATTTCTGCCATTGTGTAGGACCAGTCCTAGTAGAATAGCCCTACAGGGAGTTCTACTGTCCCAAATTTGAACTTTATGGTGGCAATTTGAAGGTAAGACCTAGGCCTACAATTTTCATTTTGATGTATGGATCTGAATTTTCTTTTAAGAGGCCTACTTTTAGCATGCAAGAACTGTATAAATGTGTGACAAAATAGGTACTGTTCATTAATTTTAAATATATAAATCATTTGAGATGAAACGGACGGCATCCGTTCATCCCCTACCTCCAGCCAACAGTTGGGATGATCCCGACCTGGATCAAGAAGAATTCTCAATTCCGGACACCTGGGCTGGCGCCACCGCCGTCGATTATTACCACCACCTTCATTGAGGTGATGGCTGGCGTTTCCCGGCAGTGGGGCTGCCGGAGGCGGCTCCTCTGGCGATCCCGAGCAAGAAGAGAAAGCTCAGATTTTTGCTCACTTCTCACGTGGTATCGGGCTCAATTGAGCCCGATGTCTCCGCTAAAAGATCTAGGATCCTAGTACGGGTAGAGGTGAGGTGAAACAAACCCTTAAGGCGGCTTGACGGCGAGTTTGGCGTCGGTGAACCATGGCCGAGCTTGCTCCCTCAACTCCTCCCTGTTTCCTCGATTCTCCATCAAATTCCTTATTCCAGGACTCGTTCTCCAGTCGTTTCCCCTCTCTAAAGCTGATGGTGTGGCTGGATTGGGCTGAGCGGGGTGTATGGAAAGATAAGTCCAAGGGGGAGCTCGGGTTGAGCTTTGGTTGCTCCACCCATGGTACCAAGTGTCCACCATGCTCCAAATTCCTCTGGAATTGTCTGAGGAGGCCGGCCAGCAAGCTCAGGCCGCTGAACAAGTGTCCATGTGGCCATCCTTCCCCCTCATTCCTCTTCTCTCTCCTCTTTCATCTCCAAATTCCTTTTCTACCCCTTTGCATGTACTCTCCCTCCTGATTTTTTGGGGTTAGGAGTTGTCTTTGACCACTTGGGGTAGTCATGGGCCATGGTTAGTGGGCTTTGCCCATTGGGAATGGGCTTGACCCTTATTTTCGTCTCTAGGGCACATGTTTGGCCAAGTTGACTTTTAGAGTTGACTTGGTCAACTTGATAAGTGTGCTAACCCCACCTGAAGGTCATAGACCCTATGATACCACCCAACTTAGGTTGGGCCATGGTGGTGCCCAACTTGGACTATTTGGGCCTTCAGGTATGGGTTTGACCAAATTAAGGTTTATGGTTGACTTGGTTAAATTGGGTCAATGGGTGACCTAATGGCATGTTTTAGGGTTCACTTAGATTGTTCTTAGGGTTAGGGCAATGTAGTGGGGGTCATGGTGTGGCTAGGGTTCCTATTTAGGCTAGTTTGACCTAGTTTGACTTGGGCCCTATAGTGGGCCCCATATAGCTACACCCCACCTTCTAGGGTCAAACCTAGCTAAAATCCTTATCACCCACCACATGCCTAACCCAATCTAAGTTGAGTGGCCTAATTGAAAATGGGATATTACATCCCATACCTGAGTGGCGGAGGCAGCAGTCATCTTCGTAATGTTTTTGCTTAATATTTCAACTTGTAGATCGAGCTGGGAGACGTTGTCCACTTCAAAGATACCTGCAGGTTTGTTCGGGTTATACCTAGGCACATTCAACTGTTAAGTGTTCATGGACATGTCCTCAAAAAGCTCAAGAGCTGCTTCCGGGGTCTTATGGTTTAAAGTAGCGCCAGAAGCTGTGTCTATCATTTGCTTCGTGCTTTGATTTAGCCCGTTATAAAATGTCTGCACCTGCAACCATACATGTAAAGTGTGATGTGGGCATCGTCTTAACAATTCTTTAAATCTTTCCCAGGTTTCATATAAGGTTTCAGAGTTGATTTGTCCAAAAGCAGAAATATCGTTCCTAAGTTTTGCAGTTTTAGCAGGCAGAAAATACTTCGCTAAAAATATTTTAGTTAATTGCGTCCAAGTTGTGATGCTCTTTTTAGGTAGAGTGTTTAGCCACTGCTTAGCCTTAGTTCTAAGAGAGAAGGGAAATAATCTTAGCCTAATAGCATCATTTGTGACACCATTATTTTTAAATGTGTCACAAATCTCAAGAAAGCTTACAATATGTGTGTTCGAATTTTCATCTTGAAGTCCGTCAAATTGCACATACTGCTGCACCATTTAAATTATGCTTGGCTTCAGTTCGACGTTATTATTTGCTATCGCATGGTGAACTATGCTAGATTCATTACCCTAGAGATTCGACCGTGCATAATAAGACATAGGACTTTGCACGGCTTCTTCCACGTTGGGTTCTTCCATTCTTAAAGTGGAAAATGACTCAGAATCCTCAGCCGGAACTTGGATTGTAGGACCTTAAAATCGCGATCTTCTCCAAAGCATACGCTAAATTTCGTGGTCCAGGTCCAAAATAACTGACGAACTCCTGCGGGTCATACACTAAAAGAAGAGAAGAGAAGAAAGAGGAATAAAAAAACTAGAAAAAGAGAGATACTAAATTTTTTGAAATAGATTTTTTTTTATGTTTTAACTCCCGAACTTCCCAAGGGCTACCCGGTGAATGGTTCACAAGGTACTAGAGAAGATAGCGACACTTAAAACCGCTTTGCCCTTTTCAAGAGATTTAGGTGGCGTAGAAAAATTGTTGAGTGGGTTTCTATTATGAGTGATAAATAAAATTTTTTTGATTTTAAAATTTTTTTAAAGGAGGGCGAGGAAGAGAAATGATAAAACTAATAGATTCATGTTTTCAATTTAACGAGCGTTGCTCCCCGACAATGGCGCCAAAAACTTGATGGCCCGGCCAACGCTTACGAAAAGCGAGCAGCTGAACTAGCAATCCAACTAGGCAAGTATACCTATCAAACTGTAGTAAAGGGACACAAGTGTCGTATTTAAATCTGGGAACTGTTGAGTAAGCTTACTCACACGAACGCTATTATTTTATCGACGGAAAACTTAGGGTTTAAATGAAAACTACTTGCAAATAAATAGAGCTACTTGTAACAAGAAAGAGCCTAAAAGAAACGATTACACAAAAAGGGTTGGAACGATGAGATAGAAATGCACTCGATCAAGAATCACCTCGGTAAGAGTCGATTAAAAATACGATAAATAAACATAAGCTTAATACGGTAAAGGTCCTTGACCGCGGAGGTTCCATAAACATGAACACACTTCTCTCGAAGATCTGACCACATGATTTTAGGAAGGTCCCACCGACTTTCGCCTAAATCATAGGCCTAAAACTCGCTTTACGCGGTGGACCCCACTATTGGATTTTACTACAATCCGGGAGATTTGGACGTCTGCCTCTCTCGAGGGGTGCGCACAACTCCCTTTACTCTTGAGTTCTCAATTCAAACTATCAGCCTCTCGGCTAGCCAGGAGTGAAAGCAAAGGTAGAGAGTATATATCGATGATATACCTCCAACACATGATAATTCAAGTGTAATTCAAGGCCAAAACCCAAAAAAAGGTAATTCAAACCATTATAACTTAATCACTCGAACCTCAAATCATAGAGATCGATTATAAGGAGGATTAGTTAATCATGGTGAGGTGGAAGAGGGGGGATGAGTAGTAAAGCATATAGACACAAAGTGCTAAAGGAAGAGAAAACAACACTTTTATTAAGATTAAAGAGAGCTACACTTGGAAAGAAAATTACAATTGCATGGAATTGAAAATCCTATTCTAGCCCTATCATTAGCAACTAAGCATTGCAAGAAAAGCTATTACAAAAGCTAAAACTAAATTAACATTAATCTAAACTAAAATGAGAAAAAGAGAGAGAGAAAAACATGAAAAGAAGGAGAGAATACAAAGGGGAAGCACCTCCCCCTCTCAGCCCAAACTTCCTGAAATGGAGAGGGGAGTCTGAATTTATAGAATTTTCCACGGGTTCGTGACGCCCCATGTCACGCCCGTGACTGGGGGTGTGACAGGCACGTCAAATACTTCGGGTACAAAGAACTGACGTAATTGCTGAATTGATGTGTACGCCCATGGTCACGGCCGCGTAGGGGGGCGTGACAGGCGCGTCAATCATCAATCGCTGGTCGGAAAGCCATCAAATTCTGGAAATCACGGGTCATGCTCATGGTCACGGCCGTGTAGGGGGGGTGGGGGGCGTGACAGTACTATTGACGTGTGGCGACGGGAAGTTCATTTAATGCGGCAGCCGGTTTTCGGGCAGAGGGCGACATGCCCCATGTCACGCCCGGGGACATGGGGCATGTCGCCCTGGGGGGGAGTGTCAGGGGGCGTGACAGGGGATTTGTTCTGGATTTTTATCTGATCATCAAGCATCCTCGGGTTGAGCTGACACGCCCTGTGTCACGCCCAGGGAGGGCATGACAGTGGGGCGTGACAGGCCAATTTTGGCCAATTTTCTGGAAACCTACAAAAACACAAGAAAAGGTTAGTGGCAATAATATTTACATAATAAAGGTCAAAAATAAGCATAAAAGGCAAGATTGGCGCCTTCAAAACTGTAAAATGCAAAAATAAATAAGGGCAACAAAATGTATTATCACTACACTATCACTGGCCTTCATCCGATCAGCACCAGAACTTGTTGAAGACCCAACAAAGTTCTTCTCCTTGCCTCCAACAAGAGCTACGTTCGCCGAGAGCAAGACAACCTTGCACTCTTTCCTGAGATGACCATGCTGCTTGCATTTATAGCACCTTGGTCCTTCGTTCGTCTTCCCATCACGCCTAGGCGAAACACTCCTCTCTTGCTGATATGAATTAGAAGGACCATCCTCTGCAGTAACCTTCACCTCCTTCCTGAACAACCCATCAAGGGAATTCCAAACCTCCGCAGCATACTGACATCCACGGATGTTGTCCAAGAGCTCCGATAAGATCACCTGCTTGAGAATAAACTCCGCTTTCGCATTTGTCTCCATCCAAGCTCTCATCTCTTCAGCATTGCCAGCAGTAGCCTCTTGTCTTTCTGCTCTGCATACTACCTCCCAAAGGTCCTCTCCAAGAGGAAAGCTCTCCATATAAGACTTCCACCTATCAAAGTTCATCTCTGTAAGGAGATCAATTCCAAAACAACTTGCATCTTCTACTGCCATGGTTCCACCACTAGTTCCTGATGCACCCACAAACAGACTATTACTGTGGTTGGTTCGGTGAGTTGATCGCCGCGGGCGTGCTCGTATAGGCAAGTGCACCTATCGTAAGTAGTACTCGATATTCGGGGGAATACCGAGATCATATTGTTCTCGTGGTCGGGTTGACTATTCTTACTCCTCTGGGAGGACAATTATTTTACTGAAAGTAAGGTGGATATTTTAATTAATTAAAGACAGAAAAAGCAAAAGAGCGAAAAAGGATTTAGAGAATTCGATGAAGGGTTAACGCTTGGCACAGAATCAGATTAAGACAAAAATAATTTTTAATAATTATAGGACTTAGTTTTCAAATTAATAAAAGGCAACTTGGTCGTGGAGGTTCCACAAATGTGAACTTACCTAACTATAGGGATATCGCTGACCTAAACGTTAAGACTATTCGACCGAATGTTAGTCCGATGAAGGATTCCTCTTAACGCCCGCTTTACGCTAAGAATCCCGCTATTGGGTGGGGAACCCAATCAGGTAGAATTACGCTTGTCCTCTCTCGAGGGTATGCACACTACTCTATTTACCCAGGGGTGATCTGTCCATACGCACGGCCTCTCGGCTAACTAGCGTATGGATAACAGAAATAGGGCCCACACATCGATTTGTGGTACTACGCGTCGTTAACCCGGGGCAAACCTTAAGTGCTTAAATTAAAGTGAAAATAAAGAGCTTTAATTATTACGAATTATTTTAAATGTCCCAATACTCTTTGATGCCAAGGCTAATAGCGATTAGCCACACATCGGTATGGGGACGGCTTTATAATTTGATGAGGCGCGAGTTCGAGACTAAACGCTAAAGGATTACAAGAAGAGGACATAAAAAATAACAAACATTTAGAAAGCTGAAAAGTTAGCTAAAAGGAACTCACACACACTTCAAATTATAAATAAACAGAAACTATGTTACAAAAAAAAAGAAAATTACAAGTCCTACTCAAACGAGTAGTCGGGAAATAAAGGCACGCCATTTAACTCTTAACCATTAGGCGGAAATAAATGCAAGTACAAGTCCTACTAATATAATTACAGAGAAATAAATGACCTGCCATTTAACTCAAATGAGTATGCGGTAAACAAAATCCGGCCATTTAACTCCTAGCGAGTAGGCGAAAATAAACGGTAACGCACACACACTCTACATAATTGAAAGAAAGCAATAAAACTATCTCCTACACACACGCACTCCACGTAATTGGAGAAAGCGATAAAATAAAGCATGAAAATAAAGCATGAAAAACTAACTCGTACACTCGCATACTCCACATAAATCAAAGAAAGCAATAAAATAAAGCATTAAAATTTATCTCCCACACACATATACTCTACATGGAAGTTGAAATGACAAAATGAAAAATAACTCTTACACTAACACATACAAATTAAAAGCAAAAATGAAGGTTACCAAAAATTTAAAACTACTACTTTTCTATACTTAGGTTTTACCAAAAACAAATAAAAAGAACAAAATAAAATTTTAAGAGAACAAAAGTTTTTCAAATCAAATCAGAAAAACAAAGTTCTTTACAAATTAAAATTTCAACATTTTCATTCTTAGGATTTCATAAAAGTGATAAAAAAAAGTGAGAAGAAAATGAAAAGAACAAAAAAGGCTTTACAATCCTATAAAAAAAACTAAGTAAAAAAAATAAATCACTTTCAAAACTCTTTTATAAATACATAAGTATGAAATTTAAAAAAAAACATTAAGGAAGAACATGTTGAAGAAGAGATAAACATATCATACCATGCTTGGAAATGAAATCTACTACAAAACCTAACATGAAGACAAGTTAAAAACATGTTACACTCATACACACACACACACACACTTTTCATAAAGAGATAAAACAAAGGAGAAACTAAGGATAAAATGAGAAGAAAAGTGGGCACATAAGTCATTCCAAAGACTTTTAAGAAGAGGAAAAACTAACATTTTTATTAATTAAAATAAACTATTACAAAGCTATTACAAAGCTAAAGCTAAAGCAAAAAACAAACATGAAAGGAAGGGGGAGAAATCTCCTTACATAGCAAAGGAATACACGGATGAAGCCCACAAAACACACTAAAGTGGCTCAAAAATGTGAAACCTTAGTCATTACAGAAGTGGGGTATTTATAGGAAAAAACAAATTACACGCCCTACGACACGGGCGTATCGGCGGGCGTGTCACTACTGTTTGTGAAGGAGGCCGACGATTTGATGGCAAAGTTGATGAAAGTGCAACTAGATCTGATATACTCTAGAGGGGGGTGAATAGAGTATGTGGTGCTATAAAAACTTTTACAAACTTTTACAACTATTGTTGTAATATGTGTGAGCAGGGAAGCAATAAAAATCTAATCACAGCACAGCACTAAGCTAAGCAAAAACTAAGCACAGGAAAATCAAGGCCAGAAACAAACATAAAAGCAAGCAAAACCAGAAGACACAAGGAAATATAGTGGTTCCCCAAACTTGGGTACATCCACTCTTCTACCACCCTAGGTAGGAATCCACTGCAGGATGAGTTGATCAGGTGTCCTGGGCACCAAAGAGCTTTTGATAAGGTGCTCAAAAACCAAAGCAGATTTTTTAATCAGGTGTCTTGCCACCAATGAGCTTTTGACAAGGTGCTCAAAAATCAGGTTCAAACTTTTGAAGGGAGTTTGAAAAACCCTATACAGAGTGGGGGTGAGAGAGTGATGGAAGTCTTCTCTTTCTCAAACAACTGAGAAGACTATGTGGATTGATGTCAAAGCTCACCCTGAATCCTTGAGATCTTCAGGAAGAAAAGCTTTACTGAGGGTGATAGGCCTTCAAAGATTGAACTCCAGCAAAAGATGATTTCAGCAATAGCTGAAATGTTGAATGTCTGGAGTCTTGGAAATGTATTGGCCTTGAACACTTAGAAAACTATAGAGATCTGAAGATTTGAGCAAGCTTGATCTCCTTGGATGAGTGTTCTTGAGAATTCTTTGTGACAGAAGATTTTTGAATATTTCTCTGTAATCAGTATTCTCTCTCTGTATTGTATGTGTTCTGTTGAGAGCTTCTAAGATCCTGTCACTTATTCTCTGGTATAGAGTAGAATAACATTCTCTGTCAAGGATAGCCGTTAGCCTACATTAATTGCTCATTAATTGCATCCTTAATTGCATAATCTCTTCTGGAGGAAAGTCCACAGATATATTCCTTGAAAAATCCCTTGAAACTTGGTCCAGAATTGAATGAAAACGGCTAGCAAATCTCTGAATTAATTGCAGAATAACTCCTAACTGATTTGAATTTGAATTCTGGAAGTTATCTGAAATCGTCGAACTGAGCTCTGCTATCGTCGAGCTGAGCTCAGCGATCTGAAAACACACAACAGCAAAATAATCGTCGATCTGAGCTCAAAGATCGTCGAACTGAGCTCAGAGATAAAGATCCAAAGCAGAGTCAAAATCGTCGATTTGAGCTCACCGATCGTCGAATGGAGTTCGACGATATTATGAAGTTGAGCTCAGCAATCGTCGAATGGAGTTCGACGATCTGTCGAAGTTGAGCTAGACGATCGTCGACCGGAGTTCGATGAATCGTCGTGCTGAGCTCGACGATATGACTTAGTCTTCAGACTGAGAATCCTGGTCTTCAGGGCAGCTTCCAAACCTAGACTTCTAACCCTTAGACCCAATTCTAATTGACCTATTAAGCTATACAGAAGGTCAAAAAAAGGTTCCTAGAGACAGAGTGATCCTGACCCAAATTAGTAATAGGGTGTTCCAACAATCTCCCCTATTTGGGTTAGGATTACTATTTATAGACTTTAAGAAAAAAATTTGAATAACAACATACAATCAGAAGAACATAAAAACAACAACTAGACATTGCAGAAACATCACAGAGATATATATATCATCCAAATAGCAATCAGAATTCACAGAAACTGTCACCTTACAAAGTCATTTCTTCTCTTTGCCTTTAACCATTTTAATTTCTCTGTTTGGATTGAGGGATTCTTTGTTGGACCTGGTGTCATCTGTTGCACCCAAATAAGTTTGCTTTGAAGGCCTGGGAACCACAGCTGCAGGATGTAATTCCATGTATCTCTCAGCATCAAAGAATTTACTGGAAGTATATTTCTCTAATTCTTTCTGTCTTTGCTTAGACATTGTAGAAATGTTGGAAGAATCCAATCCTTGATCTCTGCCCTTCTTAATCTGATCTAGTGCAGCCAATTCCTTCATCCTGGCAGTCCAAGAAGCTGGATTGTTTTTAGGGTCCTCAAAAGATATAGGTGGCTCATACCTGTTGGAAGGATTGTCTTGAGGAGGCCTGGCAGACACAGTCTCTTTCAGCTTATAAGGGAAAGGACCTGATGATGTATCAGATGAAATATGTCCTCCCCTAGAATATGGGTGCTGCCTGGAGTACCCTTTGTAATATACTTGAATGTCTCTCTGATTACCTCTATATCCTCCTCTCCTAGAATATGAACCCCTGCTTTGGCTTTCCCTTTGGTAAGATCTGGCATGAGGTTGATAGGGAGCCTGGCTTCTGGCTGGGGGTTGACTTGTAGAGCTTCCACCTGCACCTGCATCAGGAGGAGGTGGTGGAGGAGGATGAGGGTGCTGGAATTGGGATGAGCCCTTCTCAAATTTTCTCTTTTTCTTTATGGCTTTGAGCTGGTTCTTGGAATACTGCATCCAGTGTTCTGTGATAGGGCAATTTTGAAGGATATAATAAGAGATATCATTATTATCCTTAACTTTAGCAGGAGGAACTCTTTTCATTGCCTTGCTCCTTGCCTTCCTTTTCCTGGCAATGGTAGCAGATGAGTCATCAGAGTCTGTTTTGAACTCATTAGATTCAGAACTCTGATCATCATATAGAGCATCCATTTTCTTCATCAAATCTTTCTTTAGCTGAACAGAGGCAGATGAGGCAGAAGCTGAAACAGCAGCAGGTGGAGAAGGTGCAACAACAGCAGCAGCAGTAGCAGATACTGGAGAGGTGACAGTAGCAGTAACAGTCTCACTTACAGTAGTAGAAACAGCAGAAACATCATCAAAAACTGCAGCAGGCTCAAAATCAGTGGCCTCTGACATCAGAATGTCCTTGGATATTGGCTCATCAAAAGCAGTTGGAACTTTAGCAGCAGTATGAATATCTTCAGCAGCAGCAGCATCAACATTCTCAGAAGCAACATCAGTTCTTTCTTCAGAAGCAGCAGCAATGACTGAATTTATAAAGGAGGAGATCATGCTAGGGTCACAGCAAAGAAAAAGGCACAAGTGCCTTGGATAAGTCTTCTGTAAGCTGGACAGCATGGACCTCTGGCAGACAGCTTGTAACACCCCCATCCGTCGCATGGCATATAACAGAAGGTCCAGCTGGAACCCGACGCCATATACCACAGACAGTCGGAAGGGTTACTAAATGAATAAATCAAACCATCTAATTAAGACTACTCGTCCTAATCACAGAGCATTCTAGCGGAAGATTTTAAAGTTGAAAGAACCCAAAATTAATTCCATCAATATGAATGTCCACAGCTACAACAACAGGAATGAAACCCCAAATACACAGAAACAGGTACATGGCCTTAAGGACTTACAAATGTTCACTTCATGAATAGTGTTTTACATACATCGGCTCGCAGGCCGGCCACACATGAAATGAATAAATAAAACTATTCTACGGCCTTCTAGGGCCAGCACAGCAACATGGGCTCCAGCCCGCTATTTGGCGCTCGGCTCCGCAGCACCTGCAAGCACATACCACCGCACGGTGGCAAATAAAGCAACGGTCAGCTAAAAGCCGACCAAATTATAACGACCCCGCCCCTTACTCGGGACGGCGGTGCTCTTTCCCTGCAAAGCATTAGCCAACAATATTTATATAGCGCAATTATAATTCGCCACAGGTGTAGGCTCGCACGGCCAAACACCCCGTGCACTCAGGGCACATTCATGGTGGACCCTGACCCATCAGTGCATCCACCACCACCCCCAGGATGGCAACAACATGTGAGCATTTAGCCTTTCTGACCACCGTCTAAGGCTCCGACTATGCCAACGGCCAGTCCCCGTCTTCGGTTCTCTCGCACCGAACCACATAGCCTAGGTCCAATTCCACTTGCCCGTTGCTCACGCCGCATGTCCAATTTAAGGAACTTTGCGCGGGCCAAGCTTCTCTCGGATCCCAAATTTTCCAAAACAGTCTCATAACCCAGTTATGATCAAGGCCGGTTCCCAGACCGCCAAGTTAGCAGAACACGTTTCCGCTCAATTTTCCGGGTGCGCCTTGAAGCTAACCTTCAAGGATCCCTGCTGCAATCTACCGCATGGAAACCCGAAAAATCCAAAGCACGGAGTCTTCTCCGGCAAAACCACATCAAATGCAACATCACCGATCCAGACAAAACACGTCCGGGTAGGCTTCACACACAATGCCTATGCCCGTACTTACGATTCCGGGCTCTACATGCAACACAAGGGGGACTATTCCCGTCAGCCCCAAGGAACACCACGCACTCACCGCATACTCGCGGGAGCGGGATTCCCTATGCAGAAAGAAAGAGATTCAAGCGCTCGAGTTGAGAATCGTTACCCTTGTAGTCCGTTTTGGCGCCATGGAAAAACTACGCGGTTAGAACTCTTCGCAATGACCTTCCCTCCGCGGATCCGCTCTCCGATTTCGAAACGGTGCTCCGATGCTCCGCCGGCGGCCGGAAACCTCCTTCTTCTTACTCTTCTCTCTCACTTTGGAAGGGGAGAACTTTGGAGAGAAAAAATGAGGGAATAACTCCCTATTCCCGGCCTTAACAGAGCATAATTTAATCTGGGCCGTCGGATCTAAATTAAAGGAAACGAATGGCTCGGATCTGCACAAAATTCCCCTGACCTGGGCCGCACACGGCTTGGCACACGGCCGTGTCCAAGGCCGTGTGCCTCGATCCAGGCACGATCGTCGAACTGAGAAACGCACACGGGCCAAGACACGCCCGTGTCTGACCTGACACGCCCGTGTCGGGTTCCTCGACACGCCCGTGTTCGAGGGCGTGTCACGCATAACCGCCACGGCAACGGACACGACCCCTCAGGACACGGGTCTGGACACGGGTTGGCACACGCCCGTGTCGGATGACACGCCCGTGTCATCCGGCCGTGTTTCTGGCCGTGTCCTTCTCGGGTTGGAAATGGCCAAAAATCACCAGCCAGACACGGCCTTGGACACGCCCGTGTCCTAGGCCGTGTACCCCTACAGGCACCAAAAACTCTTTTTCCGCGACCGACTCGCACACAAAATTCGGGGCGTTACAAATCTCCCCCACTTAAAGGAATTTCGTCCCGAAATTAAACAAAGGTACACAAAAGTTAAATGATACCTGAGTGGAATAACTCGGGGTATTCCTCCAACATAGCTTGCTCTCGCTCCCAAGAAAGCTCCTCACGTCCGCAATTATCCCAACGGACTTTAACCATTCTGACCTCCTTGTTGCGGAGTCGTTTGACTGCAACATCTTCAATTCGTACTGGTCTGACCCTTGTTGTTAACTCATAATCAACCGGTACCTGATCGTCTGCAATAATCTGCGAAGCCTCTTGAACTGCCTTACGCAACACTGATACGTGGAATACATCATGCAGCCCACTCAACTCCGTCGACAGCTTTAATCTATACGCCGCCTCGCCAACACGCTCCAGGATTTCAAATGGTCCAAGGTATCTCGGACTCAGCTTCTTCAAGCGTCGAACCCGCGATACACCCTTGAACGGCTTGATCTTCAAATATACCATGTCGCCAACGTTGAATTCCACATTTCTATGTTTGGCATTGTAGTACTTTGACTGTCTATCCTGAGCAATCTTCAGCCTTTCCTGAATTGTCCGTATCATTGAAGTGGCATCTTCCACCGCTTGACGTTTATACAACTTTGATTCGCCTGCCTCCAACCAAGACAACGGCGTACGGCACTTCCTCCCATACAAAGCTTCAAAAGGCGCCATTCCAATGCTTGCCTGAAAGCTATTGTTGTACGCAAACTCCACCATGTACAGGTGATCCTCCCAATGCTTCCCGAAATCTAGGACGCACATGCGAAGCATGTCCTCCATAGTTCTGTTGACTCTCTCGGTTTGGCCATCTGTCTGCGGGTGAAAGGCTGTGCTGAACTTTAGCTTAGTACCCAACAGACCATGCACCAACCTCCAGTCATTTGACGTGAAGCGTCCATCACGATCACTAACAATACTGCGAGGCACACCATGCAGTCGTACAATATTATCCACGTAGAGTTTGGCTAACTTTTCCACTGGATCCTCCTTTCTCACTGGGATAAAGTGCGACACCTTTGTCAATCTATCAACGACCACCCAAATGGCGTCATTTCCTTTCTGCGACTTCGGCAAACCGTGCACAAAATCCATAGATATGTCGTCAAACTTCCATTCTGGGATAGGAAGTGATTTCAAGAAACCTCCGGGCTTCTGGCATTCCGCCTTCACTAAGGCACAAGTACGGCACTTGGCCACATAAAGCGCCACATCCTTCTTCAAACCCGGCCACCAGAATAATTTCTTCATGTCTCTATACATCTTCGTGCTTCCCGGGTGGATTGAGTATTTGGTATGATGAGCCTCATACATCAACTCCTCCCGAATATTATCCGCACTAGGAACGCATAGACGACCGTCCTTCCTTAGCAACCCATCTTCAACCACAAACTGGGAATATGACCCATCCAAAGATCCATCTAGGATTTGCTTCATGCTGCTATCCTGAACCAAAGCCCGCCGAACTCTATCCGCTAGGTCACACTGCACCTCTGTCCAAAACAGTTTCGCCTCGGCACTAGACTGCTTGTCAACGCAAGATATCTCCAATGCCTCCAACTCTTGGACCAATCTCTTATCATGCACTGATAACCAGTTGGCTTGTGCGGGAATCTTACGACTCAACGCATCCGCCACTACATTTCCCTTCCCAGGCACATAGTGTATCTTGAAGGTGTAGTCCCCTAAGAACTCCATCCACCTCCTCTGCCTCATGTTCAGATCTTTTTGATCCAATAGGTACTTCAAACTCTTATGATCGGTGTAAATATCTACCTTCACACCGTACAGATAGTGCCTCCAAAGCTTTAGAGCAAAAATCACGGCCGCTAACTCTAAGTCGTGGACCGGATAATTCCTCTCGTGAACCTTCAATTGTCGTGAACCATAAGCTATCACTCTCCCATGCTGTAGCAGAACACAGCCCAAACCACTGCCTGAAGCATCACTATAAATCTCGAACCCTTCGGTACCACTTGGCGAACATAAAATAGGCGTCGTGGTTAACCGCCTCTTCAACCCTACAAAAGCCTGTTCGCACTCCGAAGACCACACAAACTTCTGATCCTTCCTTGTCAACGTCGTGAGTGGTAGTGCTATCCGCGAGAAGTTCTCTACGAAGCGCCTGTAGTAGCCAGCAAGCCCCAGAAAACTCCGGACCTCTGCCACTGTAGTCAAAGTAGGCCACTCCCGTATCGCCACTATCTTCGCCGGATCCACAGCTATTCCTTCTCCACTGACAACATGACCAAGGAACGCTATCGAGGATAACCAGAACTCACACTTGGAGAACTTTGCATACAACTGACTTTTCCTCAATGTCTCCAACACCATGTGTAAATGCTTGTAATGATCCTCCTCGCACCGCGAATACACCAGGATATCATCGATGAATACTATCACAAACTGATCCAAGTATTCTCTGAACGTCCTATTCATCAGATCCATAAACACGGATGGAGCATTCGTCAACCCAAACGGCATGACTGTGAACTCAAAATGCCCAAACCGCGTACTGAATGCTGTCTTTGGAATGTCGCTCTCCCTTATCCTCAACTGATAATAACCGGACTTCAAATCTAACTTCGAATATACAGTTGACCCAACCAACTGATCAAATAGATCGTCAATCCTCGGGATTGGATATTTGTTCTTCTCCGTAAGTTTGTTCAATTCCCGATAATCGATACAAAGCCGCAAGCTCCCATCTTTCTTCTTAACAAAGAGAACTGGTGCGCTCCAAGGCGACGAACTTGGACGCACATAACTGTTGGGTACATTGGTTAAATGTACCTGATTTGAAGAAGCCTCACCTAACTCAATGATATACATCAGAATGTATTTGATGTTTGTTTGAGTTACTTGTGCAGGTTAGATATACACTGGACTGGAGCTGAAAATTTCTAAGTCCATGTGTCGACACCCAGAGGCAAAGTGTCGACACTTGAGAAAGCTTGTGTCGACACCCAGACATGCAGTGTCGACACTTGGAGTCATTGTGTCGACACCTGGGAAGAAGAGTCGACACCAGTCAGAAAGTGTCGACACTTGGAGCTGTGTCGACACTCAGTGTAGAAGAATGCAGAAAAGCTGTGTCGACACTTAGCAGAAGTGTCGACACCCAGAAGAGCTGTGTCTACACCAGAAAGTGTCGACACTTGAAGTGAGTGTCGACACTCAGCAAAAGTCTACAGATTCTAAGTACAAGTGTCGACACTCAACACAGTGTGTCGACACTATGCAGAAGACTCAGCACTGGAAGAAAGTGTCGACACTCAACGCAATGTGTCGACACTTAGCTAAAGACTCAGTATTTGAAGAATGTGTCGACACTCAGCACAATGTGTCGACACAAAATCAGAAGAGTCAACACTTGAAGAAAGTGTCGACACTCAGCACAATGTGTCGACACTTAGTTGAAGACTCTACACTTGAAGAAAGTGTCGACACAAGGAGCTGTGTCGACACTTAGCAAAGAACAGAAAATTTGTAAAATATTCTAAGTATAAGTGTCGACACTAAGGGAATGTGTCGACACACAGCTGAAGAATCAAGAATGAAGACTTGTGTCGACACCAAGAATCAGTGTCGACACTTGACAGTTTCAACACATGAAGATGTGTCGACACAAAGGAGATGTGTCGACACTTAGAAGAATACAGTTAAAGGATGAAGTACAAGTACTTGTGTCGACACTCAATTTCAGTGTCGACACATGCAGAAGAAACTGTGTCGAGACATACAAGGAATTGTGTCGACACCTTGTAGACTTGTGTCGACACTTACACAACATGTGTCGACACTTGGTCTATAAGTGTCGACACTTAAGAACAGAAAGTCTCGACACTAACTGACAGTTAGCAGAATTTCAAGAAGTGACTGGTTGACATGACAGCTGCCAATCCAGCCGGTCTACAGCAACTGTCAGAGAAGTCAAAAGTCTGTTATAAACCGGATCAGCCGGTTACCATGAAGGAAGCCTATAAATAGGCACCCATAGTTTACAGAAAAAGAGATAGAAGGTTGTTCATTATCATTACATGTTGTGAGAATAACTGAAGGGGTTGATCAGATTAAATCAAGAAGTGATACATAGAGGATCAACACAAGAAGATCAGGCAGTCCAACTGCAGATCTAAGTAGTTGGAGAGAGAGAGCTCCAACCAAGGATTCAGTCTTTGGAACTAAGGCTGAGAAGAACAATTCAGAGTCATCTGGATTTCAAGAAGCAGAGATCAAGGATCAACTGCAGAAGATTCAGACTAATTCAGTTCTACTCAAGAAGCTTTGAAGAAAGCTAAGTCAGTTTGGATCAAGCTGAGTTCTTCCAAGAACTCTTCAAGAAACTCTCAACTCCTCTCATCCTTTCTGAGTTGTAGAGTTAGCATTTGTAATTTCTATTTTAAACTTGTAAGATCCATTGGATCTGAGTGATTGTAAGCCTATTTTATAAAGGCTGAGGGTAGGGCTTGGTGCCTGAGTGTAGGAGTTGAAGAACTCTGAGTGTAGGCCTTTAATTGGCTGAGTGTAGGCCTGGGTGGCTGAGTGTAGGCCTTTTGGCTGAGTGTAAGGCTTTGGGCCTGAGGTAGGAACCTAGTTTGGTTCTGAGTTAGTGGAGAAGTTTGGCCGAATCTAGTACACTGCTAGATAGGCGAAGGGGGAAAGTGGATGTACCCAAAGATTGGGGAACCACTATAAAATTAGTGTGTCTGCTGTGCTGTGCTGTGTTGTGGCTTTTCTGTGTGATTTCTGTAATTGCTGTTAACTGTAATAATCTGTGAAAAACTGTTGTGCTGCCAAACAAAAGAGAAAAGGTTTAGGTCACCTATTCACCCCCCCCCCCTCTAGGTGTTTAGGTACCATATCTTTCAAGTGGTATCAGAGGCAGGTTCCTCAAAATCAGGACTAACTGTCTGAGGAGATCCAGTTTGGCAGATTCAGTATAAGTCAGGAAACAGGAAACAGTTTCAAGAAAATCAAGAACATGGGTTCTTCAGAGAATCATAAGGAGTTGGGTTCAATGAAACTACCTATATGCAGAAAAGAGATCTTTGGGATCTGGAAAGAGAGGGTTAGGCTTTTTATGGAAGCCTCTGACCCTAGGATATACATCACAGTCAAAGAAGGGCCATATGTGCCCATGAAGATTTCAGTATTGGATGCAAATCAGAGGACTCCAAAGGATTTCTCTGAAATGACCAAGGATGAGATTGTCCTAGCAACCATGGACAAAAGAGCACAGAATATAATAGTTAGTGCAATTGATGATGCCACCTTCCAGAACCTTATTCACTGTAAAACTGCAAAAGAAATGTGGGACACCCTCATTGTCTATATGGAAGGTTCTGAAGAAGTAAGGCAAGATAGGAAGTCCTTGCTTAATCAAGAATATGAAAGCTTTAGGCAAGGAAGAGGAGATAGCATCACTGAATGCTACAAGAAATTTTATAGAATTGTAAATGAACTCATGTCATATGGAAGAGAGTTCACAAACTATGAGTTGAATGATAAATTCTTAAGGTCCCTCACCAAAGACTGGGACACCAAGATCTGTGCCATCAGAGAAATGGCAAAGTTGGGAGAAATTCCTCCTCCCACACTTTTTGGCAAGTTGTTATCTTATGAGATGCAATTGTCAGTGAGAAAAGAAGAAGAAAAGTCAACAAGGACTGAATACAGAGAAAAGACTGTTGCCTTTAAGTCAGATGTACCCAGAAAGAGCAAGACCAAGTCATCAACTCCTCCTCCTGAGGTAGTTGAATCAGAATCTGAAGAGTCAGAAAGTACAAAATCTACAAGCAGTGAAAGTGATGAAGACTTTGCTGCATTCACCAGACATTTTCAGAAGTTCCTTAAGAAGAAACAGTGGAGGTCTAGACCTTCATCTTCCAAAGGGAAAGAGGTTCAGTATCAGGAAAAGAAGCCTTCAAAGAAGGACAAGAAAAGGACCAAGACTAGTAAGGCAACTGGATCCAAGATAATTTGTTACTGCTGCAATAGACAGGGCCATGTTATTGCAGACTGTCCTGAAAGAAGGAAAGAATCCAGTGACAAAAAGAAAACACACTTCAAAGGAAAGAAGGAGAAGTCCTTTGTTGCAAAGAATGAGAAGACTCTTTCAGATATGTCTTCTTCAGACACTGAGACAGATGCTGAAGCCTATATTGGGCTATTTGCTGAAGAAGAAGAAGAGTTTATGCAGATCATGGAATCTATCTATGAGCAAGAAGACTGTCACAGCCAAGGACTGATGGCTTTGACTGAAAGTACCAAAAACCTGGAGCAGCCAGGACCCAGTCAGGTACAAGGTTTAACTCAAAGTTCTGATTCCAGTTCTAGTTCAGAGTCAGATTATTCTTCATCAAGTGATGAGAATATATCTGAGTCTGAGGGAGATATTCATCAACTCCTAGATGAATATCAAGTACTATTGCAAGCCTATAAGAAAAGCAAGACCCTAGCCAAAAATTTGGCCAAGGAAATTGCTGATCTCAAGGCAGCTGCAATAGATTATGAGAAGAATTATGATCAAAAACTGAATGAAGTGGCCAGGCTGAAACACATTACTGTGATTCAGATGGGTACTATTACATTTAAGAATGATCAAATTAAGAAACTGGAGATTAATCTTCAGAAGGAGAAAGAGCTAGCAGCTAGGTATTCAAAACCTAAATCAGTGCTACCCTTGATTGATGATTTGTTCATCATAAAGGAAAGACTGGACTGGGATTTGTTAATCCAGCTAGGACTGTTCAGAACCAGTCCAAGTCCAAGGGCAAAGCCCCAACATTCACTAAGACAGCCAAGTCTGTACCTAAGCAAAGGTACAACAAATTTGAATGTTGGTGCTGTGGCAAAATTGGCCACTTTGCTTTGGACTGTTGGCACAATGTGAGTGCCAAGTTGAGTAGCAAGTTACCTGTTGGAAAGACAGCAGGTAGCTATGTCAATTTGCAAACTAACAATCACCAAGGACCCAAGTTTACTTTGGGTTCTAAGGTTCATTAATTTGTTTTGCAGGAGAATCCAAGTGGCCATACCCCTACATGGTACTTGGATAGTGGATGTTCCAGACACATGACTGGAACTAGGGGACTACTGAAGGACTACATCCCTAATCAAAAATGGTCCAAAGGTGACCTTTGGTGGTTCTGAAAAAGGAATCATCAAAGGGTTTGGTAACATTTCTTCTAACCTTGTTACCATTACTCAAGTGGCTTAT
The DNA here is from genome assembly GCA_039583875.1 of Platanthera guangdongensis. Lineage (NCBI taxonomy): Eukaryota > Viridiplantae > Streptophyta > Magnoliopsida > Asparagales > Orchidaceae > Platanthera > Platanthera guangdongensis. The sequence continues at coordinate 62,590,536 of CM077156.1, forward strand.
GTTAAAGGTTTGAAACATAACCTCATTAGTATAAGTCAATTAAGTGATGTAGGGTATGACATCTCATTTGTTAAAAATGGTTGTCATATCAAGAGGTCAAGTGATCAAAAGATCATTTTGACAGGTTATAGGAAGAGAAATGTCTATTGTTTAGACATTATGGTTGAGAACAATAGTTCTCCAGTTTGTCTTGTAGCTGATGAGACAGTCTCTCAATGTGTCAAGTGGCACAAGAGGCTTGCTCATCTTAATTACAAGACTATTGGCAAACTCTTTAGTAAAGAGTTAGTGAGGAATGGTCCTCAAGTTAAGTGTGTCAAAGATGGCATTTGCTCAGCTTGTCAAAAGGGCAAGCAGACTAAATCCACCTTTAGAAGCATTGACAACAAGGATGCTGTGAGGTGTTTATACCTCTTGCATATGGATCTATTTGGTCCAATGCCAGTTCACAGCTTAGGTAGGAAGGTCTACACCTTTGTAGTTGTTGATGACTACTCAAGGTTTTCCTGGGTGTTCTTCTTAAAGCAGAAATCTGAAACACCTAGTGTCTTCCACAGTTTTGTTAAGCAAATTCAGAATGAATTGAACTGTACAGTGGTCAAAATTAGAAGTGACCATGGTACAGAGTTTCAATCTGAAAGCATGACAAAATTATGTGAAGACTATGGGATATTTCAAGAATTCTCTTCACCTAGAACACCTCAGCAAAATGGCATTGCTGAAAGGAAAAATAGAACCTTGATAGAGGCTGGTAGAACTCTATTAAGTGATTCATCACTGCCAGAATATTTCTGGGCTGAAGCAGTAAACACTGCATGCCATGTGATAAATAGAGCTACCATAACTAAAAGGTTAAACAAGACCCCCTATGAAGTAGTGAAAGGCAGGAAACCAAACCTATCCTATTTCAGGATTTTTGGTTGTAAATGCTTCATACTTAACAATGGGAAGACTTACTTAACTAAGTTTGCTGCCAAATCCCAAGAGGGAGTGTTTGTTGGGTACAGCAGTAATAGTAAGTCTTATAGAGTCTACAACTTGACTACACAAGTTGTAGAGGAGTCTGTGCATGTAGTTTTTGATGAGACACTTCTTATTAACAATGAGTTGTCTAGTAGTGTGTGCAGCCCCACAGGTCTTTCTAAGAAGATGGACAAGCTTACCATAGAAGATGTACCTGCTGCAAGACAGCAAGTAGAAGAAGATGGCTTATGTCCAGGGGGAGAACTACATGTACCAGGAGCTGAAGAAGTTCAAGGAACTCAGCATGATGAAGATGCTGAAGAAGTACAACCAGAAGTAAGGATGCCTCCAGCCAACAGGCATCTAAGAGATCATCCAGTGGAGCTGATCATTGGAGATCCAAGACAAGGTGTTCAGACAAGGAGCAGAAATCAGAATGCTGCAATATATTCAAGTTTTCTGTCTCAAATAGAACCAAAGAAATTTGAAGAAGCTATACAAGATCCACAGTGGACTGAAGCTATGCAGGAAGAGCTAAACCAGTTCAAGAGGTGCAAGGTTTGGGACTTAGTTCCTAAGCCTAAAGATCACAATGTGATAGGAACAAAGTGGATCTACAGAAACAAGTTAGATGAACAAGGAGTCATCATTAAGAATAAGGCAAGATTGGTTGCAAAAGGATATAGGCAAGAAGAAGGTATTGATTTTGATCAAACCTTTGCTCCAGTAGCCAGACTGGAAGCCATAAGGATGTTCTTGGCCTATGCAACCTACCAAGGATTCAAAGTATACCAAATGGATGTGAAGTCAGCATTCCTTAATGGTAATTTAAAAGAAGAAGTATATGTGGAGCAGCCTTCAGGTTTTGTTGATCCTACTTTTCCACATTATGTCTATAGACTTAGGAAAGCATTGTATGGGTTAAAGCAAGCTCCTAGAGCTTGGTATGAAACCCTATCTAGTTTCCTCATTGAGAACAAGTTCACAAGGGGGAAAATAGATAAGACTCTATTCCTTAGGGAATCTAGAGGCAAAGTAATACTTGTCCAAATATATGTAGATGACATTATATTTGGGTCTACTGAAAGTAGCCTTTGCAAAAAGTTTGCAAAGCTTATGCAAAGTCAATTTGAAATGAGTAGTATGGGAGAGCTGAAGTTTTTCTTGGGTCTCCAAGTTAAACAGACTGAAAGTGGCTTGTCCATATGTCAGTCAAAGTTCACCCTAGAACTCATAAGGAAATATGGTATGGATTCCTCCAGTACCATGAAGACTCCTATGGGGTCAAGTATGTCTCTAAGCAAGGATGATGCAGGGAAACCTGTAGATGAAACCTTGTATAGAGGGATAGTTGGCTCCCTACTATACTTGACTGCAAGTAGGCCTGACATTATGTATGCTACATGTGTTTGTGCCAGGTATCAAGCCTGCCCCAAAGAATCTCACTTGACTGCAGTCAAGAGAATCTTGAGATATCTAAAGGGCACACCCTATCTAGGCCTCTGGTACCCTAGGAATGGAGATTTTGATCTAACAGGCTATTCAGATGCAGACTTTGCAGGATGCAAAGAAGATAGAAAAAGCACAACTGGATCATGTCAATTCCTAGGTGGAAGACTCATTTCATGGAGTAGTAAGAAGCAAACCAGTGTGGCCATCTCCACAGCTGAGTCAGAGTATATAGCTGCAGGAAGTTGCTGTGCTCAACTTCTGTGGATTCAACATCAGCTAGAAGACTATGGATGTCAGGTAAGTAGAACTCCACTTTATTGTGATTCTACTAGTGCTATTTCCATAGCTAATAACCCTGTATCACATAGTAGAACTAAACATATTGAGATAAAATATCACTTTCTTAGGGAGCATGTAGAAAGAAATGATATTGCACTTGAATATGTTACAAACAGATAATCAGATAGCTGATATGTTCACTAAGCCCTTAGAAGAAGCTAAGTTTAATAGGTTCAAAATTGAACTAGGTATGATAAACTTAGACTAAGTATACAGAACAAAAATTGGCTAAGTAAAAAGGTGTCGACACATAGACAAGTCTATGTCGACACAGAATAGTAAGTGTCGACACTTCAGAAAAATGGTGTCGACACATCTAGGAAGCTAGTGTCGACACTTCAGAATGTTAGTGTCGACACATGTCGAGTAGGTGTCGACACATTCAATAAAGTGTCGACACTTAAGTTTTACTCAGAATTTTTCTAAGTAAAGTCTCGACACATGTCGAGTATAGTGGTGTCGACACTTAACCAAGTGTCGACACATAAAATCTGTTGACTAAATTTGTGTCGACACATGAGTGTCGAGACATTATAAGTCTGTGTCGACACTTATTGACAGTGTCGACACATCATTAGAAATTCATCCCGCCTGTTCGTCTTCAAACAGGAAAGGTATAAATAGGGTTCTGTCTTTGATTGTCGACACGCTTTCAAAGTTTCGAGACCTAAACTCTTGTGTCGACATTTCTCTTATCTCAAGACTAATTCTCAAAACCCTAATGGCTCCCAAGCTGGAAGAGAATGTTAACGAAGGGTATGAGCTCGTGCGAGGCGCATTTGACGACAGCGATCAAGAATTCAAATCAGTAATTACCCTAGTCAGCGATTCAGGACTAGAATACTTGGTTTCAGAGCCAACCAAGATATGGAAGAAAGAAGTGATTGAATTTCTTACTGGAGCAACTGTGGACGACTCTGGATTCAGGATTAAGTCCAGGGTGCATGGCACCAAAGTCAAACTATCCCCCAAGTCTTTAAGAAAGGTACTTCAGCTACCTAAGATTCAAGAAGAAGAGGAGGTAACTGCTTCCAAGACCAGGGAAGCTCTTACTTGGTGTGGCCTGGATCCAAAAATGAAGGTGGGATCAGTCTTCAACAGGAAGGGGATGAACAATCAAGGCAAGTTCTTGTCTGAAGTAGTGGGCAAGGTAATCCTGTGCAAACCAGGAGGGCATGACAGGGTGTCTGCCTCCATGTTTGAAATCATGACCAGGATCATCTTCACTCTGAAGACAGATTGGTCAATGGTGGTTTATGAGAAAGTTAAAGAAAGCCTGAAGAAGCCCAATCTGGGCAGGATAATAAGTCTCTACCTGGCTGGATCAATTCCAGAGGTAATGAGCTCTGCAGCAGGAACAAAGATCAATCATATGAGGAGAATGGACTCCAGGATATTCTCAAGATGGGAAAGGGTGCTGGTGTCAAAGGACTTGGCCACCCCTGAGAAACAAGCTTCTAAGAGAGACTCTCCTCCCAGGAAGAAGAGGAAGACAGCTGCTGTGCCTCAAGAGACCTCCAGCAGCTCAGGCAGTGAAGAACATGTGGTCTTCACTCCTGAAAGTCCAGTTGATGTGACTGCAGAGAAGACACCTGCTCCTCAGGAGGCAGCTGACATTCAGGGGGAGCTTCCAGGTGTAGCAGTACCATCTACACTGGAGAGTGAACAAGCCACCCTCCTCATTCAAGAGGTACTTGTTGACCTTAAAACTTTCAATTTTTCTATAATAAATTCTGATTTGTCTGATGACCATCAGCAATATCAGCCAGCACACCAAGAACCAGATGTTGTTCTTCCAGACACATCTGTTGTGGTACCTGATCAAGTGGTTGAAGAACCAAGTACATCTCCTGCACAGACTCCAGCAGAGTATACCATGGAAGATCTGTTTTTGAACTTAGATCAAGAAGATTTTGATATGGAAAAGAATACTGCTGATACAGGAAAGGATGCTGCTGCTGAGGGGGAGAACATGGAAATTGAGGAAGAGCCTATAAGGCTAGATTCTGAGAAGGCACAAGATGTGCATACTGAAAAACCATCCAGCCCTAAGGATAGGGTGGATATAGCAAGTACATCTGAATCTGAAGATGATGAAGCTGAGCAAGCTCAGAACAAGAAGTTCTTTGTATTCAAGAGAAGGAGCCAGAGCTATAAGAAGGCTCTTCAAACTGTTGCTCAACATTCATTAGTTCAACAAGCTCCATCCACTGATTATAGTTCTCTATTGCTTGCCTTGCAAATCAAGATGGATGAACAAAGAAAGGCTTTGGAAACATATGTGGATGAAGGACACAAAGCTCTACAATCTGATCTGGGCCAGGAAATCAAGTCCATAAGGTTTGAAATGAACCTTAATAAAAAGGAGATGACTGATTGTTTTACAAAGGGGGCTCATGCTGTGGTATATCTGGCTAAACATCAAGAAACTATTAAAGAGAAAGTGGATGATATAGCAGTCAAACAAGGCTATGTGCTAGAGAATCAGTTGAGGATGAATGATAACTTGACTGCATCTCACAATGCAATAGTCACTGAAATCAAGAATAAGTCAGATGAACCTTCAACTTCATCTGCTGCTGCCAAAGCTGATTTTGATAAGCTATTTCAAGCAGAGCTTGCTGCTGTAAAGAATGCCATAACAGATTCCCAGAAGGTCATATCAGAACAGCTTACAAAGCTTAGACCTTTCTTTAAAGAGGGTATAAGATATTTGGATAGCCAAATCAGATTTCCGAAAGATGATGTAAGGGATCATATGGCTCAAGAAGTCATAAAGGGGGAGAGAGTGTTAGTCAAGGCCAGTTCTGAGCATGCAAAATGGATTTCAAATTCTATAAGGGCTACACTTGGATATCCTCCCCTGTGTGATGACAATGAAGTGGCTGAATCTGGTATTCAAGGAACATATCTTGGAGGTGAGCAACAAGCAGTGGCTGATGTAATCTATCCACCTCCAGACTTTGAAATGATTCATGCAGATATAAGCACTATGTATAGTCCACTTGCTGGCAAGCCAACTGTTATTTTGGAAAAGGTTGTTCAACCTATCACAGCTGCAATGCAAGAGGCTTTGGACAAGGAAGAAGAAACTAGGCTGTCAAAGAAGAAGTTTAGGGAAATTGCTGAGCAAAAGCCAGATTTTGAACAATGGAGCCCTACTTCTAGGAACATAATTCTTACAGCCTGGAAAGCAGCCAAGGACAATGCCCATGAGAGGAACAAGTGGTTCTCAGAGGCTGAATGGAGAAAGCATGAAAGTAGGCAAGAAGCCATTGTCCAACATAGAAGGAAGGCTAAGTTAGGAAAGCTACCTCCCACAGCTGTGGAGCCTAGCAAGTACTTTCCTAAGCCTTATCATTATTTTGAAAGGCAAAAGATCAAGGCTGAAGAACAGAAGAAGAAAGATCTAAAAGGGAAGAAGACTGCTGAAGCTGAGCCTGCTGCTGCTGCTGCTGTGAAAGCTCAAGTTAAAGCTGGAAAAGGGATTGTCATCAAAGAACCTGATCAGCACTAGATTAGGAATTAACTTGATGCTTGTTGTAATCTGTTAAGTGAATAACATTGTAATACTTCTTTGACAATGTATAAGGAACATTATTGGAACAGTATATGATAAATATAGTATGAATGTTCTGAAATATGTGTTTCTTAATTGTTCTGCAATGTTTAATAAGTATACATGTGTGCTTTACTACATGTTCAAGTTTACCCTATTGTCATTTATATGTTTTACATCATTTTGTAATTTTTAATTATGAGTGGTGTATATCATTGACTAAGGGTTATGACTTCTCCAAATAGGGGGAGATTGTTGGGTACATTGGTTAAATGTACCTGATTTGAAGAAGCCTCACCTAACTCAATGATATACATCAGAATGTATTTGATGTTTGTTTGAGTTACTTGTGCAGGTTAGATATACACTGGACTGGAGCTGAAAATTTCTAAGTCCATGTGTCGACACCCAGAGGCAAAGTGTCGACACTTGAGAAAGCTTGTGTCGACACCCAGACATGCAGTGTCGACACTTGGAGTCATTGTGTCGACACCTGGGAAGAAGAGTCGACACCAGTCAGAAAGTGTCGACACTTGGAGCTGTGTCGACACTCAGTGTAGAAGAATGCAGAAAAGCTGTGTCGACACTTAGCAGAAGTGTCGACACCCAGAAGAGCTGTGTCTACACCAGAAAGTGTCGACACTTGAAGTGAGTGTCGACACTCAGCAAAAGTCTACAGATTCTAAGTACAAGTGTCGACACTCAACACAGTGTGTCGACACTATGCAGAAGACTCAGCACTGGAAGAAAGTGTCGACACTCAACGCAATGTGTCGACACTTAGCTAAAGACTCAGTATTTGAAGAATGTGTCGACACTCAGCACAATGTGTCGACACAAAATCAGAAGAGTCAACACTTGAAGAAAGTGTCGACACTCAGCACAATGTGTCGACACTTAGTTGAAGACTCTACACTTGAAGAAAGTGTCGACACAAGGAGCTGTGTCGACACTTAGCAAAGAACAGAAAATTTGTAAAATATTCTAAGTATAAGTGTCGACACTAAGGGAATGTGTCGACACACAGCTGAAGAATCAAGAATGAAGACTTGTGTCGACACCAAGAATCAGTGTCGACACTTGACAGTTTCAACACATGAAGATGTGTCGACACAAAGGAGATGTGTCGACACTTAGAAGAATACAGTTAAAGGATGAAGTACAAGTACTTGTGTCGACACTCAATTTCAGTGTCGACACATGCAGAAGAAACTGTGTCGAGACATACAAGGAATTGTGTCGACACCTTGTAGACTTGTGTCGACACTTACACAACATGTGTCGACACTTGGTCTATAAGTGTCGACACTTAAGAACAGAAAGTCTCGACACTAACTGACAGTTAGCAGAATTTCAAGAAGTGACTGGTTGACATGACAGCTGCCAATCCAGCCGGTCTACAGCAACTGTCAGAGAAGTCAAAAGTCTGTTATAAACCGGATCAGCCGGTTACCATGAAGGAAGCCTATAAATAGGCACCCATAGTTTACAGAAAAAGAGATAGAAGGTTGTTCATTATCATTACATGTTGTGAGAATAACTGAAGGGGTTGATCAGATTAAATCAAGAAGTGATACATAGAGGATCAACACAAGAAGATCAGGCAGTCCAACTGCAGATCTAAGTAGTTGGAGAGAGAGAGCTCCAACCAAGGATTCAGTCTTTGGAACTAAGGCTGAGAAGAACAATTCAGAGTCATCTGGATTTCAAGAAGCAGAGATCAAGGATCAACTGCAGAAGATTCAGACTAATTCAGTTCTACTCAAGAAGCTTTGAAGAAAGCTAAGTCAGTTTGGATCAAGCTGAGTTCTTCCAAGAACTCTTCAAGAAACTCTCAACTCCTCTCATCCTTTCTGAGTTGTAGAGTTAGCATTTGTAATTTCTATTTTAAACTTGTAAGATCCATTGGATCTGAGTGATTGTAAGCCTATTTTATAAAGGCTGAGGGTAGGGCTTGGTGCCTGAGTGTAGGAGTTGAAGAACTCTGAGTGTAGGCCTTTAATTGGCTGAGTGTAGGCCTGGGTGGCTGAGTGTAGGCCTTTTGGCTGAGTGTAAGGCTTTGGGCCTGAGGTAGGAACCTAGTTTGGTTCTGAGTTAGTGGAGAAGTTTGGCCGAATCTAGTACACTGCTAGATAGGCGAAGGGGGAAAGTGGATGTACCCAAAGATTGGGGAACCACTATAAAATTAGTGTGTCTGCTGTGCTGTGCTGTGTTGTGGCTTTTCTGTGTGATTTCTGTAATTGCTGTTAACTGTAATAATCTGTGAAAAACTGTTGTGCTGCCAAACAAAAGAGAAAAGGTTTAGGTCACCTATTCACCCCCCCCCCCCCTCTAGGTGTTTAGGTACCATATCTTTCAATAACCTTGCTCTAGCAACTCCTGCAGTTGCACCTTCAACTCTGCCATTTCTCTCGGGGCTATCCGATAGGGGGAGCGTGACACCGGTTTGGCACCCGGTACCAGCTCTATAGTAAAGTCTATCTCCCGCTGAGGAGGGGCTCCTGGGAGATCATCTGGAAACACATCAGGATACTCGGACACAACTGGGATGTTGCCCAAACTAGGTTTAGGCGTCGAAGTCTGCACTAGAGTGACATATAGTTCTGCCCCAGACCGAACTGCCTTGAACATCTGAAGGGCCGATATCAGAACTTTCCCTGACCCCTTCATGCCCGCAAAAGTAGCCTCTACACCAGTGTCCAGACCCAACTTGACTTCTTTACGGTTGCAATCAATGCATGCACTCTGCTCCGAGAGCCAATCCATACCGAAGATTACATCGAACTCCACTAATGGTAGAACCAACGCCCGCAAATCAAACTCCCGGTCTCCAATCTGAATCTTTACAACACAGATCCTATCCGCACGCATTGAGCACCCATTAGGCAACAACACATCCAACTTGTTTTCTGCCATCGAGAACGGAACTCCGATGCGCGATATAAACTTTTCAGACAAGAAGGAATGTGATGCTCCCGTATCAAAAAGGGCTCTCGCCGGAAACCCAAAGATCAACACAAAGCCTAGCACTAACAAACGTAAGCTAACAAATACACAGGTAATAACTATAAAAGTTAAACCACTATAATTTAACTCATACCTGTCACCACGTCTGCTTGCTTAATGGCCTCCTGTAGACCAAGGTTGTAGACTCTAGGCTGGGCTGGAGCATGATGGGATGCGGTTGACTCCACTGCCTTCCCTTTCTCCTCATAAGTCGCTCCAGGTCTCCTCTCGGACTTTGGACGTCCGCTCCAACACTCCCGAGCAAAATGTCCCGTCTTCCCGCAGTTGTAGCAAGCTCCGGGGACTCGACTTGTAGTTGCCCCCGATGCATCTGCCGAAGGGGCTGAGTTTGAAGTCCTCCGCTTCTTGTTCCATCTGCGGAAACCTGTCTTGTGACTTGGCACCTTGAACTCGGTCTTCCTTTCTCCTGGGTCCCTCTTCTCTTGAACTTTCTTCGCAACCTTTTCCAACGATCGGGCCGAATTGACCAAGGCTAGGAAGCCCTGCGCCTTAGGCCCAGCAAGGAGTAACTGTAAATCGCCACGAAGACCCTCATAGAATCGGTTGGTCTTCCTCTCTTCTTCAGAAAACATAGCACCAGCATAACGACCCAACCGTGTGAACTCATGCAGATATTCGTCCACGCTTCTGGATCCCTGAGTCAACCCAAGAAATTGATTCTCCATCTCCAACCTCTGAGCAGAAGGTACAAATCTGGCTAGGAACAATCTTGAAAATTCTTCTATCGGCACATCCGCAAGTTGCCTTCCCACTAGAAGATGAAACTCCAACTCGTCCCACCACAGCCTCGCCTCACCTTCCAAAAGAAAAGTCGCTATGGTGGTCTTCTGCCACTCCTCAGTCATTGTGGCCGTCAACACCCTCTTTATGGAAGAGAGCCAGTCCTCAGCTTGAGTTGGTGTTCCAACCCCATTAAACCTCGGAGGATTAAAGCCCATCACATGCTTTAGCTGCCTCTCCGTAGTTCTCCTCGGCTCTACTAACTCAACTGCTGCGCGTTCCACCACTCTCGGCTCTGCCGCCCTAACCGGTTCTTGCTCATCCGCAGGAGGTGCGCGATGCATTTGCCCTGCAGGTTGGGCATTTATCATTGCGAACACGGCTTCAGCCACCATCCTGATGGTTTCCGCTGAAGGAGGTGTAGCAGGCACGTCCCTTGGTGCACTACTTTCCGCTGATTGCGGACGCTCTGACTGACCAGCACCGCTCCTAGCTGCCTATAATAGCAAAGACACACGATTAGACGACAAACAAATTGCTAAAAGCAATCATTGGAACACTCAGGTTCCACAAAACAAGTGTATTTTCATTCCTAAGTGGACATTCATGGGTTCTTTTTAATGTTATAACGATGACGCACACATGTGCTCACCACCCCTTAAAAGAATTCGCCCACGAATTCATTTAAGCTTGACCGTAACCAGAAGTCTGATACCAAATTGTAACACCCCCATCCGTCGCATGGCATATAACAGAAGGTCCAGCTGGAACCCGACGCCATATACCACAGACAGTCGGAAGGGTTACTAAATGAATAAATCAAACCATCTAATTAAGACTACTCGTCCTAATCACAGAGCATTCTAGCGGAAGATTTTAAAGTTGAAAGAACCCAAAATTAATTCCATCAATATGAATGTCCACAGCTACAACAACAGGAATGAAACCCCAAATACACAGAAACAGGTACATGGCCTTAAGGCCTTACAAATGTTCACTTCATGAATAGTGTTTTACATACATCGGCTCGCAGGCCGGCCACACATGAAATGAATAAATAAAACTATTCTACGGCCTTCTAGGGCCAGCACAGCAACATGGGCTCCAGCCCGCTATTTGGCGCTCGGCTCCGCAGCACCTGCAAGCACATACCACCGCACGGTGGCAAATAAAGCAACGGTCAGCTAAAAGCCGACCAAATTATAACGACCCCGCCCCTTACTCGGGACGGCGGTGCTCTTTCCCTGCAAAGCATTAGCCAACAATATTTATATAGCGCAATTATAATTCGCCACAGGTGTAGGCTCGCACGGCCAAACACCCCGTGCACTCAGGGCACATTCATGGTGGACCCTGACCCATCAGTGCATCCACCACCACCCCCAGGATGGCAACAACATGTGAGCATTTAGCCTTTCTGACCACCGTCTAAGGCTCCGACTATGCCAACGGCCAGTCCCCGTCTTCGGGTCTCTCGCACCGAACCACATAGCCTAGGTCCAATTCCACTTGCCCGTTGCTCACGCCGCATGTCCAATTTAAGGAACTTTGCGCGGGCCAAGCTTCTCTCGGATCCCAAATTTTCCAAAACAGTCTCATAACCCAGTTATGATCAAGGCCGGTTCCCAGACCGCCAAGTTAGCAGAACACGTTTCCGCTCAATTTTCCGGGTGCGCCTTGAAGCTAACCTTCAAGGATCCCTGCTGCAATCTACCGCATGGAAACCCGAAAAATCCAAAGCACGGAGTCTTCTCCGGCAAAACCACATCAAATGCAACATCACCGATCCAGACAAAACACGTCCGGGTATGCTTCACACACAATGCCTATGCCCGTACTTACGATTCCGTGCTCTACATGCAACACAAGGGGGACTATTCCCGTCAACCCCAAGGAACACCATGCACTCACCGCATACTCGCGGGAGCGGGATTCCCTATGCAGAAAGAAAGAGATTCAAGCGCTCGAGTTGAGAATCGTTACCCTTGTAGTCCGTTTTGGCGCCATGGAAAAACTACGCGGTTAGAACTCTTCGCAATGACCTTCCCTCCGCGGATCCGCTCTCCGATTTCGAAACGATGCTCCGATGCTCCGCCGGCGGCCGGAAACCTCCTTCTTCTTCCTCTTCTCTCTCACTTTGGAAGGGGAGAACTTTGGAGAGAAAAAATGAGGGAATAACTCCCTATTCCCGGCCTTAACAGAGCATAATTTAATCTGGGCCGTCGGATCTAAATTAAAGGAAACGAATGGCTCGGATCTGCACAAAATTCCCCTGACCTGGGCCGCACACGGCTTGGCACACGGCCGTGTCCAAGGCCGTGTGCCTCGATCCAGGCACGATCGTCGAACTGAGAAATGCACACGGGCCAAGACACGCCCGTGTCTGACCTGACACGCCCGTGTCGGGTTCCTCGACACGCCCGTGTTCGAGGGCGTGTCACGCATAACCGCCACGGCAACAGACACGACCCCTCAGGACACGGGTCTGGACACGGGTTGGCACACGCCCGTGTCGGATGACACGCCCGTGTCATCCGGCCGTGTTTCTGGCCGTGTCCTTCTCGGGTTGGAAACGGCCAAAAATCACCAGCCAGACACGGCCTTGGACACGCCCGTGTCCTAGGCCGTGTACCCCTATAGGCACCAAAAACTCTTTTTCCGCGACCGACTCGCACACAAAATTCGTGGCGTTACACAGCTAAAGTAGGCAGAATCAAAGGCAGATAGCAAAGACCTGAGGTCAATTGCAAGAACTGTAGTAGGAGGCTCAGCAGCAGCAGCAGCAAGAGAAACAGCAGCAACAGGAGGGCTCATAGCAGCAGCAGGCAGAGAAACAGCAGGCAGAGAAACAGCAGCAGCAACAGCATGAAGGCTTTATTCATATGGCATCTCCCCCTGCCTAGATGCAGATACATCTGGATCAAGGCACACTGCTGTAGGTGCTGCCTGAGGGAAGAGGGAGGAGAGCCTGGCAGAGAGAGCTGCCACTGACAGGTGCAGAGGATCCAAGGAGGTCTCCAATAGTAGAGAGAGCCTGGGGGCAATCAGCTCATACAACCTGTCAGCTAGGGATGAGAGGTCTACTTGCTCAACAGCTGGAGCAGAGGTAGATGGGATGGGAACAGCTGGGGATGCTGGAAGGGAAGGACTGGAGAATTGGGGAATGGAGGGCTGAGGTGTTGGTAGGGTTGATATGGAGGATAAGGGGATGAATATGGATGGAGTGAGTGTTGGCTGGTCTATGATGTGGTGGAGGAGGTCTTGGAAGGAAGTGGAGGAGGAAGGTAACTCTGGAGGTGATGATGGGGAATCATCCATAAAGGAATCATCAGTAGGGTGAAGGATGGGATAGAGGGTGAGGAGGTGACATTAGGTGGAGGGTTGGAGAACAGTGGGTGGAATTGTTCTTCTGGTGTAGAAATAACAGGGACTGGAGATGGAGTTGATGTTGGAGATGGGCTAGATATGGTGATGGTGGATGGAGCTAGAATGGTGGATGGTAGGGGAAGGGATGGAATTGGAGGAGGAGGAGAGGCAGCAACAGCAGCAGCCAGGTCATCTACAGGAGCAGAGACCTGTGGGAGAGTGACTCTTGGAGTCCTTGTGCCTGAAGGGGCACTGGAGGAGGGCATGCAAGGCTTGCTTATTTGCCTGTCCCACTTGCCAAAGAGGGCACAAGTTAGTCTCTTGGAGGCATTGATGTGAACTCCAGAGGAGACCAGCAAGGCAGGGCACCTGGCCTGCAGAAAAACTCCAATAAATCTACCAAAATTAACAAAACTCTTGTTTATTTTATTCTTGATGAGGTCAAAGAACACCTCTCCCCAGTTCAGATTTTTCTTATCCACAAGAGCTCCCATGAGGCAGAGCTGATGTCTGGATATAGTATCATGAGCTGAGTGCTTTGCCAGTAGCACTTTCCCTATCACATCTGCCAGGAACCTGTATTCAACTGACAGGTTCCTTTTGAATAGCTTGCTAGGGTTTCCCTCTGGATGACCCATCCTGGCAAGCAGTTCAGAATAATCTTCTCCAGATAACTCAGCAATATCTTCTCCATTTCTCAGTTCAAAAACCTCTGAAAGAATGATTGGGGTCAAGGGTACCTAATTTCCATCTATTGACCCAACTATGGTGTTGTTGTCTTAATTATGAGCAGTATAAACCCATTCCTTGATCTCATCAGAAGCCAGCTTTATCCTGGTAGTCATGATAGCAGTCAGATTCTAATCCTTGAACAAGCCCAGTATGTCTTGAAAAACCTGGTCAGTGGTGCTGAAGGATTCCAGATCAATGTCAAAACCGGCATCGAATTTCATGGCAGCAAGAACAGCAACTGACACAGCCATTGTACCTGCAAAAACTCAACAAACAAAATGACCAAGCGTAGAACTGTTTGGAGGGAAAGAAAATTCTTGCAGAGAAATCAAAAGCGCAAAAGAGAACGACGGCGAAAAATGAGTTTTATATTAGGGTTCGACGCAGAAATGGAAAGATCGTTGAACTCAGTTCGACGATCAAGGCTTCTAAGGAATCTGAAGAGACTTCAACATCGTCGATCTCCGTTTGACGATATTGGAGAGCGTCGAGCTCCGTTCGACGATCGTCCAGAGAACATAATCGTCGAGCGCCATTCGACGATCGTTGATCGGAAGAGATAATTCATACTATCTGAGAGGCGCTGAGCTCAGTTCGACGATCTTTGAGCTCAGATCGACGATTTTGGAAATCGTCGATCTCCGTTCGACGATCTTGGGGCAAATCGTCGAGCGCAGTTCAGAGATCAGAAAAATTCTAGACACTAAGAAGAATCAGAATGTTTGCCTAGTCTTGGTCAAATTTTGAGCTTTCAAAATCTTGGATATTATTTAAGGCTTCCTCCATCTAACATTCCTAACTGATTTAGGAAGAAGGTGTGTTTCTTTTCATCCAAAGGCTTGGTGAAAATATCTCCCCTTTGTAAATCAGTTGGGATATATTGTAATTCAATTTTATTCTTTTCAACATTATCCCTTAAGAAATGATGCCTAATCTCTATGTGTTTTGTCCTACTATGGAGGACTGGATTTTGATCTATGGAAATAGCACTTGTGTTATCACAAAAGATTTTAGACTTCTCTAAGTTGTAACCATAGTCTAGAAGTTGGTTTTGAATCCACAAGATTTGTGAACAACAACTGCATGCAGCTGTATATTCAGCTTCAGCAGTTGAAGTTGACACAGATGTTTGTTTCTTACAAAACCAAGAGACAAGTCTGTCACCAAGGAACTGACAAGTTCCACTGGTGCTTTTCCTGTCAATTCTGCATCCAGCATAATCAGCATTAGAGAATCCAGTTAACTCAAATGCTGAATCTTTTGCATACCAGAGACCTAGATTTGGACAACTTTTAACATACCTGAGAATCCTCTTTACTAATGTTAGGTGTGACTCTCTAGGGCTTACTTGGAACCTTGCACATATACATGTAACAAACATTATATCTGGTCTACTAGGTGTAAGATACAATAAAGAGCCAATCATTGCTCTATATGTTGTCTGATCAACAGGTTTCCCATGTTCATCAGCATCCAATACAGCATTGGTAGGCATGGGTGTTTTCATACAAGATGCCTCAGACATACCAAATTTCTTAACCAATTCATTTGCATATTTGGTTTGAGAAATAAAGATGCCTTCAGCATGTTGCTTGACTTACAATCCTAGGAAGAAGGATAGCTCACCCATACTACTCATCTCAAATTTAGAATGCATTAGGTTAGAAAACCTTCTGCACAATTTGGAGTCAGTAGAACTAAAAATGATATCGTCTACATAAATTTGTACTAGTAGGGTATGGGACTTATTGGTTCTAATGAAAAGAGTTTGGTCTACTCTACCCCTTATAAAACCATTTTCCAAGAGAAAGCATGCTAGGGTCTCATACGATGCTCTAGGAGCTTGCTTGAGACCATATAATGCTTTATTTAATCTAAATACATAATCAGGATAAGTTGGACAAATAAAACCTGGATGTTGTCTGACATAAACTTCCTCTTTGATGTCTCCATTTAAGAAAGCACTTTTGACAACAATCTGATATACTTTGAAGCCTTTGTGAGCTGCATAAGCTAGAAATATTCTGATGGCTTCCAATCTTGCAACAGGTGCAAAAGTCTGGTCGTAGTCAATTCCTTCTTCTTGAGAGTATCGCTGAGCAACTAGCCTTGCCTTGTTCCTTATAATTACTCCTTGATCATCCAGTTTGTTTTTGAATACCCATTTTGTTCCAACAATGGAATGATCCTTAGTCTTTGGCACTAGTTCCCATACTTTGTTCCTCTCAAATTGATGCAACTCCTCTTGCATTGCAATGATCCAGTGTGGATCTTGCTCTACATCTTGAATGGACTGAGGTTCAATTTGAGATAGGAAGTAGGTGTGCAACAGGTTTTGGTTGACCTGATTTCTGGTTTGTACACCAGCTGAGATTTCTCCAATTATTTGGGAAATTGGATGGTCTCTTGATGTTACTAAATCAACAGGGGGTGTTGATTGTTCACCAACCTGTGTTGTTGTTCCCTCTTGTGGTACAACAACTGGCTCTTCAGGTTGTGCTTCAATGTGTTGAGCATTCTCTTCATCTTCACTGCTTTCATCCTCTAGAGCAACCTGTAACTTGTTCATATCATCAACTAGGGAATGTTCCTGCAAAGGTTCTATGGTAGAAGAAATCTTCTCCTTGAAAGACATGTTAGTTTCATCAAATGAAAGGTGAACAGATTCCTTAATTTTCAAAGATGATTTATTATAGACCCTATAGGCCTTGCTGATCATGGAGTATCCCAGAAACACTCCTTCATCAGCTTTGGCTTGAAATTTTGCTAGATATTTCTTGTCATTATTATGAATATAACAAATACAACCAAAGACTCTAAAATAGTCAACTTTAGGTTTCTTCCCTTTGAGTAATTCATAGAGAGTCTTTCCCTTTAGTTTATGTATCAGACTTCTGTTCAGCACATAGTTGGAGGTGTTCACTGCCTCTGCCCAAAAGAATAGAGGTAGATGAGCATCTGACAATAATGTGGTGGCAGATTCAATAAGGGTTCTATTTTTCCTTTCAGCTACCCCATTTTGTTGAGGAGTTCTACGAGCTGAGAAAGTGTGCCTGATCCCTTCACTCTGACAGAACTCTTGCATAAGAAGAGAATCAAACTCTGTCCCATGATCACTTCTGATCAGGGCAATGTGAGTATTGAACTCAATCTGTATACATTTGAGAAACTCTGTCAGACACTTAAAGTTATCATACTTCTTCCTTAGAAAGAACACCCAAGTGAATCTAGAGAAGTCATCTACAACTACTAAAGTGCAGGATCTCCCTCCTAAGCTTTGTACTGTGATGGGTCCAAATAGATCCATGTGTAACAGATACAATATCCTAGGTGAATCACTCTTATTAAGTGACTTAAAACTGTTTTTAGTTTGCTTGCCTAATTGACAAGCCCTGCAGAGTCCTTCCTTCTTGTACGGGCCAGAAGGTAGTCCTCTAACAAGGTTGTCCTTGGATAGCCTAGCAATAGTTCTAAGGTTTAGGTGTCCTAATCTCTTATGCCATAAAACATTTGGTCTACAGACAGAGTTAAACAAGCAAATATCTACATCAGTTGAAAGAAAATCTACTAGGTAGATGTTACCTTTCCTTTTACCTGTGTTGTCCTCTGACTTAATTTTGCATAAGGCTTTGCTGAAGGTCACCTGGTAGCCTTCATCACACAGCTGACTGATGCTAATTAGGTTGTGCTTCAGTACTTCCACATAAGCTACCTTCTTGAAAGTTACTGATCCAATCTGGACTGCACCATATCCTTTAGTTTGTCCAAAGTTGGAATCACCAAAGATAACTTTGGGTCCAAGCTTGTCTCTGAAGGATGTAAGGTTGTCCTTATTCCCTGTCATGTGTTTAGAGCACCCACTATCCAAATACCATTGCTGGTTAGATGTTGGATAGGTCTTCACCTGCACATAAGACAATTCATTTGTTTTTTACCCAGTTTACCTTGGGCCTAGGTTGATAACCTCTAAATTCTGAAATGAAAGACATCCCAGGTTGACTCTTATATCCTTCAGGATGATATCTCCTTGGAGGTATAATCCATTCAGTATAAGGGTTAAAGGTTTGGGATGAAGAACCCTTAGGATTCAATTTTGATTTGCCTTTGAAAACGTTTCCAGAGCTCTGACCTCTGTTCGACGATCTTGGAGCTGCGTTCGACGATCTTGGGTCAGATCGTCGAGCTCCGTTCGACGGTCGACTATGGCTGAGGTCAGGTATATGAGATCGTCGACCTGCGTTCGACGACTTTGGCTGAGATCGTCGATCAGCGTTCGATGATTTTTCCTGAGATCGTCGAGCTGCGTTCGGCGATCAGCGATCTTCATTCGGCGATCGTCGATCTCTGTTCGACGATTTCTGCTGGGACTTAGTTTTCTGAGGCAGATCAGAATTTTTCCTAGCAACCTCTACAACTCCCTTTCCCTTGTCAGAAATGAATTTGATGGGAGTTGTTAGGACTATAGGTTGGCTGGATGAAGCACCCAAGCCCAGTGTACTGTTAAATCTAGAGTTCACTGTGCTTGTGATGTCCATCAGCTTGATGCTTCTCCCATTAAGGGATTCTTCAAGCTTCTTGGCCTCAGAGAGCTCACTTTTCAGTGTAGCTATCTGTTCCCTACAGCTCTCCAACTCCTGAGAGAGTTTGTGGTTTTCTGACTCTAGGGCATTGTGTTCAGATAATTGGTTTCTGAGAGAGATAATCTCTTTCTCAGACTTTAGCAGGTCTAAACACAGTGCTTTAAATTCAGATTTAAAATCTTCTGAACTAAAATCAAAAGAATTGATGAGCTGATCTTCTTCAGGTTAGGTCTCTGAGTCTGACTCTGACTCCTCTTCTTCTAAGTTATGCTGTGAGGCATTGATTGCCATCATGCAGAACTCCTTTTCTTCTACATCATCCTCATCATTACTAAAGCTAGAAGAGGCTTCTGACTCCTCTTCTGTCTCACTCCAGGATTCAGCAACAAACCCTTTTCTTGTGTGCTTATTTTTGCTTGAAGAAGGTTTGCTATTGCCATTCCTTTTGGAGTCTTTCTCCTTCCTTCTTTCTTTCCTGTCCCTTCTGTCCTTGTTCTTGTTCTCTGGACAGTCAGGAACTATGTGCCCTGGTTTCCTGCAACCAAAGCAAATAATGTCTTTATTATTACCAATGGACTTGTCATACCTTGGCTTATCCTGCTCCTTGTATGATCTTCTTCTGAAGTCCTTTCTGCCCATCTTGTAGAATCTTTTGGCCAGCAGACTGAGTAGTTCATCATTGCCTGTGGCTTTATCTTCAGGCTGATCCTCAGTTGCCTTGAAGGCTATGGTCTTCTCTTTCTTTGTGGCTGGTGAAGCAGCCTTCTGTTCTTCCTCTCTATTCTTGATAAGTAGCTCATAAGATTTGAGCTTACCCAACAAAGCTTCAGTGGTGATCTCATTCAGACTTCTAGCATCCTTAATTGGCCAGATTCTTGAATCCCAAGTGCTGGGGAGGCACATTAGGATCTTGTCATTAAGTTCTGTTAGAGAGATCTCCTTGTCCAATGTCCTTAGTTCACTGACAATTAGACTTAGTCTGTTGTACATATCTCACACTGACTTAGTCTCTCCCTTCTTGAAGTTCTCATATTGAGAGATGAGATGAGATCTTCTGTCTTTTCTCTCATCAGCTGAGCCTGAGACTATTTCTGAAAGCTTGTCCCAAATTTCCTTGGCTGAATTACATTCAGCTACCTTCTGAAATATGTCATCTGACATTGTTTGGGCTAGGATGTTCATAGCCTTAGCATCAGCTACCTTCCTTTTCTTGACATCAACATCTGTTCCTGTTGGAGGTGGAACAGCATTTGTACTTGTATTCTCTGGGGGTCTTGGACACACTGTCAAAATAGAATTAAAGATATCTTCGTCAATAGAATTCATGTAAAGTCTGATCCTTGCTTTCTAGAGTGCAAACTTGGATAGATTGCACACGGGAGGTCTGGTGCTTGCATAATCTTTGTTTTGGGCCATGATTTGTGCAAACAAAATCTAATAATACACTACAAAAGAAGAACAGATCTAGTTTGGGATCTTTGGGTTCAGGTGTTAGCCTGTATAACCAATCAGGTATGGTAAGTTTAACCAACCTTGGAAGATGTGGTATATTTAACCAACCTCGCTCTGATACCAATTGAAAGTGCAACTAGATCTGATATACTCTAGAGGGGGGGTGAATAGAGTATGTGGTGCTATAAAAACTTTTACAAACTTTTACAACTATTGTTGTAATATGTGTGAGCAGGGAAGTAATAAAAATCTAATCACAGAACAGCACTAAGCTAGCAAAAACTAAGCACGGGAAAATCAAGGCCCGAAACAAACATAAAAGCAATCAAAACCAGAAGACACAAGGAAATATAGTGGTTCCCCAAACTTGGGTACATCCACTCTTCTACCACCCTAGGTAGGAATCCACTGCAGGATGAGTTGATCAGGTGTCCTGGGCACCAATGAGCTTTTGATAAGGTGCTCAAAAACCAAAGCAGATTTTTTGATCAGGTATCTTGCCACCAATGAGCTTTTGACAAGGTGCTCAAAAACCAGGTTCAAACTTTTGAAAGGAGTTTGAAAAACCTTTTACAGAGTGGGGTGAGAGAGTGATGGAAGTCTTCTCTTTCTCAAACAACTGAGAAGACTATGTGGATTGATGTCAAAGCTCCCCCTGAATCCTTGAGATCTTCAGGAAGAAAAGCTTTGCTGAGGGTGATAGGCCTTCAAAGATTGAACTCCAGCAAAAGATGATTTCAGCAATAGCTGAAATGTTGAATGTCTGGAGTCTTGGAAATGTATTGGCCTTGAACACTTAGAAAACTACAGAGATCTGAAGATTTGAGCAAGCTTGATCTCCTTGGATGAGTGTTCTTGAGAATTCTTTGTGACAGAAGATTTTTGAATATTTCTCTGTAATCAGTATTCTCTCTCTATATTGTGAGTGTTCTGTTGAGAGCTTCTAAGATCCTGTCACTTATTCTCTAGTATAGAGTAGAATAACATTCTCTATCAAGGATAGTCGTTAGCCTGCATTAATTGCTCATTAATTGCATCCCTAATTGCATAATCTCTTCTAGAGGAAAGTCCACAGATATATTCCTTGAAAAATCCCTTGAAACTTGGTCCAGAATTGAATGAAAACGGCTAACAAATCTCTGAATTAATTGCAGAATAACTCCTAACTGATTTGAATTTGAATTCTGGAAGTTATCTGAAATCGTCGAACTGAGCTCTGCTATCGTCGAGCTGAGCTCAGCGATCTGAAAACACACAGCAGCAAAATAATCGTCGATCTGAGCTCAAAGATCGTCGAACTGAGCTCAGAGATAAAGATCCAAAGCAGAGTCAAAATCGTCGTTCTGAGCTCACCGATCGTCGAATGGAGTTCGACGATATTATGAAGTTGAGCTCAGCGATCGTCGAATGGAGTTCGACGATCTGTCAAAGTTGAGCTAGACGATCGTTGACCGGAGTTCGACGAATCGTCGTGCTGAGCTCGACGATATGACTTAGTCTTCAGACTGAGAATCCTGGTCTTCAGGGCAGCTTCCAAACCTAGACTTCTAACACTTAGACCCAATTCTAATTGACCTATTAAGCTATACAGAAGGTCAAGCAAAGGTTCCTAGAGACATAGTGATCCTGACCCAAATTAGTAATAAGGTGTTCCAACAGTTGACTTCGGGATGGACACGTGTCGGTCTCGCGTTGGTCACGCCCCAGGTCACGGGGCGTGATGCAGGGCGTGTCGGGGAGGTGGATCTGGGCGCGGTGCGTCAAAAGTCGTCGCGCGGGTCTTGTCGGCCAGGTGGAGAAGTCACGCCCCAGGTCATGGCGTGATGTTGGGCGTGGCGTAGAGTCGACGATGGTCGAGTAGAAATCCTCGAGCGGGAAAATCGTCGATCGGAAATCGTCGATTGGAAATTTCGCGTGATTTTGACATGTCACGCCCTAGTCACGGGCGTGACCCAGGAAACACGGGCGTGTCAACACTGTTTTGGCAGATTTTTCATTTTTTCCTGAAAAATAAAATTAAATAAGTTAGTAGTAAATTTACAAAAACAGGAGTATTTTATTGAACAAAAATAAGTAAAAATGATGAAAACGACTAATTTAATGTACACAAAAATACGTAAATTTACAATTCATCAAATACCCCCAAACTTAAGCTTTTGTTATTCCAGAGCAAAAGTTTGAGGTGAACTTATATGGAATAGAAAAAACTCTAAGTTTAGCTCCCGCTTAATCAATTATAAGAGAGATCTAAATAAATATACGAGGTGTAAGAGTTAAGTCCTAAAATTATGTAGATGATTTAAATAGCGCAAAAGTTTTGGCCAAAAGTCTTCTTGATGTAATCAAATAGAAGGCAATATTTGTAATGGTTAGATTAACGAAAATAGTTTGGAATTACATGAACTCTAGCTTATAGGAGTGTTACTGGAAATAATACAATCTACTAATTATGCTCTCAAATAAATTTTTGAAATAATTCTAGAATCGTGAAATTGGCTAAGGTGATTGATGTTGGTTTATGAAGAGGGTTTTAATTTTGTGGTGAGAGAATTTTTTCTCGAACCTCCTTTTTTTTTCTTTTCTTGGATTATTAGGAAAATGAAATCTTATTTTCCTAATAAATGTTTTTTCTTTTCAACTTCATAAGAAAATTAACCCAATGTATATGTGTAGGAGTAATGAATTTTGTCCTCTTGCTCCATAACATATAATCTTTTTAAATTATTGGGTGCCTATGTTTACAGAACGAAATCTTATTCTCATTGACATAGGATCTTTTATGGATAAAAAAATTATTCATGCCAAGTAGGTCATGATAAATAAGGGAAGAAAAGAAAACCAGATTTTTAATCCTAAAAATGTTTGAGAGCAACCTTAATAAATTGTATGTTCCAATTTTTCAGAAAGCTAAAAGTAAGTATAATTGAATTCTATAGTCGTTATTTCCTAACATAATACACGTGCTCCTATTACTGAAAAATTAGAAGTAGTGCCTAAAACGAGTTCGCTATGTTTAACAAAGCATAATGAATTCTTTAAAACGTAACCCCGAGTATTTAAATTTTTCACTCAATAATTAACAAACGAATAGCAAACAGAGAATTAATAAAATTCACATATAAATAAACTCAAATCAAAATGTTTGGATAACAGGAAAGTTAAGGATGGAATATTTGTTTTATTTGTTTCAAAACATTTTTTTTATTTTTATAGTTTTTATCATCATTTTTTGTGTTTTTCTTTTATTATCTTTTTTTGTATTTTTGTTTTGTTTTACTCAATGTTTTTTGAATTTTTTGAACTATTATCTTTTTTTTGGTTTTTAAGTTTGTCTTTAATATATACATAAAAAGTTTTCTTTGAAATTTTTTAAGAAAATTTTCATTCTATTTACAAAGATTGGGAGAAAAAGAAAAGTTATTTACAAGAATAAGAGGGAAAAGGAAGGGGGAGAGAGAAAAGATTATTTACATAAAAATATTTACAAAGAAAAAAAAATATTTACAAAGTGAAACTAAATATTTTTTTGTTCTTTTGTTTTATAATTTTTTTGGAGTTTTTGGAAAAAAGAAAGAAAAAGGAAATGAAATTTTTTTTTGGATTTTTCATTTTAATTTTTTTTGTGTTTTTTCTCATTTTAAGATTTTTTTGTTTTGTTGTTATATATATTTTTTTGTATTTTTGAATGCAGAAAAGTAGAAGTGCAGAAAGTAAAGCACGAAAACACCCCCATACTTAAGTCCAACATTGTTTCCAATGTTGCACGTACGTTTGCGGAACAAAAATGAAATAAAATGATGTATGTACAAAAATAAAGAGAGGGGGGGGGGGGTAGAAACGTCCCTGATGCGCGTTCGGGGAAGTCCTTTAGAAACCCTGCATTTATTAGAAAAAGCAGCAAAGATAATAAGAAAAGGGAGAAAAAGATAAGCGAGGTGTGCCTCCCAGGAGCGCTTTGTTTATAGTCGTGTAGCTTGACTATTTTGGCGGGTATATAATGTTGAGGAAAGTTATGGTTTCGTTATGCCCGAGCACTAGGTTGCTTGCTATATAAGACTTTAACCGATAACCGTTTACTTTAAACGAACTTTTTTCTGTGTGGGAGACGAGTACGATCCCATATGGAAAAACTTCTTCAACTAGGAAGGGGCCGAACCATCTAGATTTTAGTTTACCCGTAAAAAGTCTAAGACGTGAATTGTAAAGAAGGACAAGATCGCCTGAGAGAAAAAATTTTTGGGACTTTATTTTTCAATCGTGATATAACTTACAGCTCTCCTTATAGAATTTATTGCTCTCGTAAGCATTCACACGTCATTCATCTAGCTCGTTTAGTTGCAGTTTTCTATTCTGAGCGGTTAAGTTCTCATCGAGGTTTAAGAGTTTTAAATCCCAAAGAGCGCGATGCTCTAGTACTACGTGTAAATGGCACGCTTTGCCATAGACTAAACAGAATGGCGTACAACCAATTGCGGTTTTGTATGCCGTCTGATACGCCCATAACGCATCGTCGAGTTTAACGGACCAATCCTTCCTATTTAGTGAAATTGTTTTTTTTAAAAGTCGCTTAATCTCTCGATTTACTACCTCAACTTGGCCACTTGTTTGCGGGTGGTAGGGGTGGCAAGCTTGTGTGTGACTCCGTATTTAGCTAACGTCTTATCTATAAGAGCATTACAGAAATGCGTTCCCCTATCACTAAGAATTGCGCGAGGCGTGCCGAAGCCAGAAAATAGTCTTTTAAGAAATGTAACGACGACTCGCGCATCGTTGGTTGGGAGAGCTTGCGCTTCCGCCCACCTCGATACGTAGTCCACCGCTACTAAAATATACATATTTTTGAAAGACGGAGGTCGGGGGCCAACAAAATCTATGCCCCACAAATCAAAGACTTCTCACTCTAAAAA
This sequence comes from Platanthera guangdongensis, assembly GCA_039583875.1. NCBI lineage: Eukaryota > Viridiplantae > Streptophyta > Magnoliopsida > Asparagales > Orchidaceae > Platanthera > Platanthera guangdongensis. The sequence continues at coordinate 62,615,633 of CM077156.1, forward strand.
CATGTTTTGGGGAATCTCGTCGCGACGAGAGATGTTACTCGACCGCTGACAGCTATCGCATGCGCGCATAAAGTTATGCGCATCTTTGAAGAGAGTGGGCCAAAAGTAGCCCGTCCCTAGTGCCTTCCGAGCGATCCGGTTGGCTTGATAATTCCCACCAGCTGGACCCTTGTGGTAGTGCTTAAGAATTTGTAAGCCCTCCACACACGAAACGCATCTTCGGACCGCTTGGTCCGCGTAGATACGAAAAAGAAATGGGACCTCCCAAAAGAAATTTTTCAAGACAGAAAAGAATTTCTTCTTTTGATGACTTGAAAACTCTTTAGGAACCACCCGCACTACTAAGTAATTTGCAAAGTCTGCGAACCAAGGCGAAGATGACGAAGAATTATGAATGGCTAGGAGGCGTTCCTCGGGGAATCTGTCATTTATTTCAGATTTGACGAGCGCTTCCACACCCGGATTTTCTAAACGGGAGAGGTGGTCTGCCGCTAGATTTTCTGCTCCCCGCTTATCTCGGATCTCCAAATCAAACTCTTGTAGCAGGAGAATCCATCGAAGAAAGATTGGCTTGGCGTCATTTTTAGCTAATAAATATTTAAGTGCAGAGTGATCGGTAAATACGATAACTTTAGATAGCGTTATATACGAGCGAAACTTATGAAAAGCGAAAACGACGGCTAAGAGTTCCTTTCCCTTCATCGTGTAATTTATTTCTGCGGAAGTGAGCGTCTTGCTAGCGTAATAAATTGGATGAAAATGTTTTTCTACGCGTTGGCCAAGAACGACACCTAAGGCAATATCACTAGCATCACACATTATTTCGAACGGAAGGGACCAATTAGGGGCCACTAAAATTGGTGAAGTGATAAGTTTTTGTTTTATTAAATTAAAGGCGGGCTCGCATTCGCTAATAAAGATGAAACGTGATTCCTTTTCCAAGAGGTGAGTAAGCGGCTTTGTTATTTTTGAAAAATCTTGAATAAATCGTCGGTAAAAGCCCGCATGGCCTAAGAAACTCCTAATAGATTTTACGTTTGTTGGTTGCGGTAGTTTTTCTATGATTTCTATCTTGGCCTTATCTACCTCCATCCCCTTAGACGAAATCATATGGCCGAGGACCAAACCTCCTCGAACCATAAATTTGCATTTTTCCCAATTTAATACAAGGCTTGTGTCCTCGCACCGTTGAAGGACACGAACTAAATTGTGAAGGCAATCGAGAAAAGAGCGTCCAAAAATAGAAAAGTCATCCATAAAGACTTGCATAATGTCTTCTACTAGCTCGTCAAAGATCGCTAGCATACATCTTTGGAATGTAGCCGGCGCATTGCAGAGTACAAATGACATAATTCGATATGCGAAGGTGTCAAATGGGCAAGTAAAAGTTGTTTTCTCTTGATCTTCGGTCGAAATGGGGATTTGGAAAAACCCCGATAAACCATCAAGAAAACAATAATATGGATGACTGGGTAAAAACTCTAAAATCTAGTCCAGAAAAGGTAGAGGGAAATGGTCCTTGCGGGTGGCATTATTAAGTTTTCTATAATCGATGCACACTCGCCAACCCGTAACAGTAAGTGTTGGGACGAGCTCGTTATGCTCATTCGCCACTATGGTTAGACCGCCCTTCTTGGGCACGACCTAACCCATGCACTGTCCGAAATAGGGTAGATAATCCCCGCATCTAATAACTTAATAATCTCAGCTTTAACGACGTCTTTCATGTTTGGGTTAAGACGACGCTGCGGCTGAATCATTTTGCGGCAATTATCGTTAAGAAATATCATATGGGTGCAAAAGGAGGGGCTAATCCCCTTTAAGTCAGAGATTTGCCACGCAATTGCGTGGCGATGTTTAAATAAAACTTCCAATAAATCGGAAGTCTCTGAATCACTCAAGTCCGAAGAAATAATAACGAGAAGCGTATCGCCTTTTCCCAAAAAAGCGTATTTGAGTGATGTGGGTTAGGGTTTGAGGTCTAGGATGGGCGGTTCTTCTAAGGTGGTTTTAATGCCTATGTCTTTCTTACCAATTGGTTCGAAAGGCAAGTCTAAAGAGGTATCCTCATCGCATTTAAAATTTTCGAGTGCATAAATATCATCATTTAAAAATACGGACTCGAAAACGGGAGAAGAACAATCTCCAAAAAAGGTATCTAAAGAATAGCAGAATTCGTCGTTCGATGACAAATTGTCCATCGTGGGATTAATAGAGAAAGTAACTTGATCATTTCCTACTCGGAGGAGAAGACTACCATTACTAACATGTATTAGTGCACGGGAGGTGGCGAGAAAATGGCGACCGAGTATTATTGGTACCTCGGCGTCCTCCTCGATGTCTAAGATGACGAAGTCTACCGGGAAGGTAAACTTGTCTACTCAGACAAGGACGCCCTCGACAACCCCGATAGGAAACTTAACCGAGCGTTCCGCTAATTGGATGCGCATATTTGTAGGACTAGGAGTACCCAAACCAAAACTTTGAAAGAGCGAGAACGGCATCAGATTAATGCTAGCCCGTAAATCAGCTAAGGCGTACTTTACTAATATATCGCCAAAAAGGCACGGGCTAGAAAACCGTCCCAGGTCGTTTTGTTTTGTGGGCAATTTATTAGTAACGGCTGCCGAGCAGACAGCGTTGAGAGATACATGCGAAATATCCTCTAATTTACGTTTATTAGAAAGTAAGTCTTTTAAAAATTTCGCATATTTGGACATTTGCGAGATAGCCTCGCAAAAAGTAACATTAATGTGAATTTATTTTAATAATAAAATAAAATTTTCATATTGCGCGTCCTTACGCTCGTTATCATATTTTTGCGGATACGACAAGGCCTTGTTTAAAATAATTTTTTCTTTTAAAATCGGTAAATGTGGCGTCATCGAAGAAAGGGGAAGAGGGGTCAGAGGTGAAATATGTACCTGAGGTTCGGTCTGTTTTGGATCGACCACCTCCTTTCCACTACGGAGGGTTATATCGTTGGCGTTCTCCAGCGGATTGGGCTCCGTGTTTCACGGCAGTGCCCCGAGCGCGCGCTCGGACATCATTCTCGCCAGTTTTCCAACCTGTTGTTCGAGAGTTTTTAGCGATCCAGTGATGTTCTGGATATTTGACTCGTTGGACGCAATATACTTAGAAAAATTTTCCTCCATCGGGGAGGGTTTTGGAAGAGGAGGAGGCGGCAGAAATCTGGGCACATAAGAAAGAGGGGGACGCTGCGCATTGTTCGGGTTGCTCCAAGAGAAATTTGGGTGATTCCTCTAACCCGGATTATAGTTATTACTATAAGGGTTGTTGTTGGGGTTGAAGGAAGGACGACCCGAATTTCCTACGAAGTCCACGAACTATTCATCCACGAAGACGTTGGGGAGAATAAAACAAGGCGGAGTGTAGGAGGCAGTAGACATCTCTGCCACCTGCTTTGTTAACCTTTCAACTTGAAGGGTTAAGAGAGCAGTGGCATCCAATTCAAAAAGACTAGCCGCCGGCTTTTGGCGTCCCCGCGGGACGTTCCATTGATAGGCGTTCATAGCCATCTCTTCGAATAAAGCATGGGCGGCCTCGGGGGTTTTGTTGTTTAGTGTGAAACCGGTAGTCGCGTCAATCACTTGACACGTCTGAAATTTAAGCCCATTATAAAAAATTTGTACCTGCAACCACGTTGGCAGTGCGTGGTGCGGGCACCGGCGGAGGAATTCCTTAAACTGTTCCCAAGTCTCGTATAGAGACTCAGGATCATTTTGCACAAACGAAGAAATGTCCACCCACAACTTTGCAGTTTTTGTAGGCGGAAAGTACTTCTTTAGGAACCGCTCCGTCAACTCAGCCCACGTGGTGATACATCCTCGCGGGAGGGCATTCAACCACGCCTTGGCTTTGGACTTAAGGGAAAAAAGAAATAAGCGTAAGCGCATGACATTATTAGTGACGCCATTAATCTTGAAGGTGTCGGATATTTCCAAAATGTTGGACAAGTGGACATTCGGGTCCTCATCCGGCAGTCCATCGAACTGCACGACATTTTGGACCATTTGAATGACACTCAATTTTATTTCAAAATTATTATTCGCCACCGCAGGGCGATCAAAATTAGACCCAGTATCATCCAGGTTAGGCCGGGCGTAATAAGACATAGTACGCTTGGCCTCTAGGGCAGGGTTAGGGGCGACCATAACTTCAAAAGTGGGTTCGCTGATAGATTCTTCGGGGTCTAAAGAAGGAATTCGGCGTTGAGATCGAATACGCGCAAGGGAGCGTTCGATCTCAGGGTCGAAGTGAAAATCTTCAGACTCGGAGGGTTGTCCACGGGTCATACACCCAAAGAAAAAAAATAAAACAAAATAAACTCGTTTTATTTTATTTTATTTAAAATAAAGTTTTTAGTTTTGTTTAGTTTATAGAAAATAAGTAAAAGTAATAGACTCCGGAATTCAAAATAGTAACTCGAAGAGTCCCCGACAATGGCGCCAAAAACTCGATGCGCCCGCGAACACACTCTTACTATGGTTGGTTCGGTGAGTCGATCGCCGCGGGCGTGCTCGGGTAGGCAAGTGCACCTATCGCAAGTAGTACCGGATATTCGGGGGAATACCGAGGTCGTATTATTCTCGGGGTCTGGTTTGTAACACCTCCCCTGTAATGACCGTATAATATGAGTCCGGCCGGGGCCCCATAACATACGTACGCCACAGCTTTAGTATTATAAGTTGCTATAGTTACCCAAACTCAAAAAACTTTCTACAACGCAGCGGAAACATAGCAATACTAGAAGTTATCCACTACAAGAATAGTAATAACAATGTCCTTATGGCCTTACAACAAGTGTCCAAACTCAAATAATACAGCAGTCAAGAAAGTGCATGCCACCTAATCTACCTCGGCATGCAAGCCGGACAACATGAGTCTCAAACATACAACATCATATGTAGAGCTACAAAAAGAGAAAAGCACTTCATGAAGCTTAGGCCTTTCTGGCCAGCGTGCTAGCTCCTGCATGCGATCCTTGTCCTGTAAAATTTATTAGTAATGTGGGTCAGCAAAGGCTGACCTCAAACTGTGTAACAACACATCTCCTCCCGGCCGGCCCTAACGGACCCCGGGGTACCCCTCCAACCTGCAAGTTAGCACTTCATATGCAATAATAATAAGCAAGAAAGCAACTACAGAAACATGCTTGGATGTCACACACATCATACATGTTCTCTATGGGTTGAGCATATAATAAAAAGGGCCTACTTATGCAACCTGTATGCAACAACCCGGGTTTCACCCAAGGCACCCTATCTCGTATGCATCTAGCTCATCATCACATCATATGGGTACTCATCGATTCCCCATTGGCATAAAGCCGCAAACTAAGGGGTAACACCATTCCTCCAAACGGCGCACAGGCCGCCACATGAAACTCTTGCAAAGGCCCCACCCACTCAAGGTCTTAGACACGGGCTTGCCTACAAGCTCTGACGTCCATGTCAGGATTCCAACAAACAAAAACTGACCGATTCTAAGAAGCCTTGCCAGACCCCACCCGCTCATGACCTCATTGCCCGGGCTTGCCCCCATGCTTGGCATTCTCGTCAGTCTCACAGAAGGGGACTAGTCTCGCTGGGACACTCTCCACACATGACGTGAACGTCACGGGATAGCCAGCCGACCATGGAGACATAGCCACACCTTGGCACATCACAAACCAAGACAATTCCACCCTAATCCCTCATTGTACTGCAGCGTTCCCGCGCACCAAGGAAACCATCTCCAAGTCATGCGGAGCTAACCTTATCCAGCAAGGAAAACATGTACCGCCACGAGGATCTAACCTTGTCCGGTTCCGACTACACGTACTCATTCGAGAAATAGGGGAAAACACCACCACATCACAAACGGCATCTTGCTGCAACGGAAACTCTATGAATCCTTAAAGTTCGTATGCAACATCACCGAGTCGGAGTAACGGTCGCGACTATGACTTCACCCACCATGTCTAATCTAGTAACAGAGCGGATCTCTAATGCAAATCATGCCGGGGACGGACTCAATCGACCCGGAGGTTTCTCTTGAACCTTGGCGACCCAAAACCCCTCTCATTTGAGTGTTTGGTGCCCAAATTTAGAAAGTAAAAAATGATGCTAATGACATGCATCCTAAGACCGAGAGGAGAAGTGTCGTTACCTTCCGACTCCTCTTCTTTTCCATGGCAAAATAACTGGATGAAAACCTTCGCAAAGATCTAGCCTCCACGTATCTGGACTCGGCTCGCGATTTGGAGCACCGAAACCTCTCCTACAGCCCAAACCCTCCCTCTCCTTCTTCCTTGCTCTTACTTCTCTCTAGAACTTTAGTAAGAGAAAGCTTGGAGAAGAATGAGGGTTTTCAACCCTATTCTCGGACTTAACTCCCCAAGAACAGTCCTGAACCATCAGTTCCTAAAATCAGCGAAAGAATGGCCACGATCCGCCTGAAAAATAAAAGACATGGGCCGAACACGGCCTGGCACATGCCCGTGTCCGGGGCCGTGTGCCTCATTCTCCGTCTCAAATTGACGCGCCTGGAATAGCACATGGGCATCCGACACGCCCGTGTTCGTCCCGACACGCCCGTGTCCCTAGTGATACGGCCATGTGGTCGGCCGTGTGCCTCCATCGACACGGCCCCGAAACCAACCCGAGAAGAGACACAGCCTGGGACACGCCCGTGTCCCACGCCGTGTGCCAAGTCTCGACACTCGTCGACAGCCTTTGTGTCGACACCACGGAAAAATGTCGAGCGAAGATCGTCGACCAAGCAGGATACGCCCTGTAACACGCCCGTGTCACAAGTCGTGTGCCCCAGTCTCGACACTCGACACTCAACACTCGTCGAGTGAACATCGTCGACTGAAGTTCGTCGACAGACCCACACGGCCTTGGACACGCCCGTGTCCTAGGCCGTGTGCCTTGTCTCGACACACTGTCGAGCGAAAGTGTCGACACCCCAGGCCGAGTGTCGACATGGGTTCGACATGCCCTGCGACACGCCCGTGTCGCAGGCCGTGTGCCCTAGTCTCGACACATTGTCGAGCGAAAGGGTCGACACCCCGGGTCGAGTGTTGACACGGGCTCGACACGCCCTGCGACACGCCCTGCGACACGCCCGTGTCGCAGGTCGTGTGCCCCCTGCTAGAAACCAAAAATGGCCAGAAACGCAATTCGACCCTCTCTCAAATTCTGGGGTGTTACAACTCTCCCCCCTTAACAGAATTTCGTCCCGAAATTACAAAACAACGGGAATAAAACTTAAATGGTACCTGAAATGAAGAGTTCTGGATACTCTTCTAGCATGTCTTGTTCTCGTTCCCAAGATTGCTCCTCCCGACTTCAGTTGTCCCATCGGACTCGCACGAGTTTAACCTCTTTATTCCGCAACTGCCGAGTCTCCGAATCCTCTATAGCGATTGGACGGACTCGCATCCTCAAGTCTTCCTCTATCGGCACCACTGCCGGCTCAATCACCACACTAGCCTCCACCAAAGCTTTCCTCAAGATGGAGACATGGAAGGCGTCATGCAATCCACTCAGCTCCGCGGACAGCGCCAACCGATAGGCTGCTTCTCCCACCCGTTCAACAACTTCAAAAGGTCCCAAAAACCTTGGACTCAACTTCTTGAGTCGGCGAATCCGTGAAACGCCTTTGAACGGCTTGATTTTCAGATAGAACCAATCACCTACCGCAAACTCCAACTTTCGATGACGAGCATTAAAGTACTTTGCTTTCCGGTCTAGCGCCACCTTCATACGCTCTTGAATGGTCCGTACCAACTCGCAAGCGTCAACCACCGCCTCCTTTCCCAAAATTTTGGTGTCTCCCGCTTCTGCCCAAGACATCAGTGTTCGACACCGCCACCCATACAAAGCTTCGTATGATGCCATTTTTATACTTGCTTGAAAACTGTTGTTGTACGCGAATTCCACCATGAAGAGGTGATCCTCCCACTTTTTGCCAAAGTCAAGAACGCACATTCTCAACATATCCTCCATAGTACGGTTTGTTCTATCAGTTTGCCCGTCAGTTTGAGGATGGAACATCGTACTGAACTTTAGCTTCGTGCCCAAACTCTTCTGAACCAATCTCCAATCCTTGGACGTAAACCGTCCATCTCGATCGCTGACTATGCTCTTAGGAATTCCGTGCAGTCGCACAATGTTGCGAACATACAACTCCACCAACTTCTCCACGCTGTCCTCTTTCCGATTTGGGATGAAGTGAGCCACCTTGGTTAAGTGGTCCACGATCACCCAAATAGCATCATTACCCTGCTGCGATCTAGGCAACCCATGTACAAAGTCCATGGAGATGTCATCAAATTTCCACTCAGGGATTGGAAGGGGATTCAGGAACCCGCCCGGGTTTTGACACTCGGCCTTCACTAAGGCACAAGTTTGGCAACGATTCACATGCAAAGCTACGTCCCACTTCAGCCCCGGCCACCAAAAGGATTTCTTCATATCCAAGTACATCTTCGTACTGCCCGGGTGAGTGGAGTACTTTGTGAAGTGAGCCTCAAACATCAACTCCTCACAGAGTTTGCCGAACTGCGATATACAAACCCTTCCGTCCTTCCTCAGAATCCCATCAATCATCTCCCAGGCGCTGCTCTCGCCCGTTTGAGCCTCCAACACAAATGGTAGAAACTCCACATCCAACCGAGTCTCTTCCTGAATCTGATCGGTCAAGTCATTCTGCACTTCAATGAAGTTCAACTGAGCCACGCTGGACTAGCCTCTCGCAACACATTCCAAACCAAGGGACTCCCATTCCCGTACCAACCACTCATCATGAGCTTCAATCCAATTCCCTTGCCCCGAGTACTTTCTACTCAAGGAATCCGCCACCACATTGGCTTTACCTGGTGTATACTGAATCGCCACTTCGTAGTCTCCAAGAAACTCAACCCACCTGCGTTGTCGCATGTTCAAGTCCTTTTGATCCAAGAGATACTTCATGATTTTATGATCCATGAAGATCTCCACCTTTGCACCATAAACATAATGCCACCATATTTTCAACGCGAAAATTACCGCCGCCAACTCCAAGTCATGGACGGGGTAATTCTTCTCATGAGGCTTCAGCTGTCTAGACCCAAAAGCTATCACCTTGCCATGCTGCACCAAAATGCAACCCAAACCGCATCCCGATGCGTCACTGAAGATCTGGAATTCCTCGGTCCCTTGCGGTAGACTTAGGATTGGAGCTATCATCAGTCTCTCCTTCAGTGCTTCAAATGCTTGACTGCACTCTTGAGTCCACACAAACTTGTGATCTTTACGAGTGAGTGAGGTGAGGGGTAGAGATATCCGCGAGAAATTTTCCACGAATCTCCTATAGTACCCGGCTAGCCCAAGAAAACTTCGGACTTCCGCCACGGTCCTCAAGACTGGCCAATCTCTGATGGCCTCCACTTTTGTTGGATCTAATGCCACCCCACCCCACTAATCACGTGGCCCAAAAATGCCACCTTCTATAACCAGAACTCGCACTTGGAGAACTTTGCATACAACTGATTCTCCCTCAACACTTGTAAGACCGCCCTCAAGTGGGACTCATGCTCCACTTCCGATTTGGAATACACCAAGATGCATCAATGAAGACAACCACAAAAGAATCCAAGTATTCCCGAAATACTCGATTCCTAAGATCCATGAACACAGATGGTGCGTTCGTCAGCTCGAACGGCATCACCGTAAACTCAAAGTGTCCATACCTTGTACCCAAGGCAGTCTTGGGGATGTCCTCGTCCCGAATTCACAACTGATATTAGCCTGACTTCAAGTCCAATTTGGAGTACACCACCGACCCCACCAGCTGGTCGAACAAGTCGTCTATCCGAGGAATCTGATACTTATTCTTGACGGTCAATTTATTCAGCTCTCGGTAGTCTATGCATAGCCGCATGCTACTGTCTTTCTTCTTTACAAACAACACTAGTGGGCTCCACGGTGAAGAACTGTGTCTAATATACCCTTGCTCCAATAGTTCCTGTAGTTGTACCTTAAGTTCAACCAACTCCTTTAGTGCCATCCTAAACGGAGGACGTGACACCGGCCTAACCTCCGGCACTAACTCGATCGAGAAATCGATCTTCCTCCGAGGAGGCGCTCCAGGAAGTTCATCCGGAAACACATCCTTGAATTCTGCCACAACGGGCACTTCCTCAATAGACAGCTGGGAGAGACGAACCTCCAATAACGCTACAAGCGCTACACCACCCTGGTTAACCGCCCGCATCAACTGCATGGCCGAAATCAGGGAACAGGCCACTCCACATAGGCCCTCAAATTTGACCTCCGCCTACCCTTTGCTCATGAGGGTCACTACCTTAGATAGGCAATCAATACTGGCGCACTGCTCTGAAAGCCAGTCCATGCCCAAAATGACATCGAACTCAACCAATTCTAAAATCGATGCTACCAAAACGAAGTCCACTCCGTTCAGCTCCCAACAGATGCGCCCTCTAGCCCCGGTGGTCATGGATGACCCATTGGGCATGCGCACTTTCCGCTCTGCTCCCGACGAGAAAGACCCAACTCCTATTCTCCGGATGAAGCTCTCCGCGAGAAAGGAGTGTGATGCTCCTGTATCGAACAATACTCTAGCGGGGTATCCAGAAACTAACACGAAGCCTACAACATAGACATCACACAAAAGTCTAAAAGTATGAAGCACAAAATTTAAACTTAAATTTTCTTCATACCTGTCACCACATCGGTTTGGCGGATCGCTTCTTGCTGTCCAAGGTTGTAAGCTCTTGGTTGCACCGGTTGGAACCGAGAAGCGCTTGACTCCACCATCTTCCCTTTCTCTGCAGCACTGGGGCCGGAGCGCACAGTCTGATCCTGCCTTGCCTCTTGCCCCGCTCCTCCTTGGGGACAAACACGAGCTATATGCCCCACCTTACTACAGTTGTAGCACGTCTGCGGTCCCCTAGAGTATGAACCTCCAGGCGTCCACTTGCTCTTCTCACCGGATTTGGATGTGTGAGGTTTATTCCTCCACCTACTCCCTTCAGACTTTCCATGGGATTGGGAAGGCTTCCCTTCCCCTTGCTTGGGAGTAAAACCCTTGCGACGCTGGGTTCGCTCCAGATCGCTTTCCAACATCCTGGCAGCCTCAACTAGTTCATTAAATCCAGCCCTCTTTATGGAAAAGAGGGGTTGCCTCAGATTCTCCCTCATCCCCTGGTAGAAGAGGTTATCCGTCTATACATCATCTGCCATCGTCGTTCCCGCGTAACGACCCAAACGGGTGAACTCCTGCACATACTCATCCACCGTCTTGTCTCGCTGCATTAAATGCAGAAACTGTCTCTGAAGGGCCAACTGTGTCGAAACGGGAATGTACCTCTTAAGAAAAGCATCCCCAAACTCTTCCACTAACGGGGTGCGTCCCGGGAACTGGCGGCCGCTATGGCTCACCCACTATAACTTGGCGTCTCCTTCAAACATGAAAGCCGCAAACTCAGCTTTCTTTTCTTCTGGCGTCTCTGCCGCCCTCAAAAGCTCTTGAATGCGAACCCACCAGTCCTCCGCATCCGTTGGCGTACCAACTCCCTTGAATGACTGGGGATGGAAGCTTAGGAAATACTTCAAGTGCCGGTCTCCATGTCCGACAACTACCCTTTCCGCCAAAGGCTCCACTCGCCTGGCTTCTCCGCCTGGCACGGCCGTTGCCGTATCTGGTATAGCAGGGGTTGCTACTTGAGTTGCCGCTGTAGCTTGGGATTCCACCATCGCTTCTGCAAGCATGCGGCAGAAATCGGTCAGGTTAAAACCCGTGCCCAAAAGACCTGGAGCAGTGGCACTGCTCGCCAAGTGTTCCTCTCTTGCTCTCGACGTACCCTCCTCGTTGCTTGCACTCTTCAAGAAAACAAGAAACAAGGAATCAGTCTCTAATCTCAAGTCTTAAACATAAGGACACTCATGGTCCCGCGTTACACTTATGTGGATAACTTCTCTACGCATTGACCTTGAATTAAACCTGGCTCTGATACCAAATTGTAGCACCTCCCCTGTAATGACCGTATAATATGGGTCCGGCCGGGGCCCCACAACATACGGATGCCATAGCTTTAGTACTATAAGTTGATATAGCTACCCACACTCAAAACACTTTGCACAACGCAGCGAAAACATAAGCAAGACTCGAAGTTATCCACTACAAGAAGAGTAATAACAATGGCCTTATGGCCTTACAACAAGTGTCCAAACTCAAATAATACAGCAGTCAAGCAAGTGCATAACACACCTAATCTACCTCGGCATGGAAGCCGGACAACATGATTCTCAAACATACAACATCATATGTAGAGCTACAAAAAGAGAAAAGCACTTCATGAATCTTAGGCCTTTCTGGCCGGCGAGCTAGCTCCTGCATGCGATCCTTGCCCTGTAAAATTTATTAGTAACGTGGGTCAGCAAAGGCTGACCTCAAACTGTGTAACAACACATCTCCTCTTTGCCGCCCCTAACGGACCCCGGGGTACCCCTCCAACCTACAAGTTAGCACTTCGTATGCAATAATCGCAAGAAAGCAACTAAAGAAACAGGCTTGGATGTCACACACATCATACATGTTCTCTACGGGTTGAGCATATAATAAAAAGGGCCTACTTATGCAACATGTATGCAACAACTCGGGTTTCACCCAAGGCACCCTATCTCGTATGCATCTAGCACATCATCACATCATATGGGTACTCATCGATTCCCCATTGGCATAAAGCCGCAAATAAAGGGGTAACACCATTCCCCCAAACGACGCATAGGCCGACACATGGAACTCTTGTAAAGGCCCCACCCGCTCAAGGTCTTAGACCCGGGCTTGCCTACAAGCTCTGACGTCTCATGTCAGGATTCCAACAAACACAAACTGACCGATTCTAAGAAGCCTTGCCAGACCCCACCCGCTCATGGCCTCATTGCCAGGGCTTGCCCCCATGCTTGGCATTCTCGTCAGTCTCACAGAAGGGGACTAGTCTCGCCAGGACACTCTCCACACATGACGTGAACGTCACGGGATAGCCAGCCGACCACGGAGATATAGCCACGCCTTGGCACATCACAAACCAAGACAATTCCACCTAATCCCTCATTATACTGCAGCATTCCCGCGCACCAAGGAAACTATCTCCAACTCATGCGGAGCTAGCCTTGACCACCAAGGAAAACATCTACCTCCACGAGGAGCTAACCTTGTCCGGTTCCGACTACACGTACTCATTCGAGAAAAAGGGGAAAACACCACCACATCACAAACGACATCTTGCCACAACGGAAACTCTATGAATCCCTAAAGTTCGTATGCAACATCACCGAGTCGGACTAACGGTCGTGACTACGGCTTCACCCACCATGCCTAATCCACTAACGGAGCGAATCCCCAATGCAAATCATGCCGAGGACGGACTCAATCGACCCGGTGGTTCCTCTTGAACCTTGGCGACCCAAAACCCCTCTCATTTGAGTGTTTGGTGCCCAAATATAGAAAGGAAAAAATGATGCTATAGACATGCATCCTAAGACCGAGAGGAGAAGTGTCGTTACCTTCCGACTCCTCCTCCTTGCCATGGCAAAATAACCGGATGAAAACCTTCGCAAAGATCTAGCCTCCACGGATCTGGACTCGGCTCGCGATTTGGAGCACCGAAACCACTCCTACAGCCCAAACCCTCCCTCTACTTCTTCCTTGCTCTCACTTCTCTCTAGATCTTTAGTAAGAAAAAGCTTGGAGACGAATGAGGGTTTTCAATCCTATTCTCGGACTTAACTCCCCAAGAACAGTCTTGAACCATCAGATCCTAAAATCAGGGAAAGAATGGCCACGATCTGCCTGAAAAATAAAAGACCTGGGCCGAACACGGCCTGGCACACGACCGTGTCCAGGGCTGTGTCCCTCATTTGCCGTCTCAAATCAACGCGGCTGGAACAGCACACGGGCATCCGATACGCACGTGTTCGTGCCGACACACCCATATCCCCAGTGACACGACCATGTGGTCAGCCGTGTGCCTCCATCTACACGGCCCCGAAACTAACCTGAGAAGGGACACGGCCTTTGACACGCCCGTGTCCCAAGCCATGTGGCAAGTCTCGACACTCGTCGACAACCTTTGTGTCGACACCGCGGAAAAACGTCGAGCGAAGATCGTCGACAAAGCGTGACACGCCCGTGTCACAGGCCGTGTGCCCTAGTCTTGACACTCGACACTCGACACTCGTCGAGTGAACATCGTCGACTGAAGTTCGTCGACAGACCCATACGGCTTTGGACATGCCCGTGTCCTAGGCCTTGTGCCTTGTCTCGACACGCTGTCGAGCGAAAGTGTCGACACCTAGGGCCGAGTATCGACACGGGCTCGACATGCCCTGCGACACGCCCGTGTCGCAGGCCGTGTGCCCTAGTCTCGACACATTGTTGAGCAAAAGTGTCGACACCCCGGGCCAAGTGTCGATACGGGCTCGACACGCCCTGCGACACGCCCGTGTCGCAGGCCGTGTGCCCCCTTCCAGAAACCAAAAATGGCCAGAAACGTAAATCGACCGTCTCTCAAATTCTGGTGTGTTACAGGGTTGACTATTCTTACTCCTCCAGGAGGACTATTATTTTACTGAAAGTAAGGTGGAAATTTTAATTAAGTAAAGACAAAAAAATCAAAAGAGCGAAAAAAGATTTAGAGAATTCGATGAAGGGTTAACGCTAGGCACCGAATTGGATTAAGACAAAAATAATTTTTAAGAATTATAGGACTTAGTTTTCAAATTAATAAAAGGAAACTTGGCTGTGGAGGTTCCACAAATATGAGCTCACCTAGCTATAGGGATATCGCTCACCTAAACGTTAAGACTATTCGACTGAACGTTAGTCCGGCGAATGATTCCTCTTAACACCCGCTTTACGCTAAGAACCCCGCTATTGGGTGGGGAACCCAATCCGATAGAATTATGCTTGTCCTCTCTCGAGGGTATGCACGCAACTCTATTTACCCAGGGGTTATCTATCCATACGCACGGCCTCTCGGCTAGCTACCGTATGGATAACGGAAATAGGGCCCACACATCGATTTGTGGTCCTACGCGTCGTTAACCCGGGGCAAACCTTAAGTGCTTAAATTAAAGTGAAAATAAAGAGCTTTAATTATTACGAATTATTTTAAATGTCCCAATACTCTTCGATGCCAAGGCTAGCGATTAGCCACACATCGGTATGGGGACGGTTTTATAATTTGATGAGGCGCGAGTTCGAGACTAAACGCTAAAGGATTATAAGAAGAGGACATAAAAAATAACAAAATTTAGAAAGCTGAAAAGTTAGCTAAAAAGAATTCACGCACACTTCAAATTATAAATAAACAGAAACTAAGTTACAAAAAAAAGGAAAATTACATGTCCTACTCAAACGAGAAGGTGAGATATAAAGGCACGCCATTTAACTCTTAACGAGTAGGCAGAAATAAATGCAAGTACAAGTCCTACTAAAATAATTACAGAGAAATAAATGACGTGTCATTTAACTCAAATGAGTAGGCGGTAAACAAAATCCGTCCATTTAACTCCTAGCGAGTAGGCGGAAATAAACGCTAACACACACACACACTCTACATAATTGAAAGAAAGCAATAAAACTATCACTTACACACACGCACTCTACGTAATTGAAGAAAGCGATAAAATAAAGCATGAAAATAAAGCATGAAAAACTTACTCGTACACTCACACACTCTACATAAATCAAAGAAAGCAATAAAATAAAGCATTAAAATTTATCTCCAACACACACAGACTCTACATGGAAGTTGAAATGACAAATGAAAACCAACTCTTACACTAACATATACAAATTAAAAGCAAAAATGAAAGTTACCAAAAATTTAAAACTACTACTTTTCTATACTTAGGTTTTACCAAAAACAAATAAAAAGTACAAAATAAAATTTTAAGAGAACAAAAGTTTTTCAAAACAAATCAAAAAAAACAAAGTTCTTTAAAAATTAAAATCTCAACATTTTCATTCCTAGGATTTCATAAAAGTGATAAAAAAAGTGAAAAGAAAATGAAAAGAACAAAAAAGGTTTTACGATCCTACAAAAAAACTAAGTAAAAAAAATAAAATCACTTTCAAAACTCTTTTATAAATACATAAGAACGAAATTTAAAAAAAACATTAAGGAAGAACATGTTGAAGAAGAGATAAACATATCATACCATGCTTCGAAATGAAATCTACTACAAAACCTAACATGAAGACAAGTTAAAAACATGTTACAATCACACACACACACACACACACACACACACACACACACACACACACACACTTTTCATAAAGAGAAAAAACAAAGGAGAAACTAAGGATAAAATGAGAAGAAAAGTGGCCACATAAGTTCATTCCAAAGCCATTTAAGAAGAGAAAAACTAACATTTTTATTGATTAAAATAAATTATTACAAAGCTATTACAAAGCTAAAGCTAAAGCAAAAACAAACATGAAAGGAAGTTCGGAGAAATCTCCTTACATAGCAAATGAATCCACGGATGCAGCCCACAAAACACACTAAAGTGGCTCAAAAATGTGAACCCTTGGTCATTACAGTAGCGGGGTATTGATAGGAAAAAAAATCAAAGTACATGCCCTCCAACACGGGCGTGTCGGCGGGCGCGTCACTACTGTTTGCGAAGGCGGCCGGCGATTTGACGGCAAAGTTGACTTCGTGCTATACACGTGTCGATCTCGCATTGGTCATGCCCCAGGTCACGGGGAGTGACACAAGGCGTGTCGGGGAGGTGGATCTGGGCGCGGTGCGTCAAAAGTCGTCGCGCGGGTCTTGTCGGCCAGGGGGAGAAGTCACGCCCCAGGTCACGTCGTGATGTTGGGTGTGGCACAGAGTCGACGATCGTCGAGTTGAAATCGTCGAGCGGGAAAATCGTCGACCGGAAATCGTCGATCGGAAATTTCGCGTGATTTTGATGTGTCACGCCCTGGTCACAGGCGTGACCCAGGGAACACAGGCGTGTCAACACTGTTTTGGCAGATTTTTCTTTTTTTCCAGAAAAATAAAATATGTTAGTTGTAAATTTACAAAAACAGGAGTGTTTTATTGAACAAAAATAAGTAAAAATGATGAAAATGACTAATTTAATGTACACAAAAATACGTAAATTTACAATTCATCAAATACCCCCATACTTAACCTTTTTTTATTTTAGAGTAAAAGTTTAAGGTGAACTTATAAGGAATAGAAAAAACTCTAAGTTTAGCTACCGCTTAATCAACTATAAGAGAGATCTAAATAAATATACGGGGTGTAAGAGTTAAGTCCTAAAATTATGTAGATGATTTAAATAGCGCAAAAGTTTTGGCCAAAAGATTTCTTGATGTAATCAAATAGAAGACACTATTTTTAATGGTTAGATTAACGAAAATTGTTTGGAATTATATGAACTCTAGCTTATAAGAGTGTTACTGGAAATAATAAAATTTACTAATTATGCTCTCAAATAAATTTTTGAAATAATTCTAGAATCGTGAAATTGGCTAAGGGGATTTATGTTGGTTTATGAAGAGTGTTTTGATTTTGAGGTGAGGTAATTTTTTCTCGAACCTCCTTTTTTTTCTTTTCTTGGATTATTAGGAAAATGAAATCTTATTTTCCTAATATAATTTTTTCTTTTCAACTTCATATGAAAATTAACCCAATGTATATGTGTAGGAGTAATGATCCCGAGCCCATGGCTTCGCCACCAAGACAACAGTCGTACTCAGCGGACACGCTGATCCATTCTGTACATACTGCGGACAGCTCTAGTCTGCATAACCATGTAGACGACTCCAGTCCGCATATCCCAAGTCCACAGCCACGCCAGCAAGACAGCTGTCGGACTCAGCGGACTCCGGCTCCAGTCCGCACATAGTTGCGGACACAATATTCAGTCCACTTCTCCCAAATTCACAACTAAGGCCCACAAAACCTCTATAGAGCTTGGCGGACAGAGAAGCAGTCTGCACTCCACTACACGATCTCCCCAGACTGAGCCAAACATAGACTTGGTTCATACCTAACCAAGTCCACACCACTGGCCACAAGGGCCAGTCAGCACTTAGTGGCGGACACTGGATTCTGTCTGCCTATCCCGGTGAGCTCCAGTATCAGTCCGCACTGACTGGCGGTCTCTGCGGCTTCCACTTGCCTCTATACCAGAGTAAGACCAAGGCAAGTGCCAGACCGGTCTGCCGAGCTCTAGTTCTTCTGTCTACTTCATGTCGGACACTGCGGCTAGAGTTTCTATCTGCCTGGTTACTTCCTGGGATCCAAATCCCTGCTGAGCATAAGCTGGCCTGGCTAGCCACCATTGCTGTTCGTGTAGTCCGCGCAAACAGACCGCCCAGGCCGCTATAGAACAAACTGTCTGCAACATCCTTACCGATCTAGCACTCCACCAACCCTGTTCGTGTAGTCCGTGCGGATAGTTCCAAGTGCTCCGTTCACCCACTTTCACTTGACAAATTTCAACAGGTTCGGTCACACCACCATGCAGGACGGTGGGTGGAACCGCAGTCAGGGCGGCCATATAAGTAGCCGAGGTCTAGCAAACCCGGGCGAGTCGCTCTTGAATCTCCTTTGGGATCGGCATCAAGGAAGTGCTAGAACACAGGGAATGGCAAGAGTCAGGCAGGTATGCCGATGTATATATATAGTCGTAGGTGGACCCTACACGAAGATTCCCTCTAGTACACCCCGCACTCGCCGAACACTTGGGGTTGGATGTTTCTTTCCGAAATTTGCCAAGCTCAAAAAGAGCGGGGAATATGTACAACCCCTATGCGGTGAGTGAGGTCGCCAGGAACTAGGCCGGCCAGTTCAG
The DNA here is from genome assembly GCA_039583875.1 of Platanthera guangdongensis. NCBI lineage: Eukaryota > Viridiplantae > Streptophyta > Magnoliopsida > Asparagales > Orchidaceae > Platanthera > Platanthera guangdongensis. Next base: position 62,634,526 of record CM077156.1, read on the forward strand.
ATCACCCAAGCAGCAGGAGAGCTTAACAGAGGAATCTGAAGGCAGTAGGAGAGCTCGGTAGGGAAATCCAAACCCGAGCTCGGCCATCATAGAGACCCCGAGCTCGGCATTCGCGGAGCCAAGCCCGCGCTTCGTCGAAGTGAGCTCGACTAATGAAGAAAGATCGAATGGAAAGCACTGATGGCCCGACCGAAGCTTCAGAAAAGAGAGTAGTTGAACTAGAAATCCAACTAAGCAATTATACCTATCGAATTGTAGCAAGGGGACACAAGTGTCGTATTAAAATCCGGGAACTGTTGAGTAAGCTTACTCACACAAAGGCTATTATTATATCGACAGAAATCTTAGGTTAAAAGAAAGCTAAAAGCACTAAAGGAAATATTGCATAAAGAAGAGGACTACTTGCAATAAAAATAAAGAGAGCATAAAAGAAACGATTACACTGAAGGGTTACATCGATGAGAAGGAAATGTACTCGATCAAGAATCACCTCAACAAGAGTCTATAAAAAACACGATAAATAAACCTAAACTTAATAGGGTAGAGGTCCTTGACCGTGGAGGTTCCGAAAGCTTGAACATGCTTCTCTCGAAGTCATGCCCAACTGAGTTTAGGAAGGTCCGACCGACTCTCGTCTAAATCAGAGGCCTAAATCTCGCTTTACGCGGTGAACCCCACTATTGGATTTTACTCCAATCCGGGAGATTTGGACGTATGCCTCTCTCGAGGGGTGCGTATAACTCCCTTTACTCTTGAGTGATCACTTCAATCTATCGCCCTCTCAGCTAGTCAAGAATGAAAGCAAAGGTAGAGAATATACATCGATGATATATCTCCAACCCATTATAAATCAAGAGTAATTCAAAGCTAAACCCTAAAAAGAAAATGTAAGTTCAAAGCGTCATAACTTAATCACTCGAACCTCGGATCATCAAGATCGACTACACGGAGGATTAGTTAATCATGGTGAAGTGGAGGAGGGGGGATGAGTATTGAAGCATAAAGAACACAAAGTAGAAAGGGAAGAGTAAACAACACTTCTTTATTAATGAAAACAAGGATCTTACAAAGTGAAAACAAAAGATTACAAGTTCATGAAGAGTAAAATACTATTCTACCCCTACCATTAGCAACTAAAGCAATTACAAAGGCCACTTCAAAAGCTTAAACTAAACTAGAATTAGGAAAAACTAAAATGAGAAAGAGAGAGAGAGAGAGAGAGAGAGAGAGAGAGAGAGAGAGAAAGCATGAGAAACTTCAGAAAATAAAAGTGCAGCACTTCCTTACACACTCCAGAAAACTATATGGACTCAAGGGGGGTCTGAATTTATAGAAATTCTAGAGGGGGTGACACGGCCGGTGACATGGCCGTTTTGGTGGCCGTGTCCCGTGCTGGTTGACTTCAGGCTCTGGTTCGGGCGGGAAATGATTATTGCAATACCGACTGGCATGCACGCCCATGCTGACAGGGCTAACGACACGACCGTGTTAGTGGCCGTGTCCTCTGCGGTTGATGGGCTTCGATGGGGGTGCATTAATGGAGGGCTGCATACGCTGAGGAGGTGGCGACACGCCTGGCGATACGGTTGTGTGGGTGGCCGTGTCCTGCTCTGGAAATTCATCAACTCTTGGTGACACGGTCCATGTTGACACGACCAGTTGACACGGCCAGAGACACGGCCAGCGACACGGTCGTGTTGTAGGCTGTGTCCTGGTCGGGATGAACTCTATACTTTCCTCTGGTGGTTGATTCTTTGGGAATAGGTGATACGCCCCATGACACGGCCGTGTGGGTGGCCATGTCAGGTCATTTTGGGTGAAAATTGAGAAAACCTGCAAAAGAGAACAAAAACATTAGTGGAATAAATAAATACAAGAAGAAGGGACATATGAGATAATATGATAAGATTTGCGCAATAAAAGACCTAAACAAAACTCTAATAGCTTAAACACAAAACACACTATCAAATTCCCCCAAGCTTAAGCTTTGATTGTCCCCAAGCGAAAATATAAAAACTAGATAACCATAAAATAGGACTAATCAAAAAGTTCTAATTATGCCTATACAAGTATTATGCGAAGTTCTAAGTAGGGAAAAGGTGAAATGTGAATCTAAAACAATTATTTAGGTATAGTTTAACTTTAATAACCTTTACTTAATGAAAATAAATCATCCAAAAATTTTGACAAAATTCACTAAATAGATTTAAGCAAAGCAACAAAAATGAAAAAAAAAAGACATTGAGTTGTTACTAGATCCAAGCAACGGATTATAATTATATCAAATAAATAACAAAAATCTAAGTTTGCATCCAAAACTAATACTGATTTACTTTTCTTGTTTTCTTAGTTATTAAATAAAATTCAAAATAGCGTGAATCAAAAGAACTTAATAGGACCGAAGCGTTTGGTTTTGGATTATGATTAGGAGTGGAAGTCAAAGATAAACAGGGAGGCTTAAAATCACACTAGAGGAAAACAAAGAGTTTCAAAAATTTACATTTTGAACAAAATATTTTTCTTTCTTTTTTTCTTTTTCAAAACGAAGGCCATAAATATTTTCATTTTCATTTTGAATTGGCCAAACAAAAACACACATTTTTTTGAGCATACTATTTTTAAAAAACTTCTTCAAAAATATCACAAAATAACCTATCATAATCATGAAAATTCTTTATGAAACTCAAAAAGGTTAGTGTGATTAGATAGGTTGGAAATTTTGGCTTTCGTGAAAATGATATGAAAAGAGAAGCTATCAAATGAAATTGAAAAAAAGACTCAAAAGCGGCTAACTAGTGGTGAAAGTTTTAAGGTTGGCAGGAAAGCTCAGACAAAAACAAAAACGGCCTAAATCATTTTCACGCTTTTCGGTTTATTTAAAACATATATTTGAAAATTTTCAAAAAGCAAGTCCTTGATAATAAAAGAAAATTGATGAAATTATCTTGAAAATAAAAATAATAGGTGACTTGGATCATTTACATCTAGTACGCTATTCAAACGTTGACCTTACAAAAATTATATAAAAACGAAAAGGAAAATAATGGATGATTAATTTTTGAGAAAGTAAAGGAAAAATAAAAAACGAAAAACCATAATAGAAATGCAAGTTTTAGGAAACAATTTCACCTTAACATGTTACCGTGAATTAGAAACACAACATGACCAACATTTTACTTGTGAAACATAATTAAAAAGAAGGATTAGAAAAATTATTATTAGCTAAGTTGTTTATAAGGAATTTTGAGAAAAACAAAACAAAAACAAGGGGTACTATTGAAATACCAAAATGTCTAAACTATTAAAAAAAAACCAAAAAAGCATATATTTTTTTAAATTTTGAAATATTCTCATTTTTTGGATTTCTTTTCTTTGGATTTTGAAAAATATTCACAAAAAAAACATGAAAAATATTCACAAAAAGCAAGAAGAAGGAGGAAGTCCTCCCGCAAGCATAAAATGGACATTGTCCTCAATGGAGAAGGAGGTTAGAGAGAGAGAGAAAATTAAAGTATAGAATTGAAAAATAGAATTGAAAAACATGTACTTCCTCAGATTTATTTGCTGTGAAAGTTGAGTGATGTCGCTCCCCCATGCTTGCGCTTTGGATCTTAATGAAATGTCTTCTTTCGACTTTGTGATGGATTCAACAGCATTGGAGCAGGCGATCGCAGAAGATTCAGCTTGTCGGAGCCGTCCGGGGCAAAAATTGTAAAATAAAGAAAACAAAAAAAATATAACTTGGGTTGCATCCCAAGAGCGCCCTTTGTTTAAAACGTCGTTTGAGCTCGAAGCAACAAAATAATATTGTCCAAAAATATTGTCTAAAACGAGATTCAAAGAAATAGTTCAAAGTTTTAATAAAACAAAGTTCCAAACTAATCAAAAGTTAGATCATGAAGGATATAGTTAACACAGTTAAAACTGACATCATCACAGAAATACAGTTTAAGATGCTGACCAATCACTTTTAAATTACCCTTATCAGGGTGGGAAATCAGAACAGTACCATAAGGAAAAACTTCTAAAACAGTAAAGGGCCCAGACCAACGTGATTTTAATTTTCCAGGAAATAAACGAAACGAGAATTATAAAGTAGAACCTGGTCGCCCGACTTAAAGGTTTTTGGGTGCCTTAAGTGCTTATCGTGAAAGCGTTTCATCCGTTCTTTATAAAGTTTGTTATTTTCATATGCGTAAGAGCGCCACTCATCAAGTTCGTTGAGTTGAAATTTTCTAAGGTCACCGATTGAGTGGGGATCGAAGTTTAGGAATCGCAAGGACCAAAAAGCGTTTTGTTCTAATTCTACGGGTAAATGACATGATTTTCCATAAACCAACCGATACGGCATACATCCTAGGGCAGTTTTGTACACTGTTCGGTAGGCCCATAGAGAATCGTCTAATTTGGTTGACCAGTCTTTCCTAGAAGTTGAAACAGTCTTTTCTAAAATTCTTTTTATTTCTCTATTCACTACTTCGACTTGTCCGTTAGTTTGGGGGTGGTAGGCGGTCAAAAGCTTTTGCGTAACGCCGTATTTAGTAAGGATTTTAGAAAACTGAGCGTTATAGAAATGGGAACCCCTGTCACTAACGATGGCGCGCGGCGTACAAAATCGAGAAAATAATTTTTTAAAAAACATAACCACGACTCAGGCGTCGTTCGTAGGAGGAGCTTGGGCTTCAGCCCATCACGAAACATAATAAACGACAACTAAAATAAACTTATTTCCGAAGCTATAAGGAAGAGGGCCAACAAAATCAATTCCCCAGAGGCCGAAAATTTTGCACTCAAGGAAATAATTTTGAGGCATTTCATTTTTATTGGAAATGTTGACCGACCATTGGTAACTATCACACCTACTCACAAAGGCTTGCGCGTCTATAAATAGGCTATGCCAGTAAAAACCCGCGAAAAGCACCTTTTGAGCAGTGCGAGTATCTTGATAGTGCCCACCAGTCAGACCTTCATGTAAGTGTTTTAAAATATCTAATCCTTCTTCATAAGAAACACGTCTCCTTATCACTTGCTCCGCACAGACTCTGAAAAGATGTGTGTCCTCCCAAAAATAGTTCTTCAACTCAGAAAATAATTTCTTCTTTTATTGAGAGGAGAACTCTTTTGGGAGCACACGAACAACTATGTAGTTGGCAATGTGTGCAAACCAAGGAGAAGGAGAAGTGCTAATTGAAAGCAGCTTCTCATCAGGATAATAATCATGAAAAGATTTTTCATCTATATTTTCAATAAAAGGATTATGTAAGCGCGAGAGGTGGTCAGCGGCCAAATTCTCGGCTCCTCCCTTATCAGGGATTTCTAAGTCAAACTCCTGGAGGAGTAAGACCTAGTGAATGAGGCGCGGTTTGGCATTCGTTTTGGCAAGAAGATATTTGAGGGCCGAGTGGTCCGTAAAAATGATAATTTTTGAAAGTGTAATATAAGGGCGGAATTTATCAAAAGCGAATACTATATCTAGGAGCTACTTCTCGGTTGTGGTGTAATTTTCCTATGCCGATGTGAGCGTCTTACTTCCATAATAGATGGGGTGGAAGTTTTTAGATATGCATTGACCTAATACGGCTCCCACCGCAAAATTACTCGCATCGCACATTATCTCAAAGGGAAGGCCCCACACCGGAGCTATCATAACCGGGGCATTAATTAAATTTTATTTTATTAAATTAAAAGCAGCTAGGCAAACGTCATTAAAAATGAATGGGGTGTCTTTTTCTAAGAGATGGGTATGGGGTTTGGTGATCTTGGAGAAGTCCTTTATGAAACAACAGTAAAAACCAGCATGCCCTAGGAAACTTCTTATAGCTTTGATGTTCGTAGGCGGCGGCAGTTTCTCGATAACTTCTATCTTAGGAACGTCTACTTCAATAGCTCTTGCATAAATTTTATGACCCAAAACTAACCCTTCCCTCACCATAAACTGGTATTTCTCCCAATTTAGGGCATGGTTAGTTTCTTCGCATCTTTCTAAGACTTTTTCGAGGTTTTCTAAACAACTATCAAATGCGTCCCCGAACACGGAGAAATCATCCATGAATACCTCCATAATATTTTCTACGTACTTGTCAAAGATAGAGAGCATACATCGCTGGAATGTAGCAGGCGCATTGCACAATCCAAAGGACATTCTTCGGTAGGCGAAGGTGCCGAAGGGACAAGTAAACGTAGTTTTCTCTTGGTCCTCAGGAGAGATGGGGATTTGAAAATACCCCGAGAGGCCGTCGAGAAAATAATAAAAGCTATGGCCGGATAATCGTTCTAAAATCTGATCGATGAATGGTAAGGGAACATGATCCTTGCGGGTGGCGTCATTTAACTTACGATAATATATACACATTCTCCACCCGGTCACCGTCCGTGTCGGGATTAATTCATTATTGTCATTACTAACTACCGTTATCCCTCCCTTCTTTGGTACTACCTAGACTGGGCTAACCCACTTACTATCAGATATAGGATAGATAATTCCTGCGTCTGATAATTTCATATTCTCGCCCTTAACTAATTCTTTCATGTTGGGGTTTATACAGCGCTGAGGTTGTATAGAGTTACGTGAATTATCTTCCATTAAGATTTTGTGTGTAGAAAGATGGGCTTATGCCATTGATATCAGATATCTGCCAAGCAATAGCTTGGCGATGCTTACATAAAACTAAAAGGAGTATATCATTTTGCACATCGTGAGGTAGGCCGAAACTATGACGGGCAGCTTGGAGTTCTTTTCTAAGAAAGCGTATCTAAGATGCTCGGGCAGTTCTTTCAATTCCAGGGTAGGGGGGTCATCATATGAGGTTTTAGAAATTATTTGCTTTTCAAAAACTATGTACTCGTAGACTTTTTTATGAATAAAATCAAAAGGGGTGGGGCTAGCGGCCATGACGGCTTCTTGCAGCGATGCAGTTGGAAGAGTAGAAGAGGAACAAAAATCAGAAAATTCTTTTTCAAATTCAGAGAGGTGATAGGAGGATTCTTCACTTATGTGAAGAGATTCAGTTGGAGGAGTAGATGAGGAACAAAAATCAGAAAATTCTTTTTCAAAATCAGAGAGGCGACAGGAGGATTCTTCACTTAGCGCATCTATGAAAAAACAAGAGTCATCATTTGCAAGGGTGTTCTTCATCGATGGGGTGATAGAGAAAGTTACTTTGTTGTCACCTACGCGAAGGAAGAGCTTACCATTGCTTACGTTAATGAAGGCTCGGGAGGTGGCAAGGAAGGGTCGTCCAAGGATTAGGGGAACCTCGATGTCTTCTTAGATGTCAAATATGACAAAGTCCACCGGGAAGATGAACTTGTCGACTTTAACTAGGACATCCTCCACGATTCCTAATGGGTACTTGACAGATCTATCGGCTAGCTGGATACTCATGCATGTGGGGTTGAGGTTACCAATTCCTAACTTCTTAAACAACGAGAGGGGCATCAGGTTAATACTCGCACCTATGTAGGCTAATGCGTGCTTGACAAAAAGATCACCAAAGACAAACGGAATAGAAAAACTACCCGGGTCACTGATTTTCTTTGGTAAACCGTTTGTCAAGATCGCCGTGCATTCGGCATTTAATGTGACACGCGAAAGGTTCTATAACTTCTTCTTGTTGGTCAGGAGGTCCCTAAGATACTTAGCGTACTTCGACATCTAGGATATCGCTTAGTGAAAGGGTAGATTTATGTGGATTTGTTTAAACATTTCTAAGAAATGGGTGTATTGATCGTCATGACGTTGTTTATTAAGTTCTGAAGGGTATGGCAGGGTTGGATTATTTTTAAACGTGGGTGGTGGAGTGAGTTCTTGAAAGATATAGTACCTAAACACCTAGAGGGGGGGTGAATAGGTCACCTAATCCTTGTTTAAACTTTAATGGCAGCAAACAGTTATATCACAGAATCTACTCTACTTTTGCACAGCAATCACACAACATACACAGCAAATTACAATCACAGCACAGCAGACACAGAGTTTTATAGTGGTTCCCCAAGCTTTGGGTACATCCACTTTCCCCCTTCGCCTATCTAGCAGTGTACTAGATTCGGCCAAACTTCACCACTGTCTCAGAACCCAAACTGGTTCCTACACCTCAGGCCCAAAGCCTTACAACTCAGCTTTTCCACAAAGCCTACACTCATCCACAAAGGCCTACACTCAGCCAACAAGGCCTACACTCAGAGATTCCAATCTCCTACACTCAGGCTTTCAAGCACTACCCTCAGCCTTTATAATTACAGGCTTACAAATCACTCAGATCCAAAGGATCCCATAAGTTAAAAATGATTTACAAATAATAACTCAGCAACTCAGAAACAAGAGAGGGGAGTTGAGAGTTTCTTGATAAGTTCTTGGAAGAACTCAGCTGTATTCAATCTGACTTAGCTTTCTTCAAAGCTTCTTGAAAGTAGAACTGAATAAGATTGACTCCTTCTGCAGTTGATCCTTGACCTCTGCTTCTTAAGATCCAGAATATATCTGAATCCTTCTTCTCAGCCTAGTTCCAACGGCTAATTTCTTGGATGGAGCCCTCTCTCTCCAACTTCTTAGATTTGCACTTAGACTGCAAGATCTTCTTGATTTGATACTTTGAACAACTATGTGTACCACTTCAATAACTACTTGAACAATAATCTGATCAACAGTTTCTGTAAACTGTATGAGCCTATTTATAGGCCTTCTTCATAGTAACCGGCTGGTCCGGTCCATAACTGAATTCTGACATCTCTGACAGGTGCTGTAGACCGGCTGGAACGGAAGCTGTCAAGTCATCCAATCAATTCTTAAAAACCTCTAACTGTCTGAAAGTGTCGAGACTTTCTGTCTTTAAGTGTCGACACTTATAGACCAAGTGTCGACACCAGTTGTGTAAGTGTCGACACAAGTCTACAAGGTGTCGACACAACTCCTTGTGTTGTAGATACTATGTCTCGACACAGATTCTTCTTCATGTGTCGACACTGAAATTGAGTGTCGACACAAGTACTTGATCTTCTGTAACTTGCTGAATTCTTCTAAGTGTCGACACATCTCCTTTGTGTCGACACAACTTCTTGTGTTGAATCTGTTAAGTGTCGACACTGCTTCTTGGTGTCGACACATAGTCTTCAGTGTTGATACTTGATGAGTGTCGACACAGCTCCTTGTGTCGACACTTGACTCTCCTTTTGAGACTTCAGCTGAGTGTCGACACATTCCCTTAGTGTCGACACTTGTACTTAGAATAATTTGTTGATCTTTCTGTTCTTTGCTAAGTGCCGACACAGCTCCATGTGTCGACACTTTCTTCAAGTGTTGAGTCTTCAGCTGAGTGTCGACACATTGTTTTGAGTGTCGACACTTACTTCAAATGTTGACTCTTCTGCTGAGTGTCAACACTTTGTCCTTGGTGTCGACACTTACTTCAAGTGCTGACTCTTCTGTTGAGTGTCGACACATTGTTCTTGGTGTCGACACTTTAACTTAGTCTCTGCTGACTTTTGTTGAGTGTAGACATAGCTCCAAGTGTCGACACTTTCTGCTGTAGACACAGCTTCACTGGGTGTCGTCACAGCTCATTGTGTCGACACTTTCTGTCTGCACTTTTCTTCATTGAGTGTCGACACAGCTCCTTGTGTCGACACTTTCTGTCTGGTGTTGACTCTGCATCCCAGGTGTCGACACAATGACTCCAATTGTCGACACTGCTTGTCTGGGTGTCGACACAAGCCTTCTTAAGTGTCGACACTTTCCCTCTGGGTGTCGACACATGGACTTCTTAAGTGTCAACACTTTCCCTCTGGGTGTCGACACATGGACTTAGAAATTTTTGCTTCAGTCCTGCAAATACTTAACCTGCACAAGTAACTCAAAAACACATCAAATACATTTTGATGTATATCATTGAGTTCGGTGAGGCTTCTTCAAATTAGGTACATTTGACCAATGTACCCAACAATCTCCCCCTATTTGGAGAAGTCATAACCCTTAGTCAATGATATACACCATTTATAATTAAAATTGCAAAATGATGTAAAGCAGGATTATGTACAGCAGGGTAAACATAACATGTATCAATTTTACATGTATAAAAATACATCATCTCAGAACAAATGTGAAATAGACATAGACATTATCACAGGACAATCATGAAATAGATTAATCATACAACATTGTTCTAATATCTGTCTTATATATTTTCAGAAGTTCACAAAAAGTTTGACATCACAAAGATTACATAGTAAACTTCAAGAAAATTCTAATCTATTTCTGTTCAGGTTCCTTGATAACTATTCCCTTGACAGCTTGAACTTTAGCTTTGACAGGAGCATCAGCAGTTTCAGCATCAGCAGGCTTCTTGCCTTTCAGATCTTTCTTCTTAAGCTCTTCAGCTTTGATCTTCTATCTCTCAAAGTAATGGTATGGCTTTGGAAAGTACTTGCTAGGCTCCTGAGCTATAGGAGGTAGCTTTCTCATCTTTGCCTTCCTTCTATATTTGACAATTGCCTCCTGTCTAGATTCATGTTTTCTCCATTCAGCTTCAGAGAACCATTTGTTCCTGTCATGAATGTTATCCTTGGCAGCTTTCCAGGCAGTTAATATAATGTTCCTAGAGGTAGGGCTCCATTGCTCAAAATCTGTTTTCAGTTCAGCTTGTTCCCTAAACCTCTTCTTAGACAATCTTGTCTCTTCTTCTTTCTATAGTGCCTCTTGCATGGCTTCAGAAATAGGCTGAACAACCTTTTCAATATGAACATTGTCCTTGCCCTCAGGTGGGCTATACATAGTCTGGACATCAGCATGAATCATTTCAAAATCTGGAGGAGGATAAATAACTTGAGCTACTTCTGGTTGCTCACCTCCAAGATAGGCAGGGTTAATTCCAGATTCAGCAACATCATTGTCATCACACAGAGGAGGATATCCAAGTGTAGCTCTGATAGAATTTGATATCCACTTAGCATGGTCAGATCTTTCCTTGACTAACACTCTCTCCCCCTTTATGACTTCTTTAGACATATGATCTCTGACATCATCCTTCTGAAATCTGATTTGATTATCCAAGTATCTGACTCCATCTTTAAAGAAAGGTTTGAGCTTTTGAAGTTGTTCAGATATGGCTTTCTGGGAGGCTTGGATAGCAGTCTTAACAGCAGAGATTTCTTCTTGAAATGCTTTGTCAAAATCAGCTTTAATAGTAGCAGTGAAAATAGAAGGTTCAGCAACCTTGTGCTTTAACTCAGTGACAATAACATTATGGGAAGCAGTCAAATTGTCATTCATCCTTAGCTGATTTTCAAGAACATACCCTTGCTTCAATGCTATGTCATCCACCTGTGCCTTTATCTTTTCCTGGTGTGTTGCCAAGAACACCACTGCATTTCCACCCTTGTGGAAACAATCTGTCATCTATTTCTTGTTAAGGTTCATTTCAAACCTTATAGATTTTATGTCCTGGGCTAGATCAAATTGCAAAGATTTTTGCCCTTCATCCACATAAGTCTTTATTGCTTTTCTTTGTTCATCCAGTTTTATCTGTAGTGCAACCATTAAAGCACTATAATCAACAGTTGGAGCTTACTGAACTATAGGCTGTGGTGTAATAGATTGTAAAGCCTTCTTATAACTTTGGCATCTTCTCTTGAATATATAAAGTTTCTTTTGCTTAGCCCTTGCAGCCTCCTCATCTTCAGATTCTGAGGAGCTGGCTATGTCAACCCTCTCCTTAGGGCTAGGGGGCCTCTCTTTCTGCACTTGGTGCCCTCTCAGTTTCCTGCCTTACAGGCTCTTCCATAATGTGCACTTGCTCCCCCTCAGCAGCAGCATTATCTCTTTCAACAGCATCCTTGTCCATGTCAAAATCTTGTTGGTCTAGATTTAGGAATAAATCCTCCATAGTGTATTCTTGTGGTGATGGAGCTGGAGGAATTCTTTGCTCTTCAACCACTGGATCAGGAACAACTGCTTATACAACAGATGTGTCTTATAACAGCATCTGGATCTTGACTATCCAGCTGAGTTTGCTGATGAACATCAGACAAATCAGCATCTTCTATAAAAATAAAAAATCTAAATAGTTTAGTTCAGTGATTAACTCTAGGATGATGGTTGTTGCTTTCTCATTGTCCAGTGTAGTAGGTTCAGCTACAACTGGAAGCTCCCCCTGGCTTTGATCCTTGTGTATGGGGCTAGCTTGAGGTAGCTCCCCCTGGATCTCAGCAACCTCTTGAGAAGCAGGAGACTTCACTGTAGGCTCTTCCTCATGCTCATCTAGAGTGAAGACAACCTGTTCTTCACTTTCAGAGCTACTAGTGGACTCTTGAGCCACTGGAGCAGTCTTCCTTTTCTTCTTGGGCGGAATTTCTTTCTCAGTAACTGTCTTCCTAGGGGTTGGCATCTCCTTTGACAACACCCTGTCCCATCTTGAAAACAACCTCATGTCCATTTTCCTCATGTGGTTTATTTTACTTCCAGCAGCTTGTTGCATAACCTCTGGTATGGCACCAGCTAGGTATAGACTTATAATTCTGCCCAGGTTGGGCTTCTTCAGACTTTCTTTAATTTTCTTAAATACTATAACTGACCAATCAGTTCTTAGAGTGAAGATAATCCTGGTCATTATACTAAACATAGAGGCAGACACTCTGTCATGCCCTCCTGTCTTGTTGAGAAGTACTTTACCAACTATCTGAGACATGAATTTTCCTTGGCTGTTCATGCCTTTTCTAAGAAATACTGATCCAAGCTTCATCTTAGGATCCAGTCCACACCAGGTTAGAGCTTCCTTGGTCTTTGTAGCAGTAATCTCATCTTCCTCTTGAGTTCTTGGAAGTTGTAGAATCTTCCTCGGACTTTTTGGTGATATCTTAACCTTTGTTCCATGAACTCTGGATTTGATTTTGTATCCAGATTCGTCCACCTTTGCTCCATTGAGGAATTCAAGTACATCTTTCTTCTATATCTTAGTCGGTTCAGACACTAGATATTCTAACCTAAAATCGGCAACTAGGGTTACGACCGCCTTGATTTCTTGATCAACATCATTGAAAGCGGCGCACACCAGTTCATATCCTTCGTTGACATTCTCCTCAAGCTTAGGCGCCATTAGCGTGTGTAGAATTTGTCTTGAGAGAAGAGAGTTGTCGACACAGAAGTTTGGTCTCGAAACTTTGAAAGCGTGTCGACAAACAAAGAGAAAACCCTATTTATACCTTTCTGATTTTGAAGATGAACAGGCGGGACAGCTAACTTAAAAATGTGTCGACACTGGCAATAAGTGTCGACACTAGCAATAAGTGTCGACACTGACTTATAATGTCTCGACACATATGTGTCGACACAAGTTTAGTCAACAGATTTTTATGTGTCGACACTTGGTTATGTGTCGACACAACATAACTTGACACATAGTCGAGACTTTACTTAGAAAATTCTGAGTAAAACTTAAGTGTCGACACCACATTGGATGTGTCGACACCTACTTGACATGTGTCAACACTAACAATCTGAAGTGTCGACACCAACTTCCTAGATGTGTCGACACCTTTTTCCTGAAGTGTCGACACCACTATTCTGTGTCGACATAGACTTGTCTATGTGTCGACACCTTTTTACTTAGCCATTTTCAATACTGTAAACTTACTCTAAGTTTATCATTTCTAGTTCAATTTTAAATCTATTGAACTTAGCTTCTTCTAGGGGCTTAGTAAACATATCAGCTACTTGATTATCAGTTTTAACATATTCTAATAAAATATCTTCTCTTTCTACATGCTCCCTAAGAAAATGATATTTAATTTCAATATGTTTTGTTCTACTATGAGATATAGGGTTATTAGCTATTGAAATAGCACTTGTAGAATCACAGAAGCGTGGAGTTCTACTAACCTGAAATCCATAGTCCCCTAGCTGATTTGTATCCACAAAAGTTGAGCACAGTAACTTCCTGCAGCCACATACTCTGACTCTGCAGTGGAGATAGCCACACTGGTTTGCTTTTTGCTACTCCATGAAATTAGTCTCCCACCTAGGAATTGAGAGGTTCCAGTAGTGCTTTTTCTATCTTCTTTGCATCCTGCAAAGTCTGCATCTGAATAACCTGTTAGATCAAAATCTCCATTCCTAGGGTACCAGAGGCCTAGATAGGGAGTGCCCTTTAGATATCTCAATATTCTTTTGACTGCTGTCAAATGAGACTCTTTAGGGCAGGCTTGATACCTTGCACAAACACATGTAGCATACATGATGTCTGGTCTACTAGCAGTCAAGTATAATAGGGAGCCAACTATCCCTCTATACAAGGTTTCATCTACAGGTTTCCCTGCATCATCCTTGCTAAGAGACATACTTGACCCCATAGGAGTCTTCATGGTGCTGGATGAATCCATACCATACTTCCTTATGAGTTCTAGGGTGAACTTGGACTGACATATGGATAAACAACTTTCAGTCTGTTTAACTTGGAGACCCATGAAAAACTTCAGCTCCCCCATACTACTCATCTCAAATTGACCCTGCATAAGTTTTGCAAACTTTTTGCAAAGGCTGCTTTCAGTAGACCCAAATATAATGTCATCTACATATATTTGGACTAGTATAACTTTGCCTCTAGATTCCCTAAGGAATAGAGTCTTATCTATTTTCCCCCTTGAGAACTTGTTCTCAATGAGGAAACTAGATAGGGTTTCATACTAAGCCCTAGGGGCTTGCTTTAACCCATATAAAGCTTTCCTAAGTCTATAGACATGATGAGGTAGAGTTGGATCAACAAAACCTGAAGGCTGTTCCACATAGACTTCTTCTTTAAGATTACCATTCAGGAATGCTGACTTGACATCCATTTGGTAAACCTTGAATCCTTGATAGGTTGCATAGGCCAAGAACATCCTTATGGCTTCCAGTCTGGCTACTGGAGCAAAGGTTTGATCAAAGTCAATACCTTCTTCTTGCCTATATCCTTTAGCAACCAGTCTTGCTTTATTCTTAATGATGACCCCTTGTTCATCCATCTTATTCCTGTAGATCCACTTGGTTCCTATTATATTGTGGTCTTTAGGTTTAGGAACAAGTTCCCAGACCTTGCACCTTTTGAACTGATTAAGCTCTTCTTGCATTGCTTCAGTCCATTGTGGATCTTGTATTGCTTCTTCAAATTTCTTAGGTTCAACTTGAGATAGAAAACTGGAGTAGATTGCTGCATTCATGTATCTGCTCCTAGTTTGTACTCCTTGTCTTGGATCTCCAATAATCTGCTCTACTAGATGATCTCTAGGATGCCTGTTGGCTGGAGGCATCCTAACTTCTGGTTGAACCTCTTCAGCATCTCCATCATGTTGTACACCTTGTATTTCTTCAGCAATTGGCACATGTAGTTCTCCCCCTGGACAACAGCTACTGTCTTCTACTTGTTGTCTTGCAGTAGGCACTTCTTCTATAGTAAGCTTGTCCATCTTCTTTGTTAAACCTGTGGGGCTGCATACACTATTAGACAACTCATTGTTAATAAGTTTAGTCTCATCAAAAACTACATGCACAGATTCTTCTACAACTTGTGTAGTCAAGTTGTAGACTCTATAAGCCTTACTATTATTACCGTACCCAACAAAAATTCCCTCTTGGGACTTGACAACAAACTTAGTCAAGTAAGACTTTCCATTGTTAAGTATGAAGCATTTGCAACCAAAGATCCTGAAATAGGATAGGTTTGGTTTCCTGCCTTTCACAACTTCATAGGGGGTCTTGTTGAGCCCTTTAGTGATGGTAGCCCTATTTATAACATGACATACAGTATTAACTGCTTCAGCCCAGAAATATTCTGGTAGTGATGTATCACTTAATAGGGTACTACCAGCCTCTATCATGGTTCTATTCTTCATCTCAGCAATGCCATTTTGCTGATGTGTTCTAGGTGAAGAGAATTCTTGAAATATCCCAAATTCTTCACATAGTTTTGTCATGCTATCAGACTGAAATTCAGTACCATGGTCACTTCTTATCTTGACCACTGTACTATTTAGTTCATTCTGAATTTGCTTGGCAAAGCTATGGAAGACACTAGGTGTTTCAGATTTCTGTCTTAAGAAGAACACCCAGGAAAACCTTGAGTAGTCATCTACAACTACAAAGGTATAGACCTTCCTACCTAAGCTGTGAACTGCCATTGGACCAAAGAGATCCATATGCAAGAGGTATAAACACCTCACAACATCTTTGTTTTCTATGCTTCTAAAGGTGGATTTAGTCTGCTTGCCCTTTTGACAAGCTGAGCAAATACCATATTTGACACACTTAACTTGAGGACCATTCCTCACTAACTCTTTTCTAAAGAGTTTGCTAATAGTCTTGTAGTTAAGATGTGCAAGCCTCTTGTGCCATTTGACACAATGAGAGATTGTCTCATCAGCTACAAGACACACTGGAGAACCATTGTTCTCAACCATAATGTCTAAGCAGTAGACATTCCTCTTCCTATAACCTGTCAAAATGATCTCTTGATCACTTGACCTCTTGATATGACAACCATTTTTAACAAATGAGATGTCATACCCTACATCACTTAATTGACTTATACTTATTAGGTTGTGTTTCAACCCTTTAACATAAGCCACTTGAGTAATGGTAACCAAGTTAGTAGAAATATTACCAAATCCTTTGATGATTCCTTTTTCAGAACCACCAAAGGTGACTTTTGGACCATGTTTTATTGGAGTATAGTCCCTTAGTAATCTTCTTGTTCCAGTCATATGTCTGGAACATCCACTGTTCAAGTACCATGTTGGGGTATGGCCACTTGGACTCACCTTACTAGGTCCTGGCTGCTGCAGGATTTTGTCACTCTCAGTCAATGCCATCAGTCCTTGGCACTGACAGTCTTCTTGTTCATAAATAGACTCCATTATCTGTATGAATTCTTCTTCTTCTTCTTCAGCAAACAGCCCTATGTATGCCTCAGTATCAGACTCAGTTTCTGAAGAAGAGATGTCTGACAGAGTCTTCTCCTTCTTGGCAACAAAACACTTCTCTTTCTTGCCTTTGAAATAAGTCTTTTTCCTGTCACTAGACTCTTTTCTCTTTTCAGGACAATCTGCAATAACATGGCCTTGTCTATTGCAGCAATAGCACACTATCTTAGAACCAGTTGACTTGCTAGATTTTGTCCTCTTTCTGTCCTTCTTTGAAGCCTTTTTATCCTGATAAAAATATTCTTTTCCTTTTGAAGTAGAAGGCCTTGACCTCCACTGTTTCTTCTTCAAGAATTTCTGAAAATGTCTAGTGAAGGCAGCAAAGTCTTCATCACTTTCACTGCTTTCATATTTTGTGCTGGCTGACTCATCTGACTCTGATTCAACTACCTTTGGAGGTGGAGTTGATGACTTATTCCTGCACTTTCTGGAGGCTTCTGTCTTGAAAGCTACTGTTCTTTCCTTGTGTTCAGTTCTTGTTGATTTCTCCTCCTCTTTCCTCACTATCAATTGCATTTCATAAGACAATAACTTGCCAAACAGTGTAGGTGGAGGAATTTCTCCCAACTTAGCCATTTCTCTAATGGCACAAATCTTTGTGTCCCAATCTTTAGTTAGGGACCTTAGGAACTTGTCATTTAGTTCATAATTACTGAACTCTCTTCTATAAGACATGAGTTCATTCACTATTCTGTAGAACTTCTTATAGCACTCAGTTATGCTATCACCCTTTCCTTGTCTAAAACTTTCATACACCTGATTTAGCAAGGATTTTCTATCTTGTCTAACTTCTTCAGAACCCTCCATATAGACAATAAGAGTGTCTCACATCTCTTTGGCTGTCTTATAGTGTATAAGATTCTGAAAAGTTGCATCATCTATGGCACTCACTATAATGTTTTGTGCCCTCTTGTCCATGGTGGCTAGGACAATCTCATCCTTAGTCATTTCAGAGAAATCCTTTGGTGTTCTCTGATTTGCATCTAGAACAGATATCTTCATGGGCACATAAGGCCCTTCCTTTACTATGATGTATATCATAGGGTCTGAGGCTTCCATAAACAGCCTTACCCTTTCCTTCCAGATCCCAAAGATCTCTTTCCTGCATATGGGCAATTTCATGAAACCCAATTCCTTGTGATTCTCAGAGGAACCCATGGTTCTTGATTTTCTTGAATCTGTAATTCACTTAGACTGAATCTGCCAATCAGGATCTCCTCAGACTGTTAGTCCTTTTTGAGGAACCTCCCTCTGATACCACTTGAAAGATATAGTACCTAAACACCTAGAGGGGGGGGGGTGAATAGGTGACCTAATCCTTGTTTAAACTTTAATGGCAGCAAACAGTTATATCACAGAATCTACTCTACTTTTGCACAGCAATCACACAGCATACACAGCAAATTACAATTACAGCACAACAGACACATAGTTTTATAGTGGTTCCCCAAGCTTTGGGTACATCCACTTTCCCCCTTTGCCTATCTAGCAGTGTACTAGATTCGGCCAAACTTCACCACTGTCTCAGAACCCAAACTGGTTCCTACACCTCAGGCCCAAAGCCTTACAACTCAGCTTTTCCACAAATCCTACACTCATCCACAAAGGCCTACACTCAGCCAATAAGGCCTACACTCAGCCAACAAGGCCTACACTCAGAGATTCCAATCTCCTACACTCATGCTTTCAAGCCCTACCCTCAGCCTTTATAATTACAGGCTTACAAATCACTCAGATCCAAAGGAGCCTACAAGTTAAAAATGATTTACAAATAATAACTCAGCGACTCAGAAACAAGAGAGGGGAGTTGAGAGTTTCTTGATGAGTTCTTGGAAGAACTCAGCTGGATTCAATCTGACTTAGCTTTCTTCAAAGCTTCTTGAAAGTAGAACTGAATAAGATTGACTCCTTCTGCAGTTGATCCTTGACCTCTGCTTCTTAAGATCCAGAATATATCTGAATCCTTCTTCTCAGCCTAGTTCCAACGGCTGATTTCTTGGATGGAGCCCTCTCTCTCCAACTTCTTAGATATGCACTTGGACTGCAAGATCTTCTTGATTTGATACTTTGAACAACTATGTGTACCACTTCAATAACTACTTGAACAATAATCTGATCAACAGTTTCTGTAAACTGTATGAGCCTATTTATAGGCCTTCTTCATAGTAACCGGCTGGTCCGGTCCATAACTGAATTCTGACATCTCTAACAGGTGCTATAGACCGGCTGGAACGGCAGCTGTCAAGTCATCCAGTCAATTCTTAAAAATCTCTAACTGTCTGAAAGTGTCGAGACTTTCTGTCTTTAAGTGTCGACACTTATAGACCAAGTGTCGACACCAGTTGTGTAAGTGTCGACACAAGTCTACAAGGTGTCGACACAACTCCTTGTGTTGTAGATACTATGTCTCGACACAGATTCTTCTTCATGTGTCGACACTGAAATTGAGTGTCGACACAAGTACTTGATCTTCTGTAACTTGCTGAATTCTTCTAAGTGTCGACACATCTCCTTTGTGTCGACACAACTTCTTGTGTTGAATCTATTAAGTGTCGACACTGCTTCTTGGTGTCGACACATAGTCTTCAGTGTTGATACTTGATGAGTGTCGACACAGCTGCTTGTGTCGACACTTGACTCTTCTGTTGAGACTTCAGCTGAGTGTCGACACATTCCCTTAGTGTCGACACTTGTACTTAGAATAATTTGTTGATCTTTCTGTTCTTTGCTAAGTGTCGACATAGCTCCATGTGTCGACACTTTCTTCAAGTGTTGAGTCTTCAGGTGAGTGTCGACACATTGTTCTGAGTGTCGACACTTACTTCAAATGTTGACTCTTCTGCTGAGTGTCGACACTTTGTCCTTGGTGTCGACACTTACTTCAAGTGCTGACTCTTCTGTTGAGTGTCGACACATTGTTCTTGGTGTCGACACTTTAACTTAGTCTCTGCTGACTTTTGCTGAGTGTCGACACAGCTCCAAGTGTCGACACTTTCTGGTGTAGACACAGCTTCACTGGGTGTCGACACAGCTCCTTGTGTCGATACTTTCTGTCTGCACTTTTCTTCATTGAGTGTCGACACAGCTCCTTGTGTCGACACTTTCTGTCTGGTGTCGACACTGCTTGTCTGGGTGTCCACACAAGCCTTCTTAAGTGTCTACACTTTCCCTCTGGGTGTCGACACATGGACTTCTTAAGTGTCGACACTTTCCCTCTAGGTGTCGACACATGGACTTAGAAATTTTTGCTTCAGTCCTGCAAATACTTAACCTGCACAAGTAACTCAAAAACACATCAAATACATTTTGATGTATATCATTGAGTTGGGTGAGGCTTCTTCAAATCAGGTACATTTGACCAATGTACCCAACAGTTCTTTTTCTAAAACAGGGGTGATAACGTCTTCGGTAGAGGGTAGAATTTTTAAAATGGGAGCGTGAAAGTGCAAGATAGATCTGATATACTCTAGAGGGGGGTGAATAGAGTATATGGTGTTTAAAAACTTTTTACAACAGTTGTTGTAAACTGAGTGAACAGGGAAGCAAATAGTAAATCTAAACACAGCAGCTATCTAATCAAAATCTACAAAGAAGCTAATTACAGATCACATCCAGAAACAAAAATAAAGACAAGCAACCAGAAGACACATGGAGCTATAGTGGTTCCCCTAAACTTGGGTACATCCACTCTTCTACCACCCTAGGTAGGAATCCACTGCAGGATTAGTTGATCAGGTGTCCTGGGCACCAATGAGCTTTTGATAAGGTGCTCAAAAACAAAACCAGATTTTTTGATCAGGTGTCTTTCCACCAATGAGCTTTTAATAAGGTGCTCAAAAACCACACACAAACTTTTGAAGGGAGTTTGAGAAACCCTTAACAGAGGTGGGGTTGAGAGAGTGATAGAAGTCTTCTCTTTCTCAAAGCAGCTGAGAAGACTATGGGGAAATTAATGTTGTCAAAGCTCCCCCTGAGTTCTTGAGATGTTCAGGAAATGAAGCTTTGCTGTATGGTGATAGGCCTTCAGAAAATTGAACTCCAGCAATTGATGATTTCAGCAATAACTGAAATGTGAGGTGTCTGGAGTCTTGAATAATGATGGCCTTGAACACTTGAATCAAAAGAGATCTTGAGATTTCAGATTTGTTGATCTCCTTTTGGTGATGGTGTTCTTGTGAGAATCTTGAGACAGAGAATGTCTACAGCTTTCTTTCTTTTTCTCTTGAGTGATTGTTGTTGAGAAAGCTGTTGTTGCAGAGAAGAGTTGTAGCAGAGAATATATTTTTCTTCTTCTTCTTGTGCACTCTCTTGTTCTTCTTTTTCTTGTTGTTGTTAGGAATTCAAAAATCTTGTCTTTTATTCCTTTTTGCTGAATAGAAATGATCCTCTTTCCAGATAGCCGTTGGTCTGTCATTAATTACATCCTTAATTGCAATTGTCTTCTGGGGGAAAGTCCAAAGAAACATTCTTTGATAATTCCTTGAAACTTGCTCCAGAATAAATGAAAACGGCTACAAGATCTTCTGAATTAATTGCTGAGAATAACTGCTTAAATGTTCTGAATTTGAATATTGAAAATCATTTAACTCTTCAGAAAAACGTCGAACTGAGCTCCACTATCGTCGAACTGATCTCAGCGATTTGGACCTAGACAGCAACAGAGATCGTCGATCTAAGCTCAACTATCGTCGAAATGAGCTCAGAGATAGATAATCAATACTGGAGTCAAGATCGTTGAACTGAGCTCGCAGATCGTCGAATGGAGTTCGACGATTTGTTTACGTTGAGCTCAGCGATCGTCGAATGGAGTTCGACGATCTGTCGAAGTGAGCTCAACGATCGTCGATTGGAGTTCGACGATTCGTCGTAATGAGCTCGACAACATGACTTAG
Source organism: Platanthera guangdongensis (assembly GCA_039583875.1). Classification (NCBI taxonomy): domain Eukaryota; kingdom Viridiplantae; phylum Streptophyta; class Magnoliopsida; order Asparagales; family Orchidaceae; genus Platanthera; species Platanthera guangdongensis. The sequence goes on from CM077156.1 coordinate 62,656,359, forward strand.
TCTCCAAGCTGAAAAACCTTGGTCTTGAGGGCAGCTTCCAAACCTAACTACTAACCCTTAGACTCAATTCTAATTGACCTTTAGATCTATACAATGAGGTCAAAAAAAGTTTCCTAAAGACATAGTGATCATGACCCAAATAAGTAATAGGGTTTTAAAACAATCTTCCCCTATTTGGGTTAGGATTACTATTTACAGGAATTGGAGAAATTAAAAACAACATACAAAGCAACAATACAGAAATGCAATAAACAAAGCATTGCAGAAGCACAGATATATCTCAGATAGATCACAAAACAGAATAATTGTTACCTTACAGAGTTATTCCTTCTCCTTGCTCTTTATAAGTTTTATTTCTCTATTTGGATTCAGAGCTTCTTTCTTTGATCTTCTGTCATCAGCTGCACCTAAGGAAGTTTGTTGTTTAGGCCTTGGTACCATATCTTCAGGGTGCAGCTCCATGTATCTTTCAGAATCAAAGAATTTGCTGGAGGCATATCTTTCAAGTTCCTTCTTTCTTTGTTCTGACAATGTAATAATGCTTGATGTGTCCTTACCTTGCTCTCTGGCTTTCTTAATTTGATCCAAGGTAGCTAATTCTTTCATCCTAGCAGTCCATGCAGTAGGATTGTTCTCTAGATCCTCAAAGGGCACTGGAGGTTCATATCTATTGGAAGGATTATCTGGAGGAGCTCTGGATGAGACTAATTCTTTCAACTTGTAGGGAAAAGGACCTGAAGTAGTGTCAGATGAAGCTTGTCCTTCCCTTGAGTAAGGATGTTGTCTAGAATAGCCCTTGGTGTAAACTTGAAATTCCCTTTGGCTTCCTCTATAATTTCCTCTCCTTGATTGAGAACCTCTGGATTGGCCTCCCCTATATTGAGATCTTGCATGAGGCTGATAGGGGGTTTGGCTTCTAGCAGAATAATGAACAGTAGAACTGCCACCTGCACCTGCATCAGGAGGAGGAGGTGGAGGAGGATGATGAAACTGAGAAGATCCTTTTTCATATTTCCTCTTCTTTTTCATAGCTTTTAGTTGATTCTTGGAATATTGCATCCAATGTTCAGTAATGGGGCAGTCATGAAGAATGTAATAAGGAATGTCATTAGTGTTTTTGACTTTAGCTGGTGGAACTCTTTTCATAGCTTTGCTTCTTGCTTTTCTTTTTCTTGCAATAGTGGCTGAAGAATCATCAGAATCAGTCCTGTATTCATCACTCTCAGAGCTTTGCTCATCATATAAAGCATCAATCATTTTCAGATAATCTTTCTGAAGTTGGGTTGGAGCAGATGAGGCAGTGGTGATAGCAGTTGTAGCAGTAGCAGTAGTAACAGCAGAAACAGAAGTTCTAGGGGAAATACTCCCAGAAGATATATAGCAGCTGTAATGACAGCAGCAGCTGGGGTAGCAACAGATTCAGATAAAACAGTTTCAGCATCAGCAATAACATTAGTAAAAGCAGTAGGCTCAAAATCAAATGCCTTTGTCTGCATATCCTCAGAAACTAAAACATCAGCAACATCAGAACTAACAACAACATTATTGACAGCAGGAGTAGCAGCAGCATCACTAGAAACAGAAGGCTCAGCAGTAGAGAGGGAATTTATATAAGGGCTAATTAAGTTGGTATCACAGCTTGAGAAGGGCACAATGGCCTTGGAGAGGTCTTCTGCTGGCTGGACTGTAATGCTTACTGGGAGACAGCTGAAGTAGACTGAATCAAAATCTGATAATGAGGACCTGAGGTCCATTGAGAAGACAACAACTTGTGGTGCTGTTGAAACTAGAGCTTGAGTTGAACAGACCGCAGCAGCAGCAGCAGCAGGCAATCTAATATCTTCATGAGGCATCTCCCCCTGCCTAGATTCAAAGAGAGCTGGATTAAGGCACCCAGATGAAGGGATTGCCTGAGGAAAGAGAGAAGATAGCCTGACAGAAAGGGCTGCAACTGACTGTAGAAGTGGAGCTAAGGAGGTCTCCAACAGAAGTGATAGCCTGGGAGCTATCAGCTCATATAATTTGTCAGCTAAGGCTGGAATGTCTACATGCTCAGTAGGGACTGGAGCAGAGGTAAAGAAGGATGGTGGAGCAACTGGAGATGTTGGAGGGCTGGTGGATGGTAGAAGTGAAGGTTGAGGTGTGGGGATTGTTGAAATGGAAGAAAGTGGTATGGAGATAGAAGGTGTGAAGGAGGGTTGATCAGTGATATCTTGTAGAAGTTGTTGGTAAGATGTGGATGAGGAGGGAAGATCAGGAGTTGATGAAGGTGAATCATCCATGAAGGAATCATCTAGAATATTGAATGATGGAATGTTGGATGATGTGTCAATATCTGGTTGAGGGTAGTGATGTAATGGATGGAAGATTTCCTCTGTTGTTGGAAGAGTTGGGATTGGAGATGAAATTGAAGTAGGAGATGGGCTGGAAATAATGATGGTGGATGAAATTTGAGTTGTGGATGTGACTGGTGCAGATGGAATAGGAGGACGAGGAGAAGCAGCAGGCAAGTCATCTGCAGGGGCAGAGACTTGAGGTGAAGTGACTGTTACAGTCCTTGTGCCTGAAGTAGTGCTTGCAGAGGGCCTGCTGGGCTTCACTATTTGTCTGTCCTACTTGCCAAAGAGGGCACAGGAGAGCCTCTTAGAGTCATTAATATGCATCCCATTTGATACAAGCAGGGCAGGGCATCTGTTTTGGAGGAATAACCCTAGAATCCTTCCATAATTTACAAAGTTCTTGTTTATTTTCTTCTTAATCAGATCAAAGAAGACTTCTCCCTAGTTTAACTATTTCTTATCCACTAAGACTCCCATCAAGCATAGCTGATACCTGGAGATGGTATCATGTGCTGAATGCTTGGCCAACAGGACTTTTCCCACTACATCAGCTAAAAATCTGTATTCCACAACTAAGTTCTTTTTCAACAGCTTGGTAGGGTTTACATCAGAATGACCCATTCTAGCAAGTAAATCAAAAAATTCTTCTCCAGATAACACAGCAGAATCTCTTTTAGAATTCAATTCAAAAACTTTTGTCAGAATGGTTGGGGTCAGAGGTACCTGAGTTCCAGAAATGGATCCAACAACTGTATTTTGGTCCTGGTTGTGGGCAGTATAGACCCACTCCTTGATCTCATCAGCAGCCAATTTGATTCTTGTGGACATGATAGTAGCTAATTTTTGCTACTTGAACAGTTCCAGAATGTTTTGGAAAACCTGATCACTGGTGCTGAAGGACTCCATGTCTATATCAAATCCTGCATCAAACTTCATTGCGGCTAGAACGGCAACTGAGACGACCATTGTTACCTGCAAAAATCAACAAACAAACGACGAAGTGTAGAGATGTTTGGAGGGAAAGAGAATTTTTGCAGAGAGAACGAAGGCGCAAAGAGAGAACGACGGCCGAAAAATGAATTTTATATTAGGGTTCGACGCAGAAAAGGAAAGATCATTGAACTCAGTTCGACGATCGGGGCTTTTAAAAGAATCTGAAGGGTCTTCAACATCGTCGATCTCCGTTCGACGATATTGGGGAGCGTCGAGCTCCGTTCGACGAAAGTTCAGAGAACTAAATCGTCGAGCACCATTCGACGATCGTTGACCTGAAAGATAGTTGAGCACTATCTGAGAAGCGCTGAACTCCAGTCGACGATTTCGGAAAGCGTCGATCTCCGTTCAACGATCGGGGGGAAAATCGTCGAGCGTAGTTCAGAGACCAGAAATACACTATAGACACTAGAAAAATCAAGATGTTTGCCTAGTCTTGGTCAATTTTTAAAGTTTTAAGATCTTGGATATTATTTTAGACTTCCTCCATCTAACATTCCTAACTGATTTAGGATGAAGGTGTGTTTCTTTTCATCCAAGGGTTTGGTGAAAATATCCCCCCTTTGTAAATCAGTTGGGATATATTGAAGTTCAATTTTGTTCTTCTCAACATTATCCCTTAAGAAGTGATGCCTAATTTCTATGTGTTTCGTCCTACTATGGAGGACTGGATTTTGAGCTATAGAAATAGCACTGGTGTTATCACAAAAGATTTTTGACTTCTCTAAGTTTTAGCCATAGTCTAGGAGTTAGTTTTGAATCCACAATATTTGTGAACAACATCTGCCTGCAGCCATATATTCAGCTTCAGCAGTTGAAGTTGACACAGATGTTTGTTTCTTGCAAAACCAAGAGACAAGTCTGTCACCAAGAAACTGACAAGTTCCACTGGTGCTTTTCCTGTCAATTCTGCATCCAGCATAATCAGCATCAGAAAATCCAGTTAAGTCAAATGCTGAATCTTTTGGATACCAGAGACCTAGATTTGGATAACTTTTAACATACCTGAGAATCCTTTTTACTAATGTTAGGTGTGACTCTCTAGGGCTTACTTGGAATCTAGCACAGATGCATGTAGCAAACATTATGTCAGGTCTACTAGCTGTAAGGTACAGTAAAGAGTCAATCATTGCTCTATATGTTGTCTGATCAACAGGTTTCCTATGTTCATCAGCATCCAATACAGCATTAGTAGGCATAGGTGTTTTCATGCAAGATGCTTCAGACATGCCAAATTTCTTAACCAATTCATTTGCATAATTGGTTTGAGAAATAAAGATGCCTTCAGCATGTTGTTTGAATTGCAATCCTAGAAAGAAGGATAGCTCACCCATGCTACTCAATTCAAATTTAGAATACATTAGGTTTGAAAACCTTCTGCACAAATTTGAATCGGTAGAGCCAAAAATAATATCATCCACATAAATCTATACTAGTAGGGTATGGGACTTATGGGTTCTAATGAAAAGAGTTTGGTCTACTCTATCCCTTATAAATTCATTTTTCCAGAAAGAAGCATGTTAGGGTCTCATACCATGCTCTAGGAGCTTGTTTGAGACCATATAATGCTTTGTTCAATTTAAAAACATAATCAAGATGGGTTGGAGAGATAAAACCTGGAGGTTGTCTGACATAGACTTCTTCTTTGATATCTTCATTTAGAAAGACACACTTTGCATCCATCTGATATACCTTGAAACCTTTATGTGCTGCATAAGCTAAGAAAATTCTGATGGCTTCCAATCTTGCAACTGGTGCAAAAGTCTGGTCATAATCTATGCCTTCTTCTTGAGAGTATCCTTGAGCAACTAGCCTTGCCTTATTCCTTACAATTACTCCTTGATCATCCAATTTGTTTCTGAACACCCACTTTGTTCCAACAATGGAGTGATCCTTAGGCTTTGGCACTAGTTCCCAAACTTTGTTCCTTTCAAATTGATGCAACACTTCTTGCATTACAATGATCCAATGTGGATTTTGCTCTGCATCTTGAATGGATTGAGGTTCAATTTGAGATAGGAAGCAAGTGTGCAACAGGCTTTGGTTTACCTGATTTCTGGTTTGCACACCAGCTGAGATGTCTCCAATTACTTGGGAAATTGGATGGTCTCTTGATGTTACTAAATCAACAAGAGGTGTTGATTGTTCACCAACCTGTGTTGTTGTTTCCTCTTATGGTACAACAACTGGCTCTTCAAGTTGTTTCTCTTCAATATGTTGAATGCTTTCTTCATCTTCACTGATTTCCTCTTTTTGAGTAATCTGTAACCTGTTCAAATCTTCAGCAAGAGAATGTACCTGCAAAGGTTCTATGGTAGAAGTGTTCTTCTTCTTGAAAGACATGTTAGATTCATCAAATGATATGTGAACAGATTCTTCAATTTTAAGAGATGATTTATTATAAACCCTATAAGCCTTACTGATCATGGAGTATCCCAGAAACACTCCTTCATCAGCTTTAGCTTGAAATTTTGCTAAATATCTCTGGTCATTATTGTGCATATAACAAATACAACCAAAAATTCTAAAATAGTCAACTTTAGGTTTCTTCCCTTTGAGTAATTCATAGGGAGTCTTGCCCTTTAGTTTATGTATTAAACTTCTGTTCAACACATAGTTGGAGGTGTTCACTGCGTCTACCCAAAAAGATAGAGGAAGGTGAGCATCTGACAACAATGTAGTGGCAGATTCAATAAGGGTTCTATTTTTCCTTTCAGCTACCACATTTTGTTGAGGAGTTCTAGGAGTTGAGAAAGTATGCATGATACCTTCACTCTGACAGAACTCTTGCATAAGAAGAGAATCAAACTCTGTCTCATGATCACTTCTGATCAGGACAATGTGAGTATTGAACTCAATCTGTATACATTTGAGAAACTCTGTCAAACACTTAAAGTTATCAGACTTCTTCCTCAGAAAGAACACTCGTGTGAATCTAGAGAAGTCATCTACAACCACTAAGGTGTAAGATTTCCCTCCTAAGCTTTGTACTGTAATGGGTCCAAAAATATCCATGTGTAACAGATACAAAATCCTAGGTGAATCACTCTTATTAAGTGACTTGAAACTATTTTTAGTTTGCTTGCCTAATTGACAAGCATTGTAGAGTCCTTCCTTCTTGTAGGGGCCAGACGGTAGTCATCTAACAAGGTTGTCCTTGGATAGCCTAGCAATGGTTCTAAGGTTTAAAGGTCCTAGTCTCTTATGCCATAAAATATTAGGTCTACAAACAGAATTAAACAGGCAAATGTCTACATCTGTTGAAAGAAAATCTACTAAGTAGATGTTACCTTTCATTTTACCTGTCAACACAGTTGTGTTGTCCTCTGACTTGATCTTACATAAGGCTTTGCTGAAAGTCACCTGGTAGCCTTCATCACATAGCTGACTGATACTGATCAAATTGTGCTTCAGTCCTTCCACATAAGCTACCTTCCTGATTGTGACTGTGCCAATCTGGACTGCACCATATCCTTTAGTTTGTCCAAAGTATGAATCACCAAATATGACTTTGGGTCCAAGCTTGGATTTAAAGGATGTGAGGTTGTTCATATTTCCTGTCATGTGCTTAGAGCACCCACTATCCAAGTACCATTGCTGGTTTGATGTTGGATAGGTCTTCACCTGCACATAAAATAATTCACTTATTTTTGACCCAGTTTACCTTGGGCCTAGGTTGATAACCTTTAAATTCAGAAATGAAAGACATCACAGGTTGACACTTATAACCTTCAGGATAATATCTCCTTGGAGGTATTATCCATTCAGTATAAGGGTTAAAGCTTTGGGATGAAGGACCCCTAGGATTGGATTTTGATTTGCCCTTGTAGGAATTTCAAGAGCTCTGATCTCTGTTCGATGATCGCGGAGCTGCATTCGACGATCTTGGGTCAGATCGTCGAGCTCCGTTCGACGGTCGACTGTGGCAGAGTTCAGGAATTAGAGATCGTCAACCTGAGTTCGACGATTTTGCCTGAGATCGTCGATCTACGTTCGGCGATCGTCGAGCTCCGTTCGACGATTTCTGCTGGAAATTGGTTTTCTTAGGCAAATCAGAATTTTTCATAGCTACCTCTACAACTCCCTTCCCTTTATTAGAAATAAACTTAATTGGGGCTGAGAGAACTATAGGTTGGCTGGATGAAGCACCCAAGCCCAGTGTACTATTGAATCCGGAGTTTACTGTGCTTGTGATGTCCATCATCTTGATACTTCTCCCATTAAGGGATTCTTCAAGCTTCTTGGCCTCTGATAGCTCACCTTTCAGTGAAGCTATCTGCTCCATACAGCACTCCAACTCCTCAAAGAGTTTGTGGTTTTCTGACTTTAAGATACTATGTTCAGATAATTGATTTCTGAGAGAAATAATTTCCTTCTCAGATTTTAGTAAGTCTAAACATAATGCTTTAAACTCAGACTTAAAGTCCTCAGAATTGAAATCAAAAGAACTAATTACCTGATCCTCTTTAAGTTGAGTCTCTGAGTCTGACTCTGACACTTCTGCATCTGAATTGTGTTGAAAGGCATTGATTGCCATCATGCAGAACTCCTTCTCTTCAGCATCATCTTCATCATCACTTGAGATGGATGAAGCTTCTGATTCTTCTTCAGTCTCACTCCAAGATTCAGCAACAAACCCCTTCCTTGTGTGTTTGCTCTTACTTGAGGAGGGTTTGCCATTGCCATTCTTCTTGAAGTCTTTGTCCTTTCGTCTTTCTTTTTTGTCCCTTCTGTCCTTGTTTTTGTTTTCTGGACAGTCAGGCATAATATGGCCTAGTTTCCTGCAACCAAAGCAGACAATTTCTTTATTATTTGACTTATCATACCTTGGCTTATCAATCTCTTTGTATGATCTCTTTATGAAGTCCTTTCTGGCCATCTTGTAGAATCTTTTAGCCAGTAGACTAAGCAGCTCATCATTGCCTGGGATTTTATCTTCAAGCTGATCTTTTATTTCTTTGAAAGCTATTGTCTTTTCTTTTCTTATGGCTGGTGAGACAGCCTTCTTCTCTTCTTCTCTGTTCTTAATGAGCAGCTCATAAGACTTGAGCTTGCCCAATAGAGCTTCTATGGTGATCTCATTCAGACTTCTGGCATCCTTGATTGGCCAGATCCTTGAGTCCCAAGTTCTTGGGAAGCACATTAGGATTTTATCATTTAGTTCAGTCAGTTAGATCTCTTTATCCAAAGTCTTGAGTTCATTGACTATCACACTGAACCTGTTATACATTTCAGGTACTGGCTCAGCTTCTCCTTTCTTGAAATTTTCATATTGGGATATGAGATGGGATCTCCTGTCCTTTCTTTCATCAGCTGATCCTGAGACTATTTCAGACAGCTTATCCCAAATTTCCTTTGCTGAATTGCATTCAACCACCTTTTGGAATATGTCATCAGACATGGTCTGGGCTAAGATATTCATAGCATTTGTATCTGCTACTTTCCACTTCTTGATATCATCATCTGTTCCTGATGGAGGTGGAACAACATTTGTGCTTGTGTTCTCTGGCGGTCTTGGACAAACTGTCAAAACAGAATTAAAAATGTCCTTGTCAATAGAATTCATGTATAATCTAATCCTTGCTTTCCAAAGTCCAAACTTCGATAGATTGCACACTGGAGGTCTGGTGCTAGAATTATCTTTGTTTTGGGCCATGATTTGTGAAGAAATAATCTAATAACAAAATCTACAAAAAGAAATAGAAGATCTAACTAGAGGGATCTTTGGGTTCAGGTGTTAGCCTGTGCAACCACCAAGGTGTGGTATGTTTAACCAACCTCGCTCTGATACCAATTAAAAGTGCAAGCTAGATCTGATATACTCTAGAGGGGGTGAATAGAGTATATGGTGCTTAAAAACTTTTTAAAACAGTTATTGTAATCTGAGTGAACAGGGAAGAAAATAATAAAATCTAAACACAGCAGCTATCTAATCACAATCTACAAAAGAAGCTAATCACAGATCACAGCCAGAAACAAAAATAAAGACAAGCAACCAGAAGACACAAGGTGCTATAGTGGTTCCCCTAAACTTGGGTACATCCACTCTTCTACCACCCTAGGTAGGAATCCACTGCAGGATGAGTTGATCAGGTGTCCTGGGCACAAATGAGCTTTTGATAAGGTGCTCAAAAACCAAACCAGATTTTTTGATCAGGTGTCTTGCCACCAATGAGGTTTTGATAAGGTGCTCAAAAACCACACACAAATGTTTGAAGGGACTTTGAGAAACCCTTTACAGAGGTGAGGATGAGAGAGTGATAGAAGTCTTCTCTTTCTCAAAGCAACTGAGAAGACTATGTGAATATTGATGTTGTCAAAGCTCCCCCTGAGTTCTTGAGATGTTCAAGAAATGAAGCTTTACTGTAGGGTGATAGGCCTTCAGAAAATTGAACTCTAGCAATTGATGATTTCAGCAACAGCTGAAATATGAGGTGTCTGGAGTCTTGAATAATGATGGCCTTGAACACTTGAATCAAAAGAGATCTTGAGATTTCAGATTTGTTGATCTCCTTTTGGTGATGGGGTTCTTGTGAGAATCTTGAGACAGAGAATGTCTACAGCCTTCTTTCTTTTTCTCTTAAATGATTGTTGTTGAGAAAGCTGTTGTTGCAGAGAAGAGTTGTAGCAGAGAATATGTTTTTCTTCTTCTTCTTGTGCACTCTCTTTTTCTTCTTTTTCTTATTGTTGTTAGGAATTCAAAAATCTTGTCTTTTATTCCTTTTTGCTGAATAGAAATGATCCTCTGTCTAGATAGTCGTTGGTCTGTCATTAATTACATCCTTAATTGTAATTGTCTTCTGGGGGAAAGTCCAAAGAAACATTCCTTGATAATTTTTGAAACTTGCTCCAGAATAAATGAAAACGGCTACAAGATCTTCTGAATTAATTGCTGAGAATAACTCCTTAACTGTTCTGAATTTGAATCTTGAATATCATTCAACTCTTCCGAAAAACGTCGAACTGAGCTCCACTATTGTCGAACTGAGCTCAGCGATTTGGACTTAGACAGCAACAGAGATCGTCGATCTGAGCTCAACTATCATCGAACTGAGCTCAGAGATAGAGAATCAATACTGGAGTCAAGATCGTCGAACTGAGCTTGCAGATCTTCGAATGGAGTTCGACGATTTGTTGAAGTTGAGCTCAGCGATCGTCGAATGGAGTTCAACGATCCGTTGAAGTGAGCTCAACGATCGTCGATTGGAGTTCGACGATTCGTCGTACTGAGCTCGACGAAATGACTTAGTCTCCAAACTGAAAAATCTTTGTCTTGAGCACAGCTTCCAAACCTAACTACTAACCCTTAGACTCAATTCTAATTGACCTTTAGATCTATACAATGAGGTCAAAAACAGGTTTCCTAAAGACATAGTGATCCTGACCCAAATTAGTAATAGGGTATTCCAACAGAGCGGAGCTTTGATTTTTTAAAACGGGAGCGAAGCTTGCCACGGGCTCTTCACTTACGACACCGGAAAGTTGCTTCCCACTTCGAACAGTTATAGCTTTCGCTTGCTCTCTCGGGTTGTGCTCATTATTGGAAGGAAGAGACCCCACAGGTGACTCAGAAATTAGATTTGCGAGTTCTCCTACTTGATTTTCTAGACATTTACGGACCATGTTAAGGTTCTTATAGTAGCATCATTTGTGGTGATATATTTAGAAAGTAACTCCTCCAAGCTTGGAGGTTTGGGAATGTTCTGAAGAGGTGGAGGCGATACAGAAAAATCATTTTGTGGTGGTGGGCGCATTGTGTTCGATGGATTACTCCATGAAAAATTCGGGTGATTTCTTAAAGCAGGATTATAACTATTTGGAAAAACAAAACCACGAGGATGAAAATTCACAGCAGAAAAATTATTAAAAGCATTTCTAGGCATATTATTATTAACAAAATCTAATTGTTCTGGAGCTGGAGTTGCAGATTCCCATACCCGAGGGGCGGAGGCAGCAGTCATCTCCATAATTTTTTTGCTTAATATTTCTACTTGCAGAGCTAGCTGGGAGACGTTGTCCACTTCAAAGATACTTGCAGGTTTGTTTGGGACCTAGGAACATTCCACTAGTAGGTGTTCATGGCCATGTCCTCAAAAAGCTCAAGAGCTGCTTCCGGGGTATTATGGTTTAAAGTACCGCCAGAAGCTGCGTCTATCATTTGTTTTATACTTTGATTTAGCCCGTTATAAAACGTCTGCACTTGTAACCATACAGGCAGAGTGTAATGTGGGCATCGTCTTAATAATTCTTTAAATTTTTCCTAGGTTTCAGAAATGGTTTCAGATTCTATTTGTGCAAAGGAATAAATGTCGTTCCTAAGTTTTGAAGTTTTAGCAGGCGGAAAATACTTCGCCAAAACATTTTCAGTTAATTGACTCCAGGTTATGATTCTATATTTTGGTAGAGTGTTCAGCCACTGCTTAGCCTTAGTTCTAAGGGAGAAGGGAAATAATCTTAGCCTAATAACATCATTTGTGACACCATTTATCTTGAAGGTGTCACAAATCTCAAGAAAGCTTCTTATATGTGCGTTCGGATCTTCATCTTGAAGTCCATCAAATTGCACATACTACTGCACTATTTGAATTATGATAGGCTTTAGTTTGAAGTTATTATTTGCTATTGCAGGGAGAACTATGCTAGATTTTGTTCCCTCGAGATTCAGTCGTGCATAATAAGACATAGGCCTTTGCACGACTTCCTCCACGTGGGGTTCTTCCATTCTTAAAGTAGAAAATGACTCGGAATCCTCAACCGGTATTTGGAAAGTAAGGCCTTGAAATCACGATCTTCTCCGAAGAGTAATCTCAATTTCGTTGTCCAGGTCTAAAATAACTGACGGACTCCCGTGGGTCATACACTAGAAGAAGAGAAGAGAAGAAAAAGAAATAAAAAAACTAGAAAAAGAGAGTTACTAATTTTTTTGGAATAGAAATTTTTTTTAAGATATGTTTTAACTCCCGAACTTCCCAAGGGCTACTTGGTGAAGGGTTCGCAAGGTACTAGACAAGATAGCGGCACTTCAAACTGCTTTGCCCTTTTCGAGAGATTTAGGTGGTGTAGAAAAATTGTGAAGTGGGTTTCTATTAAGAGCGGTAATAAATTTTTTTGATTTTAAAATTTTTTAGGAGGAGGATTAGAAAGAGAAATGACAAAATTAATAGGTTAGTGTTTTCAATTTATCAACGAAAGCTGCTCCCCGGCAACGGCGCCAAAAACTTGATGGTCCGGCTGACGCTTCAGAAAAGAGAGCAGCCGAACTAGCAAGCCAACTAGGCAAGTATACCTATCGAACTGTACCAAGGGGACACAAGTATCGTATTAAAATCCGGGAACTGTTGAGTAAGCTTACTCACACGAAGGATATTATTTTTTCAACGGAAATCTTAGGTTAAAAGAAAGCTAAATACACTAAAGGAAATATTGCATAAAAAGAGGACTACTTGCAATAAAAATAAAGAGAGCATAAAAGAAACGATTACACTGAAGGGTTATAACGATGAGAAGGAAATGCACTCGATCAAGAATCACCTCTGCAAGAGTCGATCAAAAACACGTTTAATAAACCAAAACTTAATATGGTAGAGATCCTTGACCTTGGAGGTTCCTAAATCTTGAACATGCTTCTCTCGAAGTCGTGCCCAACTGAGTTTAGGAAGGTCCGACCTACTCTCATCTAAATCAGAGGCCTAAAGCTCGCTTTACGCGGTGAACCCCACTATTGGATTTTACTCCAATCCGGGAGATTTGGACGTCTGCCTCTCTCGATGGGTGCGTACAACTCCCTTTACTCTTGAGTGCTCACTTCAATCTATCGGCCTCTCGGCTAGCCAAGAATGAAAGCAAAGGTAGAAAATATATATCGATGATATATCTCGAACCCATGATAAATTAAGAGTAATTCAAGGCTAAAACCAAAAAAGAAAAGGTAAACTCAAAGCATCATAACTTAATCGCTCGAACCTGGGATCATCAAGATCGAGTACAAGGAGGATTAGTTAATCATGGTGAAGTGGACGAGGGGGGATGAGTAGTGAAGCATAAAGAACACAAAGTAGAAAGGGAAGAGTAAACAACACTTCTTTATTAATGAAAACAAGGACCTTACAAATTGAAAACAAAAGATTACAAGTGCATGAAAAGTAAAATCCTATTCTATCCCTACCATTAGCATCTAAAGCAATTACAAAGGTTACTTCAAAAGCTTAAACTAAACTAGAATTAGGAAAAACTAAAATGAGAAAGGGAGAGAGAGAGAGATCATGAAAAACTTCAGAAAATAAAAGGGAAGCACTTCCTTACGCACTCAAAAAAACTATATGGACTCAAGGGGGGTCTGAATTTATAGAAATTCTAGAGGGGGTGACACGGTCGGCGACACGGCCGTGTTGGTGGCCGTGTCCCATGCTGGTTGACTTCGGGCTCTTGTTTTGGCGGGAAATGATCATTGCAATGCCGACTGGCGGGCACGCCCATGCTGACACGGCCAACAACACGGCCGTGTTGGTGTCTGTGTCCTCTGCGGTTGATGGGCTTCGACAGGGGTGCATTAATGGCATGCTGCATGTGCTGAGGAGGTGGCGAATGCCTGGCGACACGACTGCGTGGGTGGCTGTGTCCTGCTCTGGAAATTCATCAACTGTTGGTGATACGGTCCATGTTGACATGGCCAGCTGACACAGCCAGAGACACGGCCAGCTGACACAGCTAGAGACACGGCCAGTGACACGGCCGTGTTGTAGGCCGTGTCCTGGTCGGGATGAACTCTAGACTTTCCTCTGGTGGTTGTTTCTTTGGGAACAGGTGATACGCCCCATGACACGGCCGTGTGGGTGGCCGTGTCAGGTCATTTTGTGTGAAAATTGAGAAAACCTACAAAAGAGCACAAAAACATTAGTTGCATAAATAAATGCAAGAAGAAGGGACATATAAGCTAATAAGATAAGATTTGCACAATAAAAGTCCTAAACAAAACTCTAATAGCTTAAATACAAAACACACTATCAAGCACCGCAGCCAGCTCGCACTCGCCCTATGGAGCTTGGCAGACAATAGGCGAGCAGGACCTTTAGGGGCGGCCGAGCTCCTCAGCTCGCCCAGGTCTATGAGATACTTTTTATTATTTTGCCCCCGCTGGCCTGCCCATAGCCTTTCAGAATAGTGGAGTTACGCTCTTGGCAGTCCAATCTGGACTGCGCATAGCCGTTCATAACAGCGGGAGTTGGCTATTTGTAGGCCGTTTTCAAAAATCTATAAATAGGACCCAAGGGGTACCTCAGAAATCTTGCTTCCTGTGCTCACTTTCTCCGTCTCTCAAGCGCTTTCTGAGGATACCTTAACTCGGCCTTTGGCTAAAGAGGGGAAACGCTCTTAGATCTTCCGGGTGTGTGGTGAGTCCTCCCCGCCTAGCCCTTGGGTCAGTTATTCCTTGTTTCCCTTGTTATTTTGCTTGCAGGAGCGAAGTAGGTGTGCGATCACACCTTCCCCGAGGGTGAAATCCACGGGAGACCGAATTTCAGTTTCAAAAATCACCATTCTTTTGATAAATCACAAACGAGGAGCAAGAGACCATTGGAGTGTATCCATGGTGACTTGATGGGACCAACCATCACTGCTAGCCTTGGTGGGAGCAGATACATGCTTGTTCTGATTGATGACTACTCAAGGTACACTTGGGTATATTTCTTGAAGGAGAAGTCAGAAGCTTTCCAGTTGTTTATAAAGTTCAAGGAGCTAGTGGAGGGTCGGCTTGGTTTGCGGATCAAGAAGTTTAGATCAGATAACGGTGGTTTGTCTCCTCCGAGTTTTCTAACTTCTGCAGAAAGCACGGGATCCAAAGATAACTTACTTGTGCTCATACTCCGCAACAAAACGGAGTAGAGGAGCGGAAGATCTGTTATCTGATGGAAACCTGCAAGTGTTGGCTTCATGCAAGAGACCTTCCTAGGACCTTCTGGGCAGAGGGGATGTCTTGTGCTTCTTATGTCATCAATCAAATGCCGCTCAGTCCGATCAACATGAAGTCTCTGTTTGAGATGTTGTTGAAGGAGAAGTCAAGCGTGGAACACCTTCGGGTGTTTGGATCAACTTGCTATGTGCATGTCCTAGATGCTTCAAGGACAAAGCTTGATGCAAAAGCAACGAAGCTTGTCTTTGTTGGCTATAATGAGCGGAAGAAGGGATGGAAATGCATGGATCCTGCGATGAATAAGTTTGTTGTATAAAGAGTCGTGGTCTTTGATGAACTAACGTCGTATGGAGGATGCTCTATTGAGCTATCAGAGAGCAAGGTTGATGAAGAGCAGAAGTTGGCTGCTGAAGTTCTAGAAGAGGAGCTTGTTGTGTCACCAGCAACTCCTATTGCTTCATGCTCTGGTGTTGAGGCTGCTGGCTCAGGAAGTAGGGGGAGCATTGCTCAAAGATTTCCCAAAGTTGGAGTTGAGCCTGAATGAGCAACGGAGGTAGTGAGCAAGGAGCAGACCTTGCGAAGGTTAAAGAGGACTATCAAGCCACCAGCTCGGTACTGTGATGGGAATGCAGTGAGTATTGTCTCCTACTTCTTTGCAGCTCCTCTGAATGAGCGACAGCCTGCATAATTAATGAGGCCACTGGAGTCAAGGAGTGGGAAGATGCCATGAAAGAGGAGATTGCTGCTCTCAAAAAGAATGAAACCTGGGACCTTGTGCCCAAGGTTGATGGCATTACACCAGTGACTTGTAAGTGGGTGTTTAAGTTGAAGAAGAAGGCTGATGGGAGCATCGAAAGATACAAGGCTCGCCTTGTTGCTCGAGGATTCTCACAACAATATGGAGAAGACTATGAGGAAACATTTAGTCCAGTTGCAAAGATGACTTCAGTTCGGGTGGTGATTTCTTTGGCTGCTTGCTAGGGATGGAGGATGTGGTAGCTTGATGTAAAAAACACTTTTCTTTATGGAGAGATTGACAAGGACATCTTCATAGATCAACCTCTTTGTTTTGTTTCTGAAGTTTATCCGGATTATGTCTGCAAACTCATGAAGGCTCTCTACGGGTTGAAGCAGGCTCTTAGAGCTTGCTATCGGAAGATAGCAGAGTATCTTCAATTCTGTTGTTATCTTGCTTCCAACTCGGATTCTAGATTGTTCATCAAGAAGAAAGGGGAGCTTCAGGTCTTGGTCATGATGTATGTTGATGACACGATCATCACGGGGAATTCGAAAGAGGAGGTAGCTAGGCTCAGGGCTGAGCTAGCTATTCGCTTTGAGATGAAAGACTTGGGAGAGCTTCATCACTTTCTTAGTCTTGAAGTGGAGAGGAAGGAGAGCGGGATACATATTTTCCATAAAGGATATGTGGATCGCATTGTGAATCGATTCGGCATGTGCGAATGGAAGAGTTGCTCTACTCCTCTAGATCTTGGTCTGAAGCTGCGATGAGTTGAAGGAAGGATTCTTCCGGATCCCTTAGTGTTTAGAGCTGTAGCGGGGAGCTTGATCTACTTAACCATTACAAGGCCAGATGTTGTTTATGTTGTTGGCAGAGTAAGTCAGGTTATGGCCGAACCAAGGAAGGCTCATCTGGTAGCGGCAAAAAATATCTTGAAGTATGTCAAGGTGACTTATGATAATGAACTCCTCTATCGTAGAGACACTGTGTTTTCTTTGCTTGGATACATGGATGCTGATTATGGTGGTGACTCAGATGATCGAAGATCAACATCGGGTTATGTTTTCACTTGTGGATCAGCTTGCATATCATGGTGTAGAACGAAGCAAGACTCAGTGTCTGTGTCTACTACGGAAGCTGAGTATAAGGCTTCGGCCTTGGTTGCTCGAGAGGCCATCTGGCTGAAGAGACTTATAGAGGATGTTCATGAGGAAGTGCAAGGACCTACTTTGCTCCAAGGTGACAATGAGAGATCTCTCAAACTGGTGAACAATCCAGTATGTCACGCAAGGACCAAGCATATTCAGATCGAGCACCACTTCATAAGGGAGAAGGTGTTGGAGGAATCTCTTATGGTCAGGCATATTCGGTGTGAAGATAATCTTGCTGACATCTTCACGAAGCCACTGTCGAAGGGGCCATTTCAAGAGTTACGAGGCTAGCTGGGCTTGATCACCACTTCTCACTTGAATGGGGAGTGTTGAAATTTGTGAAGTGAAAGGGGGTGATAGGGTAGGCCGGGCGGTCTGCACGGTCTGAGCGGTATGAGTCCGCAGCCTGGGAGGACTGATGGTTGTGGCCTGGGTGACCTGGCCTGGCTTGGGCTTGGTGGCTTGGATGTTCTTATGGACCGTCCTGTGCAGACTATTTCTGCGGCCTAGGCGGACTGGTGTGCGGCCGGGATAGTCTAGGGCCAAGGAAGTCTTAGAGACTTGGGCATCGAGTGGAGCGGCCTGAGCGGGCTGCGGTTGGCGGTGCTTAGCTTGATCTGGGGCCTTGCAGTCGACCATTTCTTGAGTAACTTGGCGGATTGGAAGTTGTATCCGCGGTGTGTTGGCGGACTTGTTTTCTGCGTCTGTGGAGTCCGCATTTGTGGACTGATAAGATGGGATTTTGTTTTCACTGAGCTGTCCATGATGCGCTGGATGTTTCACATCCTTGTGGCAGACTGTCTTGATGTTTGGTGGTTTGGGTCTTCTATGTCCACCGTGATCGCACTAGTTGCTTGATGGTCTCCTGGACTTGGTCATTTTGTATGACAAGTCCATGGTCTCCGCAGAGTCTGCAGAGTCCGCTGGTTGACTGGACGGATTGTCTGTTAGTCGTGGACTCGTGGCAGGTTATGGCATTGTTGCCGAGCTCTGTGGACTGCCTTATTAGTCCGCGTAAACCATGCGTACTGTTGTAGCGTGAGTTGTGGCTGTGTCCGCATGATATGTCGAGTGGCAGACTGACACTGTGCTTGCGTTGGGCGGACTGGTGCTGTTCTTGTGATATGCAGGCTGGCTTTATGACAGCATGGTAGTGGACTGGCTTTTGGCCTGGCGCCTAGAGGATTGGTCTGGCCAAGTCCTTGCGGACTTGGCGGACTGGTTTGTGTTAGCGCACAAGCTGGGGTGGTGACTCTATTCACTAGGGCGGTGACCACACTCCTCACCTCACCTATATATATACCCCCCGACACATCTACAGTAACTGAGTGAACAGTAAGTGATGGCTTGGTTAATCGTTGAGGTCTGGTTTTTCCTGTCGGCGTGGGTTGAGCAAACTTAACTGTTTGTTGTATGCAGGTTGCACGACGAACACTGAGGAGCCAAGAGTTTGGCTTTCACTGCGGTCAGCATCAGTGAAGTTTGCGGTTTCAATCAGCGGTTTTAGCAGGTCGCTTCTGCGGCTTGTCAGTTTTCTCTACTTCAGAGTTTCCAAGTTCAATAACTTGTCCAACGAACTCGGTGGTCTAGGCGGTCTGTTCTTCAGTTCGACAGCGACTTGTAGCAGTCAGCGAATAATAGTGTGTCCGCGCGACCTCGCGGTCTCGGCGGACTCCGTGTTCTAGTCTTCTAGCAGCAGCAGCAGTTCGGGCGGCCTCGGCGACTTTAGCGGATTGGGCGGTCTCGACGGTCTCCAGTTTTGTCCGCTCGAATTATTTTACTTGTACTGTTTTCTATATTCCTTTGTACTAGCGAAATCATGTCTCTCCTTGTATACCTCACCTTATAAATAAGAAATAATATATGATCTGCTTGCCCCTGCGTTTGCATTTGGTTGTTGAGCTTGCTTTCCTAGTTTTCGCACGATCAAGGTGTCATCTTGATAGTTATGAGGATATTAATTTGGCATTTGGCTATCTCGTTGACCACTTTGAGAAAATTCAACAAGGCCGAGAAAGAGGGAGGAGGGTGGTGGTGTGGTTGGCGGCTAAGAAGGAGGAGGCTAGGGCAGGCCAAACTTTAGAAGGAGGAGGAGGGAGTGAATTTATTAGGAGGGATTAGGGTTGTCAATATTTTCATTCAACTTATCCCAAATGTAAACATTACATGCCTATATATAGGATTACATCATACTTTTGCTACATGCAGCCCAACATTAAAAATATAAACTCTAATGTTTTTAAACCATAATGAAATAATAAAATGCTCCAAACAAATAACACAATAAATTCAAATAACATTAAAATTATTCAACTAAATATTATTATATGGTCTTGCGCCGCGGGCGGAGGTTGTAGCGATACTCCACACGATCACCATGGCAACGCAAGTCTTTTATTGGAGACAAAGAAGGATCTTCCACGAGCAAGCCTTCATCATCTTCAACATGTTGGGGGTCGTCGTCTCCATCACTCGGTGCACCCGGGCATCACCAAGATCATGGACGACCTGAAGAGGACGATGTATTGGTCGGGCATGAAGAGGGACATCACATACTTCGTGACCCATTGCGAGGCTTGTTAGTTAGTAAAGGTCGAGTGTAAGAGTTCGGCGGGGTTGTTGCACCCACTTCCGGTGCCAGATTGGAAGTTCGATGATATCTCCATGGATTTCATATATGGTGTACCTCGGTCACAGGTGGGGAATGACTTGATATGGGTGATCGTCGACCGACTGACGAAGGTGGACAGATTTCTACCGATCAGGAAGGACGCTTCAGTGAGTGAAGTTTTTGTGGAGGTTTGTTGAGTAGTTCGTCTGATACCATGGAGTGCCTAAGATGATAGTGTCCGATCGTAAAGGATGATTTACATCCAGGGAGTGGAGGTCAGTCCAAGTTTTTTTGGGGACACGGTTGACATTAACTACCGCCTTCCACCCTCAGACAGATGGACAGACAGAGTGCATAAATCAGACACTGGAGGATTTATTGCGTCTTTGCATACTGGACCATGGAGAGCCAGGGGAGAGACAACTACCATTGATCGAGTTCTCGTACAATAACAACCACCAGTCATCATCTGCATGACCCCTAATATGGCTTTATACGGACGGATATGCAGGACTCCTTTGTCTTGGATCTAGGATGAGGATCCGAAGGCACTTGGCTCGGTGTTCATCGAGGAAACGAATTCCCAGGTGCGATTGATTCGAGATATAATGTTGGAAGCCCAGAGCAGGAAAGCCAAGTATTACGATCCTCGACATTGTCAAGTAGAGTTTCGAGTAGAAGACAGGGTGTTTCTGAAGATACGACCGATACATGGAGTCTAGCGGGTATGTGGTCGGAAGAAGCTCAGTCCGAGATACATGGGGCCTTACAGGATCTTGGAGCGGATCGGTCCCTTTGCATACAGACTGGAGCTGTCGTGAGAACTAGCGGGTTTGCACGATGTATTCTACGACTCCTACCTCAGGAGAGCTCTACTTCGGTCGGAGCAGTAGATTACGGCGACAAATGGGTATATAGGGTACATTGGTTTAAATGTACCTGATTTGAAGAAGCCTCACTCAACTCAATGATATACATCAAAATGTATTTGATGTATTTTATGTTACTTGTGCAGGTTTGCGTCGACACCCAGAGGGAAAGTGTCGACACTTAAGAAGACTTGTGTCGACACCCAGGCAAGCAGTGTCGACACTTGGAGTCATTGTGTCGACACCTGGGATGTTGAGTCGACACCAGACAGAAAGTGTCGACACAAGGAGCTGTGTCGACACTCAGTGAAGAAAAGTGCAGTAAAGCAGTGTCGACACTTAACAGATGTGTCGACACCCAGTGAAGCTGTGTCTACACCAGAATGTGTCGACACTTGGAGCTGTGTCGACACTCAACAGAAGAGTCAGCACTTGAAGTAAGTGTCGACACCCAGAACAATGTGTCGACACTCAACAGAAGAGTCAGCACTTGAAGTAAGGGTCGACACCCAGAACAATGTGTCGACACTCAACAGAAGTGTCAACACTTAAAGAAAGTGTCGACACCCAGAAAAATGTGTCGACACACAACAAAAGAGTCAACACTTGAAGAAAGTGTCGACACATGGAGCTGTGTCGACACTTAGCAAAGAACAGCAAGTTCAACAAAATATTCTACGTACAAGTGTCGACACTAAGGGGATGTGTCGACACCCAGCTGAAGTCTCAACAGAAGAAGATGTGTCGACACAAAGAGCTGTGTCGACACTCAGCAAGTATCAACACTAAAGACAAGTGTCGACACCAAGAAGCAGTGTCGACACTGACAAGATCAACACTTGAAGATGTGTCGACACAAAGGTGTTGTGTCGACACTTAGAAGAATTCAGAAAACTACTGAAGTACAAGGACTTGTGTCGACACACCTTATCAGTGTCGACACATGAAGAAGAAGCAGTGTCGAGATATAAAATCTACAACACAAGGAGTCGTGTCGACACCTTGTAGACTAGTGTCGACACTTAGACAACTTGTGTCGACACTTGGTCTATAAGTGTCGACACTTAAAGGCAGAAAGTCTCGACACTTTCAGACAGTTATAGAATTTTCAAGAACTGACTGGATGACTTGACAGTTGCCATTCCAGCCGGTCTACAGCACCTGTCAGAGTTGTCAGAATTCAGTTATGCACCGGACCAGCCGGTTACCATGAAGAAGGCCTATAAATAGGCTCATACAGTCTATAGAAACCGTTGTTGAAGATTGATAAAGTTCAGATTATTGATCAAGTGTTTAAACAAAGAAGATCGTGCTATCAAGTGCAGATTTAAGAAGTTGGAGAGAGAGAGCTCCATCCAAGAAATCAGTTGTTGGAACCAGACTGAGAAGAAGGGTTCAGATTTATTCTGAATCTTAAGTAGCAAAGATCAAGGATCAACTGTAACGTCCCGAATCGCTCTAGGCCCCTAGTGAGTGTGTTTTTGAGTCAGGAGAGTTGACTCGAGTCCCGAGAAGTGCAGGGAATTGGACTGCACTTGTGGAGAAGTGGAGAAATCAGTGCAGAGAGACACGGGTAGTGACACGGGTAGTGACACGGGTATGGACACGAGTAGCGACACGGGCGTGTCCATACCCGTGTGCGTCGAGTTGAGCTTGACGAGCCGTGTTGAGACTGACGAGTTGTGTCGACACCAGGTGACACGGGTAGTGTCACGGGCGTGTCACTACCCGTGTGTGTCGAGTTCCACTCGACAGGCCGTGTCGAGACTGACGAGCTGTGTCGACACCAAGTGACACGGGTAGTGACACGGGCGTGTCCCTACCTGTGTGCGCCGAGTTGAGCTCGACGAGGTGTGCCGAGATCGTAGAACTGTGTCGACACTAAGTGACACGGGTAGAGACACGGGCGTGTCCCTACCCATGTGCGTCGAGCTGAGCTCGACGAGACGTGTCGAGATGCAACCCGAGAAGGACACGGCCAAGGACACGGCCAGGCACATGGCCGTGTCATGTGGACACGGGTCGGTACACGGGCGTGTCCCAACCCGTGTCAAGTTTTGAACCGACATGGAAACCGCCATTGCCGTTTCACGGAAGCAGGACACGGGTACGGACACGGCCGTGTCCCTACCCGTGTCACATTTTATATATAAGGGGGAGAGAAAACCCTAGCCGTTTTCATTCTCATTTCTTCCCCTATTTCTTGTGAGAACTCCTGGTGAGAGGGAAAACTGCTGGAGCAAGTTCTACCGAAGGAGATCCGCCATCGCCGTGAAAGAGAAGATGCCGCCAAGGAGAACTACGAGATCCATGGCCGGAAATGGTGGTACCGCTGGAGCCAATGTGAGTTTCCTACCCTCTCCCTTGGTGCTAGATCTATAGATATTATCCTAGGCGAGACATCGACTCAAGAGAGTCTTGATGGAGAGGAGAAGTTTTCTAGGAAAGGCCATGCTAGGACTTGTGTTCTAGATTTTAGATCTCTTCAACCATTCTCTTCTTCTATGTGAGGATGGAGGATGGTTTCGTGAAGAATAATGTCCTCTTGAGGTGGGATAAGGGTGGAGGAAATTCTGGAATGATTTTGGAAGATCGCCTTGAGGAGGAAGATGAACCGATGTCGTTCATTCCGCCTTAAGATGCGTGCAGATTCTGTATTCTGCGCGCAGCAAACTTCGTGACCATTTTTAAGTGCGTTATTTTCAGATCTGGGCTTTTGACTAAACACGAAAGTTAAAGCCATTGCAAATACCTTTCCAACGAGTGGTTGCACGACTTCTGGCGAGGTGTGTAGCCATGGGAAAGTCCAAATGAAAATGGTGTTTAATAAATCCTGCATGCAGAAACTGTGTTCTGTACGCAGCGGACTTCAAGTCCGATTTCAAATAGGATAATATCAAATCTGGGTTGAGCTCTGAATATGAAAGATGTAGTTCATGGAAATACCTTTCCATCGAGGGGTTACACGACCTCACCAGATTCCTGTAGCCTCGGGAATCTCCGGTCGAAGTTGCTGTCCAGATTCAACCTGCGCCTAAATTCTGGGCTTAATGAAAGATGGATTTTGATTCGGTGGAATTAATAATGCATGATACTTGCCTTGGATGAACCCTTATGATTAATCAGTTGTTACATGATTGAAGTAGCTTATTAATCAGATTTCATATTATCTAATTGTGAAACAATATTATTTAAACGAATTGATTTGGTAGGAATTGAAAGATTGATATTGTGCACTTCATGTTTAAATTATGACATTATCAAGTGGAAAGTGTGATAGACCTTATATACGCATCATGTTTATATTACATTATCATCATTTGGGAAGTCACATAGATGAATAGATCATGACCATGGATATGTTTTATTAATGAAATGAGTCTTGTAGCCCAATACATAGAGAGTCGTCTCTCTACGTGTAGTATTGTGAAGGGATGTAAGTGCGATGTTGACCGTCACTTGTTTTGGTTGTGTTGAGATAAGGTGTGGATGGATGGTTGGGCTGTGTCCTCGTGTTTACTTCCGAGTCCCCTTCCATGATATGTTGATATGATATTTGCATGTGGTGTGAGTCGACACGCGGTGTCGTAATCCTGGGTTAAGGATAGTGTGGCAGGTCTACGGTCTCGCCAGTCGTCACACCGACGGGAGTTTGCAGTTAGGCTTGGTCGGTTTGGGCTGTGTCCTCGGTGTTCACGTCCCGAGGCCCCTCCGGTCATGTGAACGGTTGGACCGTGTCCTCGTGCTTTCTTCCGAGGCCCCTTCCGGGTCACGCAAGGCCAGTTCGGGATGTGTTCTTGGTACACATCTACCCAAGACCCCGCTGGGCCATAGTACGCATGGGCTCCGCTATTGTGTTCTTAGCGTTGAGCCGTACGGAGGCCTAGGTGAAGTAGTGTGATACTCGCCTAGTAGTAGAAGTGCCTGTTCTACTGTCACCGCCTGGCCACGGCGGCTGATGCCTGAGAGGTTAGCTACCTTCTCGAAAAGTGGGAACTACAGTCTGTGTCGACATAGCAATTGCATGGGTGTGCATGGGTGAGTCATTGCATAACATTCATAGCATTTCATAACATTGCACAACAGGATCCTCATCGTATAAGTTTATATGGGCACTCTTATACGATGAGTTACTTTATGCAAATCGATCATTAACTTATAAGCTTGTATGGGTATCCTTATAGGTTAAGTTACTTTCCTGCTGTAGTTTTTCTTACACTTGTTACCATACCATGATAGCTCTTGTAGAATTGTTAGTTTATATATGGATAGCTTTGTAGAACTGCTAGTATACATTGATACTCATGTACCTTGTCACCTGTTTGTACTTTTATACTCAATATACATGTAATGTACTTTTGTTCCATTTCTCCGCCAGGTGCCGAGGAGTCGCCGGGGGAGCGGGTGTGAAACCACCTAGTCATTTCAACTAACGGTTGCTACGTCTTCCTTTTTAGGATGTCACGCCGCAAGTAGAGCAGCCGCAGACTACGTAGCAGGACAGCCAGGCCAGGACGACAGGGCCTGATGTGACGGTGCCGTCGATACCGTCGGTTACTGATGTTAGTATTTTGATTACTCTGATGTAGCCCGTTTGGGCAATGATTAGCTGTACTCTGATATTTTGTAGAAGCATGTTTAGCTTCTCATCATTTCATGTTTTTGGACATTATATACTTAGTGTGCATTTTGACTTCTCTTGCTTATTTATTTGGTTGGGTTGGCATTTATATTGATATGTTTGTAGCCGGCGGAATAGGCGTCTTGTGGTACAGGTTAGCCCGTGTGCTAATGCTACCGCAAGACGGCTGTTCCGGGCATAAGACTCCCCCTTCGTGCCGTGTTTTGGAATCCGGGGAGGAGGGGTTTTACAAATGGTATCAGAGGCACGATCCTTACCTAAGGAAGTCTTTCAACAATGGTGCCACCCCCGTTTGGTTAGTCGGTTTGGGGACAAACTAACTTAGCGGAAGCAGTGGTGTGCCCATATGTAATTCACATTAAGTTTGTCCAACTTTGACCTTGAGTTTAGCCAACCTGACCACAAATTTATCGTGTACGTGTATGTTCCACTGCATGTTGAGCCGATGGGGGGGGGGGGGTACTCCTACCCTTCCCATACCCACTCAGTTGCAACAGTCTGAGTTGGGGCAGACGCTCACCGCCATTCTTGATGCTTTTAAGGCACAGCAGGCTCCGGTGCAACAACAGGCCCGGAGCTCCAACTGGCTGAGCACCTTTCGGGCTCTCTCCCCTCCCGTCTACCTTGGGGCGGAGTCAACCGTACGCACAGAGGAATGGCTAGACACGGTACAGGAGTTGTTGGCTGGTATCCGTTGCCCGGCCAACATGGCAGTGACATTGGCAGTGTCCGTCTTGGACTTCCATGCGAAGAGGTGGTGGAAGTCCCTCATGGGATCTACCTTTCAAGGCCGGATCTACACAGAGATAAGTTGGAGTGAATTCTCGGGGGTTTTCTTGGAGCACTTTATCCCTACGTCGGCCCGAGATGAGCTTGAGCAGAGGTTCCTTCTATTAAAGCAGGGATAAAAGACGGTTACGGAATACCAGCGGGAATTCCAGCATCTCGCAAGGTTTGCGGATTCTTACGAGTTGGATGATAGAGGCTATGCCAAGCGCTTCTACAAAGGGCTGCGAGATTCCCTAAGGCAGTCCCTTTTGTTTATAGCGGATGGTAGCTTGGCGGAGATCATTGATATGGCAAAAAGATTGGAGGCGGACCACATGAGATGTAGTAAGAGGCCTGCGGAGGACGTGATGGAAGCCGACCCATGGAATAGAAGGAGGCAAGACTTTAAGGGGGAAGAGGACACCAAAGAGGTGGAGGGCATGTCCACCGAAACTATAGGGTGGAGCATCCAGTTCTGCAGCCGCCTGCGTTGCCTCCACCCCCACAGCCTCAGTAATTTCAACAACCTGAAGGGCGTCGTGGTCTGGTGTGCTTCGAATGCAACCAACCGGGCCACATCCGACGTTTCTGCCCGCAGTTATTTGGGAACGTCCCTCCTGCTCTCCCTCCCGCTCTCCCTCCAGCAGTTTTTCGAGGGCGGGGATATATGCGTGGTCGAGGACGAGGACCGCCAAGAGGTAATCCCGGCCCTGCTAGGGATCAAGTGTACACGCTTGACATGGCGCAGGAACGGAACCCCCAAGATGTGATTGCAGGTATGATTTAATTAATTCACATATTTGCATGGCCTAACATGATTTGATTAGAACTTATTAGACACTAGCAATAAGTTTTGGTTGTTGGCACTTTGGCATCGTGATTATTGGAGGGAAGACGGCCTATGCGCTGTTCGATACCGGTGCCTCACACTCTTTTGTGTCCGAGGATTTCATAAAAGACGTGGGGGATGTACAGTACTTCACTAGCATAGCCCGACGTGTACGCCTTCCGGACGGTTTGGAGATCATCGCGACCGCTAAGTGCGAGTTGGAGTTATTTATTGATGGGAAAGCCTTTGATACACCGGCCACGGTTCTGAGAATGCCGGAGTTCGACATCATTTTGGGCATGTCATGGCTGAACTGGCACTTCGCGAGGATCGACTGCGCAGAGAAGCGGATCTATTTGAGGCATGGAGACTCTGACGTCATCTTCCAAGGTATTGGCTTCGCTCCACGTATGATATTATCTTCTATTCAGGCTGTAAAGGCTCATATGAAGGGGGATGAGGTCTTCATGATCTGGTTCGAGTTGAAGGAAGCAGCGTTGGATTTAAAGGATGTACGGGTATTGCGGGATTTTCCCGAGGTATTTCCTGAGAAGCTGCCAGGATTGCCCCCGCATAGAGAGGTCGATTTCCAGATTAATCTAGTACCAGGTGCCAATCCTGTATCTAAGGCTCCGTACAGAATGGCCTCGAAAGAACTAGCAGAATTTAGAGTTCAACTACAGGAACTAGTGGATTCAGGGTTCATTCGCCCCAGTTCATCACCATGGGGATCCCCTGTGCTGTTCGTGAAGAAGAAGGATGGAACCCTACGATTGTGCATAGATTATCGGGAACTCAATCGGTTGACGGTGCGGAACACTTATCCGCTACCACGGATCGACGAGTTGTTCTATCAATTAGTGGGAGTACATTGGTTCTCTAAACTATACTTGCGCTCTGGATACTATCAGTTGAGGATACATGAGGGGGATATTCAGAAAACAGCATTCAGTTCGAGATATGGTTCGTATGAGTTCACAGTAATGCAGTTTGGGCTCACAAATGCACCTTCGGCCTTCATGAGTCTAATGAACAAGGTGTTTGAACCATACTTGGACATCTTCGTCATTGTTTTCATCGACGACATCTTGGTCTACTCAAAGACGGAGGAGGAGCATGTCGAGCACCTGACCTTGGTTTTGAAGAAATTGAAGGAGCACGCCTTGTATGCCAAGTTTAGCAAGTGTGAATTCTGGCTTAAGCAGGTTGCCTTCTTGGGGCATGTGATCAGTGGAGCAGGGTTAGCAGTGGATCCAGCAAAGGTGCGGGCTGTGAAGGAGTGGTTGCCCTTGAAGTCGGCGGCCGATGTACGAAGCTTTCTTGGACTTGCTAGCTACTACCGCAAGTTCGTGAAAGCATTTTCCAAGATTGCCCTTCTTCTTACCTCCTTGACGAAGAAGGGTGTGCCATTTGAGTGGACACCTCAATGTGAAGCGGCATTTCAAGAGTTGAAAGATAGGCTTACCTCCACCCCCATCCTTGCACTTCCGTCGGGGAAGGAAGGATTTCAGGTTTACACGGACGCATCATATCAAGGGATGGGTGCGGTGCTGATGCAGCACGGACATGTGATCGCTTATGCTTCAAGGCAGTTAAAGAAACATGAAATCAATTACCCGGTTCATGATTTGGAGCTGGGAGCAGTGGTGTTCGCTTTGAAGGTCTAGAGGCATTACTTATATGGCGTACACTGCGAGATCTTTTCCGATCACAAGAACTTGAAGTATGTCCACACTCAGAAGGAGTTGAACATGAGACAACGACGGTGGTTGGAATTTCTATGCGACTATGAGTTCACCATGAACTACCAGCCCGGGAAAGCGAACTCCGTAGCCGATGCCTTGAGTAGGAAAGCGCCAGGCTCTAGCCCAGAGTCTCGGTTGATGAGTATGGAGTTGGCTCGGATGGTCGAAGAGATGGAAATTACTCTAGTATTCAAGGCTCCCTCGGCAGTGTATGCGGAGTATTTGGCCAACATGAGCATAGTTTGTGATATCCGAGACCGGATTCGGGTGGAGCAAGGAATGGATGCGGCCTTGGCCCCGACAATCAAGGCAATAGAAGATGGGACCACCGATGAGTACACACTAAAAGACGGCCTCGTTTATTTTCGTGGCCGACTTTATATTCCCAAGGGCGGCAAAATTCGGGAGGTTATATTGAGAGAGGCACATTCCTCTCAATATTCAGTGCACCCGGGTATTGCTAAGATGTACGCCGGATTGCGGAATACCATGTGTTGGCCGGGAATGACGAAGGATGTTCGCTACTATGTTATACATTGCGATGCTTACCAAAGAGTGAAGGCTGAATGCAGGAATACCGGTGGTTTGTTGCAGGCATTGCCCATCCCCGAATGGAAGTTTGAGGATATCTCCATGGACTTTGTCCATGGGCTACCTCGCTCACGCTCCGGGAATGATTCGGTGTGGGTTATTGTGGATCGACTGAAAAAGGTGGCCCGGTTCATTCCAATGAAGAAGGAAGCACACGTGGATGTTTTGGTACGCCTTTTTGTGGAGCAATTTGTACGGTATCATGGCGTGCCCAAGACAATTGTTTCGGATCGGGATGGTCGGTTTACATCCAATGAGTGGAAGGCGGTACAGGCGTATTTGGGCTCACGCCTAACCTTTAGTACCGCATTTCATCCTCAGACTGACGGGCAGTCAGAGCGGACCATCAGAACACTGGAGGATTTATTAAGGTTATGTGTGTTGGACAGAGGAGAGCCGTGGGAAATACTCTTGCCCCTGGTGGAATTCTCCTACAACAATAGTCATCAAGCGAGCATCGGTATGGCGCCCCATGAAGCCCTTTACGGAAGAAGGTGTAGGACCCCCTTGTCTTGGGTGCAGGATGAGGATCCGAAGGCATTGGGAAATGAATATATAGATGATGCTGATGTGGCGGTCAGATTTATACGGGACCGCATGTTGGAGGCTCAAAGTCGACAGGCAAAATATTACAATAAAAAGCACCGGATGGTGCAGTTCCAAGTGGGCGAAAAAGTGTTCCTCAAGATTCGGCCGATGCATGGAGTGTCGCGGGTGCGTGGATTGAAAAAGCTCAGCCCAAGGTATGTTGGGCCTTATACTATATTGGAAAGGATTGGCCCGTTGGCCTATCGGTTGGAGTTACCACCAGAACTAGAGAATCTCCACGACGTGTTTCATGTGTCGTCGCTTCGAAAAGCACTGCTGCGGCCCGACCAATATATTCCTACTACCGATGGTGCAGTGGCGTCAGATAGATCTGTGCGTCTACAGCCGGTGCGGATTGTTGACAGCGAGACAAGAACATTACGCCGCAAAAGTGTCCCCTTAGTGAAGGTGCTATGGTTGAATCATGGGAAGGAGGAGTACACATGGGAGCCAATGGATTTGATGCAGCAACGCTACCCGGAGTTGTTTGCCCAAGGTAATCTTATTTAAAAACATATGTTAAATTCCCTGTTAAGCTTTTCTCCCCACAGCCTAAGCCTGATTTCGGGGACGAAATCTTTTATTTTGTTTATAGGATTTGTAACGTCCCGAATCGCTCTAGGCCCCTAGTGAGTGTGTTTTTGAGTCATGAGAGTTGACTCGAGTCCCGAGAAGTGCAGAGAATTGGACTGCACTTGTGGAGAAGTGGAGAAATCAGTGCAGAGAGACACCTGTAGTGACACGGGTAGTGACACGGGTATGGACACGAGTAGCGACACGGGCGTGTCCATACCCGTGTGCGTCGAGTTGAGCTCGACGAGCCGTGTCGAGACTGACGAGTTGTGTCGACACCAGGTGACACGGGTAATGACACGGGCGTGTCACTACCCGTGTGTGTCGAGTTCCACTCGACAGGCCGTGTCGAGACTGACGAGCTGTGTCAACACCAAGTGACACGGGTAGTGGCACAGGCGTGTCCCTACCCGTGTGCGTCGAGTTGAGCTCGACGAGGCGTGCCGATATCGTCGAACTGTGTCGACACTAAGTGACACGGGTAGAGACACGGGCGTGTCCCTACCCGTGTGCGTCGAGCTGAACTCGACGAGACGTGTCGAGATGCAACCCGAGAAGGACACGACCAAGGACACGGCCAGGCACACGGCCGTGTCATGTGGATACGGGTCGGGACACGGGCGTGTCCCAACCCATGTCAAGCATTGAACCAACATGGAAACCGCCATTGCCGTTTCACGGAAGCAGGACACGGGTACGGACACGGCTGTGTCCCTACCCGTGTCACATTTTATATATAAGGGGGAGAGAAAACCCGAGCCGTTTTCATTCTCATTTCTTCCCCTATTTCCTGTGAGAACTCCTGATGAGAGGGAAAACTACTGGAGCAAGTTCTACCGAAGGAGATCCGCCATCGGCGTGAAAGAGAAGATGCCGCCAAGGAGAACTACGAGATCCATGGCCGGAAATGGTGGTACCGCTGGAGCCAATGTGAGTTTCCTACCCTCTCCCTTGGTGCTAGATATATAGATATTATCCTAGGCGAGACATCGACTCAAGAGAGTCTTGATGGAGAGGAGAAGTTTTCTAGGAAAGGGCATGCTTGGACTTGTGTTCTAGATTTTAGATCTCTTCAACCATTCTCTTCTTCTATGTGAGGATGGAGGATGGTTTCGTGAAGAATAATGGCCTCTTGAGGTGGAATAAGGGTGGAGGAAATTCTGGAATGATTTTGGAAGATCGCCTTGAGGAGGAAGATGAACCGATGCCGTTCATTCTGCCTTAAGATGCGTGCAGATTCTGAATTCTGCGCGCAGCGAACTTCGTGACCATTTTGAAGTGCGTTATTGTCAGATCTGGGCTTTTGCCTAAACACGAACGTTTAAGCCCTTGCAAATACCTTTCCAACGAGTGGTTGCACGACTTCTGGCGAAGTGTGTAGCCATGGGAAAGTCCAAACAAAAATGGTGTTTAATAAATCCTGCATGCAGAAACTATGTTCTGTATGCAGCGGACTTCAAGTCCGATTTCAAATAGGATAATTTCAAATCTGGGTTGAGCTCTGAATATGAAAGATGTAGTCCATGGAAATACCTTTCCATCGAATGGTTACACGACTTCACTGGATTCCTGTAGCCTCGGGAATCTCCGGTCGAAGTTGCTGTCCAGATTCAACCTGCGCCTAAATTCTGGGCTTAATGAAAGATGGATTTTGATTCGGTGGAATTAATAATGCATGATACTTGCCTTGGATGAACCCTTATGATTAATCAGTTGTTGCTTGATTGAAGTAGCTTATTAATCAGATTTCATATTATCTAATTGTGAAACAATATTATTTAAACGAATCGATTTGGTAGGAATTGAAGGATTGATATTGTGCACTTCATGTTTAAATTATGACATTATCAAGTGGAAAGTGTGATAGACCTTATATACGCATCATGTTTATATTACATTGTCATCATTTGGGAAGTCACATAGATGAATAGATCATGGCCATGGATATGTTTGATTAATGAAATGAGTCTTGTAGCCCAATACATAGAGAATCGTCCCTCTACGGGTAGTATTGTGAAGGGATGTAAGTGCGATGTTGACCGTCACTTGTTTTGGTTGTGTTGAGATAAGGTGTGGATGGATGGTTGTGCCTTGTCCTCGTGTTTACTTCCGAGGCCCCTTCCATGATATGTTGATATGGTATTTGCACGTGGTGTGAGTCGACACGCGGTGTCGTAATCCTGGGTTAAGGATAGTGTGGCAGGTCTATGGGCTCGCTAGTCGTCACACCGACGGAAGTTGGCAGTTAGGCTTGGTCGGTTTGGGCTGTGTCCTCGGTGTTCACGTCCCGAGGCCCCTCCGGCCATGTGAACGGTTGGACCGTGTCCTCGTGCTTTCTTCCGAGGCCCCTTCCGGGTCACGCAAGGCCAGTTCGGGCTATGTTCTTGGTGCACATCTACCCAAGACCCCGCTGGGCCATAGTACGCATGGGCTCCACTGTTGTGTTCTTAGCGTTGAGGCGTACGGAGGCTTAGGTGAAGTAGTGTGATACCAGCCTAGTAGTAGAAGTGCCCGTTCTACTGTCACCGCCTGGCCACGGCGGCTGATGCCTGAGAGGTTAGCTATCTGCTCGAAAAGTGGGAACTACAGTCTGTGTCGACATAGCAATTGCATGGGTGTGCATGGGTGAGTCATTGCATAGTATTCATAGCATTTCATAACATTGCACAACAGGATCCTCATCGTATAAGTTTGTATGGGCACTCTTATACGATGAGTTACTTTATGCAAATCGATCCTTAACTTATAAGCTTGTATGGGCATCCTTATAGGTTAGGTTACTTTCCTGCTGTAGATTTTCTTACACTTGTTACCATACCATGATAGCTCTTATAGAAATGTTAGTTTATATATGGATAGCTTTGTAGAACTGCTAGTATACATTGATACTCATGTACCTTGTCACCTGTTTGTACTTTTATACTCAATATACATGTAATGTACTTTTGTTCCTTTTCTCCGCCCGGTGCCGAGGAGTCGCCGGGGGAGCGGATGTGAAACCACTTAGTCGTTTTGACTAACGGTTGCTACGTCTTCCTTTTTAGGAGGTCACGCTGCAGGTAGAGCAGCCGCAGACTACGCAGCAGGACAGTCAGGCCAGGACGATAGGGCTTGATGTGACGGTGCCGTCGATACCGTCGGTTACTGATGTTAGTATTTTGATTACTCTGATGTAGCCCGTTTGGGCAATGATTAGCTGTACTCTGATATTTTGTAGAAACATGTTTAGCTTCTCATCATTTCATGTTTTTGGACATTATATACTTAGTGTGGATTTTGACTTCTCTTGCTTATTTATTTGGTTGGGTTAGCATTTATATTGATATGTTTGTAGCCGGTGGAATAGGCGTCTTGTGGTACAGGTTAGCCCGTGTGCTAATGCTACCGCAAGGCGGCTGTTCCGGGCATAAGACTCCCCCTTCGTGCCGTGTTTTGGGATTCGGGAGGGGGGGGGTTTACAAATGGTATCAAAGCCACAATTGTTGACATGGCCCAAATGGTATCAGTTTTGGGACCATTGTTGACATGTCCCAAAAAGTTCAGGAACAGCCATGTCACATATTTGCATGACCTAAATGGTATCAGTTTGCCACGATCCTCAACTAAGGAAGTCATTCAACAATGGTCCCACCCCGATTTGGTTAGTCGGTTTGGGGACAAACTGACTTAGCGGAAGCAGTGGTGTGCCCATTTGTAATTCACATTAAGTTTGTCCAACTTTGACCTTGATTTTAGCCAACCTGACCACAAATTTGTCGTGTACGTGTAGGTTCCACTGCATGTTGAGCCGATGGGGGGTACTCCTACCCCTCCCATACCCACTCAGTTGCAACAATCTGAGTTGGGGCAGACGCTCACCGCCATTCTTGATGCTTTTAAGGCACAGCAGGCTCCGGTGCAACAACAGGCCCCGAGCTCCAACTGGCTGAGCACCTTCCGGGCTCTCTCCCCTCCCGTCTACCTTGGGGCGGAGTCATCCATACGTACAGAGGAATGGCTAGACATGATACATGAGTTGTTGGCTGGTATCCGTTGCCCGGCCAACATGGCAGTGACATTGGCAGTCTCCGTCTAGGACTTCCATGCGAAGAGGTGGTGGAAGTCCCTCATGGGATCTACCTTTCAAGGCCAGATCTACACAGAGATAAGTTGGAGTGAATTCTAGGGTGTTTTCTTGGAGCACTTTATCCCTATGTCGGCCCGAGATGAGCTTGAGCAGAGGTTCCTTCCATTAAAGCAGGGATCAAAGACGGTTACGGAATACCAGCGGGAATTCCAGCATCTCGCAAGGTTTGCGGATTCTTACGAGTTGGATGACAGAGGCTATGCCAAGCACTTCTATAAAGGGCTGCGAGATTCCCTAAGGCAGTCTCTTTTGTTTATAGCGGATGGTAGCTTGGCGGAGATCATTGATATGGCAAAAAGATTGGAGGCGGACCACATGGGATGTAGTAAGAGGCCTGCGGAGGACGCGATGGATGCCGGCCCATGGAATAGAAGGAGGCGAGACTTTAGGGGAGGAAGAGGACACCAAAGAGATGGAGGGCGTGTCCACCGAAACTATAGGGTGGAGCATCCAGTTTCGCAGCCGCCTGCGTTGCCTCCACCCCCACAGCCTCAGCAGTTTCAACAACCTGCAGGGCGTCGTGGTCTGGTGTGCTTCGAATGCAACCAGCCGGGCCACATCCGACGTTTCTGCCCGCAGTTATTTGGGAATGTCCCTCCTGCTCTCCCTCTCGCTCTCCCTCCAGCAGCTTTTCGAGGGCGGGGATATATGCGTGGTCGAGGACGAGGACCGCCAAGAGGTAATCCCGGCCCTGCTAGGGATCAAGTGTACGCGCTTGACATGGCACAGGAGCGGAACCCCCAAGATGTGATTGCAGGTATGATTTAATTAATTCACATATTTGCATGACCTAACATGATTTGATTAGAACTTATTAGACACTAGCAATAAGTTTTGGTTGTTGGCACTTAGGCATCGTGATTATTGGTGGGAAGACGGCCT
Organism: Platanthera guangdongensis; assembly: GCA_039583875.1. Lineage (NCBI taxonomy): Eukaryota > Viridiplantae > Streptophyta > Magnoliopsida > Asparagales > Orchidaceae > Platanthera > Platanthera guangdongensis. The sequence goes on from CM077156.1 coordinate 62,691,713, forward strand.
ATGCGCTGTTCGATACCGGCGCCTCACACTCCTTTGTGTCCGAGGATTTCATAAAAGACGTGGGGGATGTACAGTACTTCACTGGCATAGCCCGACGTGTACGCCTTCCGGACGGCTCAGAGATGATCGCGACCGCTAAGTGCGAGTTGGAGTTATTTATTGATGGGAAAGCCTTTGATACACCGGCCATGGTTCTGAGAATGCCGGAGTTCGACATCATTTTGGGCATGGCATGGCTGAACTGGCATTTCGCGAGGATCGACTGCGCGGAGAAGCGGATCTATTTGAGGCATGGAGTGTCGCGGGTGCGTGGAGTGAAAAAGCTCAGCACAAGGTATGTTGGGCCTTATACTATATTGGAAAGGATTGGCCCGTTGGCCTATCGGTTGGAGTTACCACCAGAACTAGAAAATCTTCACGACGTGTTCCATGTATCGTCGCTTCAAAAAGCACTATTGCGGCCCGACCAATTTATTACCACTATTGGTGGTGCAGTGGCGTCAGATAGGTCTGTGCGACTAGAGCTGGTGCGGATTGTTAACAGCGAGACAAGAACATTACGCCGCAAAAGTGTTCCCTTAGTGAAGGTGCTATGGTTGAATCATGGGAAGGAGGAGTACACATGTGAGCCAATGGATTTAATACAGCAACGCTACCCGAAGTTGTTTGCTCAAGGTAATCTTATTTAAAAGCATATGTTAAATTTCCTGTTATGCTCTTCTCCCCACAGCCTAAGCCTGATTTTGGGGACGAAATCTTTTATTTTGTTTATAGGATTTGTAACGTCCTGAATCGCTCTAGGCCCCTAGTGTGTATATTTTTGAGTCAGGAGGGTTGACTCGAGTCCTGAGAAGTGCAGGGAATTGGACTGCACTTGTGGAGAAGTGGAGAAATCAGTGTAAAAAGACACGTGTAGTGACACGGGTAGTGACACAGGTAGTGACACGGGTAGTGACATGGGTAGTGACACGGGTAGTGACACGGGTAGTGACATTGTTCTTCCAGTTCAATTTCTTGTGCCAGTATAGAATCAGATTCATCATCATCAAGTGATGAGAGTGTATCTGAGTCTGAAGAAGATATTCATCAGCTTATAGATGAATATAAAGTTCTGTTGCAAGCTTATAAGAAGAGCAAGTCCCTAGCCAAAAGTCAGGCAAAGGAAATTGCTAATCTCAAAGTTATGGCAACTGATTTTGAGAAGTCTTTTGATCAAAAGCTTAATGAGATAGCCAGACTGAAGCACATAATAATGATTCAGATGGGGACTATCACCTATAAGAATGATCAAATCAAGAGTCTGGAGATTAATCTTCAGAAGGAGAAGGACTTTGTTGCTAGGTTTTCTAAACCTAAGTCAGTTTTACACATAATTGATGAATTTGTTCATCACAAAGGTAAAGCTGGACTGGGATTTACTAGAACTGCAAGGACTGTACAGTCCAAGTCCAAGGGCAAAGCCCCAACACTCAACAAGCCAGCTGTGGATAAAACAGCTAAGACAGTACCTAAGCAAAGGTACAATAAGTTTGAGTGTTGGTGTTGTGGCAAGGTAGGCCACTTTGCAATGGATTGTTGGCACAATGCTAGTGCCAAAGTGAGTAACAAACTGCCTATTGGAAAACCAGTAGGTAGCTTTGTCAGGTTGCAAACTAAAAAGTACCAAGGACCCAAGAATTCTTTGGGTTCTAAGGTTCATTAATCTGTTTTGCAGGTGAGTCCAAGTGGCCATGCCCCAACATGGTACTTGGACAGTGGATGTTCCAGACATATGACTAGAACTAGAGGATTACTAAGGGACTACATTCCAATCAAAGATGGTCCAAAAGTCACCTTTGGTGGTTCTGAAAAAGGAATCATCAAAGGATTTGGTAACATTTCTAGCAACTTGGTTACCATTACTCAAGTGGCTTATGTTAAAGGGTTGAAACACAACCTAATAAGTATAAGTCAATTAAGTGATGTAGGGTATGACATCTCATTTGTTAAAGATGGTTGTCATATCAGGAGGTCAACTGATCAAGAGATCATTTTGACTGGTTATAGGAAAAGAAATGTCTACTGCTTAGACATTATGGTTGAGAATAATGGTTCTCCAGTGTGTCTTGTAGCTGATGAGACAGTCTCTCATTGTGTCAAATGGCACAAGAGGCTAGCCCATCTTAACTACAAGACAATTGGAAAACTCTTTAGCAAAGAGTTAGTGAGGAATGGTCCTCAAGTTAAGTTTGTTAAAGATGGTATTTGCTCAGCTTGTCAAAAGGGCAAGCAGACTAGATCCACCTTTAGAAGCATAGAAAACAAAGATGCTGTGAGGTGTTTATACCTCCTGCATATGGATCTCTTTGGTCCAATGCCAGTTCACAGCCTAGGTAGGAAGGTCTATACCTTTGTAGTTGTAGATGACTACTCAAGGTTTTCCTGGGTGTTCTTCTTAAGACAGAAATCTGAAACACCTAGTGTCTTCTATAGCTTTGTCAAGCAAATTCAGAATGAACTAGATAGTACAGTGGTCAAGATTAGAAGTGACCATGGTACTGAATTTCAGTCTGAGAGTATGGCAAAACTATGTGAAGACTTTGGGATATTTCAAGAATTTTCTTCACCTAGAACACCTCAGCAAAATGGCATTGATGAGAGGAAAAATAGAACTTTGATTGAGGCTGGTAGGACCCTATTAAGTGATACATCACTACCAGAATATTTCTGGGCTGAAGTAGTTAATACTGCATGCCATGTTATTAATAGGGCTACCATTACTAAAGGCCTCAACAAGACCCCCTATGAGGTTGTGAAAGGCAGGAAACCAAACCTATCCTACTTCAGGGTCTTTGGTTGTAAGTGCTTCATACTTAACATTGGTAAGTCTTACTTGACTAAGTTTGCTGCCAAGTCCCAAGAGGGAATTTTTGTTGGGTACAGCAATAACAGTAAGGCTTATAGAGTCCACAACTTGTCTACACAAGTTGTAGAAGAATCTGTACATGTAGTATTTGATGAGACTAAACTTATTAACAATAAGTTGTCTAGTAGTGTATGCAGCTCCACAGGTATAACAAAGAAGATGGACAAGCTCATTATAGAAGAGGAACCTACTGCAAGACAGCAAGTAGAAGATAGTGGCTGCTGTCCAGGGGGAGTACTACATGTACCTACTGCAGAAGAAGTACAAGGAGTGCAGCAAGATGGAGGAACTGAAGAGGTTCAACCAGAAGTCAGGATGCATCCAGCCAATAGGCATCTTAGAGATCATCCAGTAGAGCAGATTATTGGTGATCCAAGACAAGGGGTACAAACAAGGAGCAGAAATCTAAATGCAGCAATCTACTCCAGTTTTCTATCTCAAGTTGAACCAAAGAAGTTTGAAGAAGCCATTCTAGATCCACAATGGACTGAAGTAATGCAAGAAGAGCTGAATCAGTTCAAGAGGTGTAAGGTCTGGGAACTTGTTCCTAAACCTAAAGACCACAATATAATAGGAACCAAGTGGATCTACAGGAATAAGATGGATGAACAAGGGGTCATCATTAAGAATAAAGCAAGATTGGTTGCTAAAGGATATAGGCAGGAAGAAGGTATTGACTTTGATCAAACCTTTGCTCCAGTAGCCAGACTGGAAGCCATAAGGATGTTCCTGGCCTATGCAACCTTTCAAGGATTCAAAGTTTACCAGATGGATGTCAAGTCAACATTTCTGAATGGTAATCTTAAAGAGGAAGTCTATGTGGAACAGCCATCAGGTTTTGTTGATTCAACTCTACCTAATCATGTCTATAGACTTATGAAAGCTTTATATGGGTTAAAGCAAGCCCCTAGGGCTTAGTATGAAACCCTGTCTAGTTTCCTCATTGAGAACAAGTTCACAAGGGAGAAAATAGATAAGACTCCATTCCTTAGGGAATCTAGAGGCAAAGTTATACTAGTCCAAATATATGTAGATGACATTATATTTGGGTCTACTGAAAGTAGCCTTTGCAAAAAGTTTGCAAAACTTATGCAAGGTCAATTTGAGATGAGTAGTATGGGAGAGCTAAAGTTTTTCTTGGGTCTCCAAGTTAAACAGACTGAGAGTGGTCTATCCATATGTCAGTCTAAGTTCACCCTAGAACTCATAAGAAAGTATGGTATGGATTCATCCAGTACCATGAAGACTCCTATGGGGTCAAGTATGTCTCTTAGCAAGGATGATGCAGGGAAACCTGTAGATGAAACCTTGTATAGAGGGATAGTTGGCTCCCTATTATACTTGACTACAAGTAGACCAGATATCATGTATGCTACATGTGTCTGTGCAAGGTATCAAGCCTGCCCTAAAGAGTCTCATTTGACAGCAGCCAAAAGGATATTGAGATATCTAAAGGGCACTCCCTATTTAGGCCTTTGGTACCCTAGGAATGGGGACTTTGAAATAACAGGTTATTCAGATGCAGACTTTGCAGGATGCAAAGAAGATAGAAAAAGCACTACTGGAACCTGTCAATTCCTAGGAGGAAGACTAATTTCATAGAGTAGCAAAAAGCAAACAAGTGTGGCTATCTCCACTGCAGAGTCAGAATATGTGGCTGCAGGAAGTTGTTGTGCTCAACTTCTGTGGATACAACATCAGCTTGAGGACTATGGAATTCAGGTAAGTAGAACTCCACTCTTTTGTGATTCTACTAGTGCTATTTCAATAGCTAATAATACTGTATCCCATAGTAGAACAAAACATATTGAAATTAAATATCATTTTCTTAGGGAGCATGTAGAAAGAGAAGATATTTTATTGGAATATGTTAAAACTTATAATCAATTAGCTGATATGTATACTAAGCCCCTAGAAGAAGGTAAGTTCAATAGATTTAAAATTGAACTAGGAATGATAAACTTAGAGTAAGTTTACAGAATTGGAAATGGTTAAGTAAAAAGGTATCAACACATAGAGATTTCTGTGTCGACACAGTAAGTAGGTGTCGACACTTCACGAAAAAGGTGTCGACACATCTAGGAAGTTGGTGTCGACAATTCAGAATATTAGTGTCGACACATGTCAAGTAGGTGTCGACACATCCAAAGTGGTGTCGACACTTAAGTTTTACTCAGAATTCTATAAGTAAAGTCTCGAGTAAATGTCGAGTTGAGTGGTGTCGACAAATAAACAAGTGTCGACACATATTATCTGTTGACTAAACTTGTGTCGACACATATGTGTCGAGACATTATAAGTCTGTGTCGACACTTATTTCCAGTGTCGACACAATTTAAGTTAGCTGCCCGCCTGTTGATCTTCAAATCTAGAAAGGTATAAATAGGATTTTGCCTTAGTCTGTCGACACGCTTTCAAAAGTTTCGAGACCAAAACTTGTGTGTCGACACCGCTCTTCTCTCAAGACCAATTCTACAAACCCTAATGGTGCCAAAGCTTGAGGAGAATGTCAACGAATGGTATGAACTGGTGCGGAATGCTTTTGATGATGCCGATCAAGAAATAAAGAATGTGATAACCCTAGATGCAGACTCGGGATTGGAATTTCTTGTTTCTGAGCCCACAAAAAACTGGAAAAAGGAAGTCTTGGAATTCCTCAATGGAGCTAAGGTAGACGAAACTGGATTCAAGATCAAATCCAGGGTTCATGGTGAGAAGGTGAAGGTATCACCTAAGAGCTTGAGGAAGATCCTTCAGTTGCCAAGAACTAAAGAGGAAGATGAGGTTACTGCTTCAAAGACCAGGGAATCGCTAACCTGGTGTGGTCTGGATTCTAAACTGAAAATAGGATCTGTGTTTAATAGAAAGACATGAACAATCAAGGGAAATTCATTTCTGAGATTGTTGGTAAAGTAATATTAAGCAAATCAGGAGGGCATGATAGGGTATCTGCCTCAATGTTCAGTATTATGACCAGAATTATCTTCACTCTGAACACTGACTGGTCTATTATATTGTTTGAGAAAATTAAGGAAAGCCTGAAGAAGCCCAAACTGGGCAGAATCTTAAGTCTTTACCTTGCTGGTGTTATACCTGAAGTTATGGGTCAGGCTGCTAGAAGTAAAATAAATCATATGAGGAAAATGGATCTGAGAATATTCTCTTGATGGGATAGGGTGTTGTCAAAAGAGATGCCAACCCCTGAGAAGATCACTTCTGAGAAGGAAATTCCACAAAAGAAGAAGAGGAAAACTGCTCCAGTGACTCAAGTGTCCACTAGCAGCTCAGACAGTGAAGAACAAGTTGTCTTCTCACCTGATGAGAATGAAGAAGAGACTGCTGTGAAGTCTCCAGCTCCTCACAATGTTGCTGAAATCCAGGGGGAGCAACTAGTTGTAGAAGAACCAACTACACTAGAAAGTGAACAAGCAACCAACATCATCCTAGAGGTAATCACTGAGCTTAATGCTATAGATTTTCCTTTAAAGGATACTGATTTGTCTGATGTTCATCAGCAAACTCAGCTGAATAGCCAAGTCCCAGATGCTGTTATAGAAGACACATCTGTTGAAGAAGAAGTTGTTACTGATCCAGTGGTTGAAGAGCCAAGAAGTTCTCCAGCTCATTCACCACAAGAGTTTACTATGGAAGATTTATTTCTAAATCTGGATCAACAAGACTTTGACAAGGACAATGCTGCTGCTGAAGGAGAGAATGCTCCAATTGAGGGGGAGCAAGTGCAAATTCATGCAGACCCTGCCAGGAAAGAGACTGAGAAGGCATCAGATGTGCAGACTGAGAAGCCCCCAAGCCCTAAGGAGAGCGTTGAAATTGCTAGCTCCTCAGCTTCTGAAGATGAGGAGGCTACCAGGGCTAAGAAGCAGAAATTTCAGGTATTCAGGAGAAGAAGCCAAAGTTATAAGAAGGCTTTGCAAACTGTTGCTCCACAACCTATAGTTCAGCCAGCACCATCAATAGACTATAGTGCTCTGATGGTTGCCATGCAGATCAAGTTGGATGAGCATAGAAAAGCAATAGAGACTTATGTGGATGTAGGGCAAAAATCATTGCAGTTTGATCTAGCGCAGGACATAAAGTCAATAAGATTTGAGATGAATATTAATAAGAAGGAGATGACAGACTGCTTCCACAAAGGGGGGAATGCAGTGGTGTACTTAGCTACACACCAAGAAAAGATAAAGGCTCAAGTAGATGACATAGCATTGAAGCAAGGCTATGTACTTGAACACCAAATCAGAATGAATGACAATTTGACAGCATCTCACAATGCTATTGTCACAGAAATGAAGAACACAGCTACTGGAACTTCTACCTCTACTGCTACTGTTAAAGCTGAATTTGACAAAGTATTCCAAGAAGAACTCACTGCTATTAAGACTGCCATTCAAGAATCTCAAAAGCTCATAACTGACAAACTCCAAAGGTTAAAACCTTTCTTTAAAGATGGAGTTAATTATTTGGATAATCAAGTGAGATTTCAGAAAGATGATGTCAGAGATCATATCGAAAGAGAAGTCATAAAGGGGGAGAGAGTGTTAGTCAAGGCCAGCTCTGATCATGCCAAGTGGATATCAAATTCTATCAGAGCAACTATTGGATATCCTCATCTTTGTGATGATGATAATGTTGCTGAATCTAGAATTCATCCTGCATATCTAGGAGGGGAGCAACCTGAAGTGGCTCAAGTCATCTACCCTCCTCCATATTTTGACATGATTCATGCAGATGTACAGTGCATGTATAGCCCACCTGGGGGTAAGGACAATGTCATTATTGAAAAAGTTGTTCAACCAATTTTTGAAGCCATGCAAGAGGCACTGCAGAAAGAATAAGTGACTAGATTGTCTAAGAAGAGGTTTATGGAACAAGCTGAACAAAGACCAGACTTTGAGCAGTGGAGCCCTACCTCAAGGAATATTATTTTGACTGCCTGGAAAGCTGCCAAAGATAACATTCAAGACAAGAACAAGTGGTTCTCTGAAGTGGAATGGAGGAAACATGAGTCAAGTCAGGAGGCCATTGTTCAATATAGAAGGAAGGCCAAGATGGGAAAGCTACCTCCTACTGCTCAGGAGCCTAGCAAGTACTTTCCTAAGCCTTACCATTACTTTGAAAGGCAAAAGATCAAAGCAGAAGAACAAAAGAAAAAGGACTTGAAAGGCAAGAAGCTTGCTTAAACTGAAGTTGCTGAAGCTCCTGTTCAAGCTAAAGTTCAAGTTGGAAAAGGAATAGTGATTAAGGAGCCAAAACAGAAATAGAATTAGAATTTTCTTAAAGTTTACTTTGAAATCTGTTTGATGTAAAACATTCTGTAAACTTTTGAAAATGAATATGATAGATATTAGAACAATGTGTTTTATGTTCAATCTATTTCATATTTGTTCTGTGATGATGTCTGTGTATACATGTTTGTTTGATAAATGTTTATGATTGCACTGCTATATATAATCCTGCTTTACATCATTTTGTAATTTATTTATGAATGGTGTATATCATTGACTAAGGGTTATGACTTCTCCAAATAGGGGGAGATTGTTGGGTACATTGGTTTAAATGTACCTGATTTGAAGAAGCCTCACCCAACTCAATGATATACATCAAAATGTATTTGATGTATTTTGAGTTACTTGTGGAGGTTAAGTATTTGCAGGAATGAAGCAAAAAAGTTTCTAAGTCCATGTGTTGACACCCAGAGGGAAAGTGTCGAAACTTAAGAAGACTTGTGTCGACACCCAGGCAAGCAGTGTCGACACTTGGAGTCATTGTGTCGACACCTGGGATGCTGAGTCGACACCAGACAGAAAGTGTCGATACATGGAGCTGTGTCGACACTCAGTGAAGAAAAGTGCAGTAAAGCAGTGTCGACACTTAACAGATATGTCGACACCCAGTGAAGCTGTGTCTACACCAGAAAGTGTCGACACTTGGAGCTGTGTCGACACTCAACAGACGAGTCAGCACTTGAAGTAAGTGTCGACACCCAGAACAATGTGTCGACACTCAACAGAAGAGTCAGCACTTGAAGTAAGTGTCGACACCCAGAACAATGTGTCGACACTCAACAGAAGAGTCAACACTTAGAGAAAGTGTCGACACCCAGAACAATGTGTCGACACACAACAAAAGAGTCAACACTTGAAGAAAGTGTCGACACATGTAGCTTTGTCGACACTTAGCAAAGAACAGCAAGTTCAACAAAATATTCTAAGTACAAGTGTCGACACTAAGGGGATGTGTCGACACCCAGCTGAAGTCTCAAAAGAAGAAGATGTGTCGACACAAGGAGCTGTGTCGACACTCAGCAAGTATCAACACTAAAGACATGTGTCGACACCAAAAAAGCATTGTCGACACTGACAAGATCAACACATGAAGATGTGTCAACACAAAGGTGTTGTGTCGACACTTAGAAGAATTCAGCAAACTACTGAAGTACAAGGACTTGTGTCGACACACCTTATCAGTGTCGACACATGAAGAAGAAGTAGTGTCGAGATATAAAATCTACAACACAAGGAGTTGTGTCGACACCTTATAGACTAGTGTCAACACTTAGACAACTTGTGTCGACACTTGGTCTATAAGTGTCGACACTTAAAGGCAGAAAGTCTCGACACTTTCAGACTGTTAGAGAATTTTCAAGAACTGACTGGATGACTTGACAGCTGCCATTCCAGCCGGTCTACAGCACCTGTCAGAGTTGTCAGAATTCAGTTATGGACCGGACCAGCCGGTTACCATGAATAAGGCCTATAAATAGGCTCATACAGTCTACAGAAACTGTTGTTGAAGATTGATAAAGTTCAGATTATTGATCAAGTGTTTAAACAAAGAAGATCGTGCTATCAAGTGCAGATCTAAGAAGTTGGAGAGAGAGAGCTCCATCCAAGAAATCAGTTGTTGGAACCAGACTGAGAAGAAGGGTTCAGATTTATTCTGAATCTTAAGTAGCAGAGATCAAGGATCAACTGCAGAAGGAGTCAATCTTATTGAGTTCTACTTTCAAGAAGCTTTGAAGAAAGCTAAGTCAGATTGATTTTAGATGAGTTCTTCCAAGAACTCATCAAGAAACTCACATCTCATCTCTCTATTCTCTGAGTTGTTGAGTTAATATTATTGTATTCATTTTTATCTTGTAGGATCCTTTGGATCTGAGTCTTGTAAGCCTGTAATTATAAAGGCTGAGGGTAGGAGAGTTATATCTCTGAGTGTAGGCCTTGGTGGCTGAGTGTAGGCCTTGGTGGCTGAGTGTAGGCCTTTGTGGCTGAGTGTAGGCTTTGTGGAAAAGCTGAGTTGTAGGGCCTTAGGCCTGAGTGTAGGAGCCTATTTTGGGTTCTGAGTTAGTGGAGAAGTTTGGCCGAATCTAGTACACTGCTAAATAGGCGAAGGGTGAAAGTGGATGTACCCAAAGCTTGGGGAACCACTATAAAACTGTGTGTCTGCTGTGATTGTGGTTTGTTGTGAATGCTGTGTGACTGTTGTGCAATAGTAGCTCAAATTATGTAATTATAAGTTGCATTCTGCCTTAAAAGTTAAAAAGAATTTGGTCACCTATTCACCCCCCCCCTCTAGGTGTTTAGGTACTATATCTTTCAACTTCTGATCGATTAGTGCACCTAGAGCCGATCCAGATAGACGATGCTGGGATGTGGGTCTTCTGACACAAGAAGGTTACGCTGGTCAAGGTCTTGTGGAGGAATCATGGACAAGAGTAGCACACGTGGGAGCCACAAGAGTTGATGCAACAAAGGAACACGGAACCTTTCATGTCAGGTATTCCCTTTTAACCTCTCAGGATGTTACATTTACTTCTCATACGTGAAACCCCGTAGGCCTAACTTGAATTTCGAGAACTAAATTTTAATTTTTATGTATTGAGATTTGTAACATCCCTTATACTTCTAAACCCCTAGGATGGTTTTGTCATGACAGGGTCATGACAAAATCGTGGGAAGTACCAAAAGGTTGTGGTGAACTTGGGTATTGGGGTGTGAACCACCTTGGTCTGCAAATAGTAGAATCCCAATTAGAGATGACCATAGGGATTCACAATGACTCCATGACCGCACCATAACACCACTAACCTATTAGAGGGTCCAGTAGAGCCATAAGGACCCATTAGGGTCAACTAAAAAGTTGAGGTGGAACCAAGTCAACCCATGCCCTGATTAGGTCAAACTAATCTCACACATGCCCAATTGACTTCCCCTTGGCCAAGGGGACCCACCTATACCTTCTCAAGAACTAAGGGAGGTCAATGGGTCACCAAGGACCCATTGGGGTCAACCAAAGGGGCTAAGTTTATCCAAGTCAATCTTAGCCCTAAAAAGGTCAAAGTGCCCAAACTAAGGATCAAGTGACCCCCAAGATGCCCAACCAACCCTACCCAACCCTGCATAAACCTTAAGGGGTGCCAATGGGCAACCAATGACCCATTGGGGGAAACCAAATGGTCAATTTGAACAAGGTCAACTCAATCCTTGAAATATGTCAAACTAGCTCAATGGGATAACCCAAGCTCAAGCAGATTTCCCCCACTTGGGCTAAACTTTTTTTAATTATTATTATTAGCTAATGGGATGCCATTAGGCTGGATTAGTCATCAAATTTGGCCTTTATGGTCACGAGAGAGAAATACAATTTTCCCCTTTAATGGAGGAGAGAGAAATGAGAGAAAGGGGGAGTAAATTCCATTCATGGCATGGGGAAGCCAAGGACCACTCTTCATTGTTGGATTCATTCCCCTGGTTAGATGGAGAAGATCAGGAGGCCTTCCAGGCTAATTAGAGGTTGGATTGATTGGAATCCCCCCAAGTCCAAAATTTTCATTTCAAGGCCATTAATGGTGGAATCAAGCTAGACCCTTCCATTTCCCTATATGATCAACTTAAAAGCATACCTGGACTCAGGGCTATCTTTTCCACACCTTACCTGAAGGATCCAGGCACTTTGATACTGTTATTGCAGAATACCCGACGGCGCCACCACCATCCATGGCTTTCCGACAATCGGCCCTCCTCCAGCCCACCACTTAGGTCCTCCCTCACCTCCTTGTTCAGTTACGTCCTCCCTCCACCACTTAGGTTCTCCCTCACCTCCATGAGTTCATAGGGATGGATTTTATCCATCATAGAGATATTGGGATTTTTGGAAGCAAAACTCTCATTATTTGGAATTTTTGAAAATTAGGCCATTTATATGCAAAAAATTGAAAATAGGGATATTTTTGATTTTAAAACCTTAGCTTTTGTCACAAGCTCAAGGGAGTCAAATGTAATCCCTGGAAAGTTTATGGCCCAGATTAATTGACTTTAAAATGATTTTATGTAGTTTTGACCATTTTGGCCTTTTTAGAAAATATTTATCTAAGGTGGAAATTACAATAAAAATACTCTGGAAAAATTCAAAGTGATGTATTTTTGAGGTAGTGACATGGTGTAATTATCTTAGAATTTTTGGATATTTCATTAAATTTAAAACTCAAGGAATGTCATTTTAGTGATATTTTCATATGAGATAATGAAGAATCAAATAACTGTTTAAATTTATGAATTTTGGTACTTAGTATTATTTTAGTGATTTACATCTGCAGTAATGTTTATGGAATTTTCAGTAACTTATTCCTTGTAATTCATTTGGAAAATGGCCGATCAATGGATTAAACAATAAATAGAATTAAATAGAAATATATATGGGAAAATCACCAATCTGGGTATCCAGTCATATTTAACCTAGATGATCCTCAGGAAAAATTATTAGACCTATAGAACCATTTTTCGTAGTATCTCATGCATAAAGTGACATAAACCACTTAATTTAAGAATTTAATTTAGGGTCATAATGACGTGGGAAAATAGTAAAATTTCATGTGCTCAATAGTACATATCATACTACCCTATGATTGATATTTTGGGTCATAGTGACCAAAGGATTGGAAGTCCGACTATACGGGTGGTATTAGGTCATGGGTAGTGTTTAGCACAGTTAGCCCAAACTACTAGGACCACAGGGGGATATGATTAACTATTGAGGTGAAAATTGCTTTAATGGAATAAGCCCCGATTGGTATCCTATAGGTCACTACCAGAACACGAGGGGTGGAGTGCAACGCATAACGACAGTGGTTAAAACGGAGATCGACGGAAGACCGTCGATTTCCCTAGTAATATCTTAAGTCATTAGGATTGTTCCAGAGCAACAATCAGAGATGGGGGTGAATTATGGGTAGTCATCAACTAAAGTAAATATCCTTGAAAAAGGGAGCTTTGGGCATAATCCCATCGTAGTTCCTAGTGCCCCCGAGAGCCCTTCACAGGGTATACCCTGGGCAGTCCTGGGATTAACCTTAAATCAATAAGTATAAGAACCCGTAGACAAGAGTACTCTAACAGGTTAAGACATTGTGGTTCATTCTCGCTCGTGATGGGTTTGAGGGATTCTGATTAAAGGCACTATTGTGCATTCTCACACGTGAAGGGTTTGAGGTATTTTGAATAAAAGAACTATATGCAATCTCACCCACGACAGGTTGGAGGGATTCAGGACGGGTTGGTCCTGCGAGCTGGAGGCTCGGGTTGAAATATCTTGCATGTGTATAAACTGTGGCGAGTCATGCAGTACTGTGCCAATCGTCACACTGATGGCAGTATGGTGGCTCTGGTGAGGTGTGATGGTTTGAGGTGCCAGTGGGTTATTTTACGCTACGGTCTGTCGGACGTTCCCCTAAAACACACAGTCGACCAAAAAGACAGGTGGGTAGCCAACAAATAGTATGCAGAGACTCTAGAGTGCACTAAGGACGTGTACAGAGACATACGGGAGGACTAGGCTTGTTAGTTTGATACCCGCCTAGGAGTGGAGATGCCCGGTCCACTGCTTCCGTAGCCACAACGGTGGTTACAGAGAGTGATGCTAGCTCCAAAAAGTGGGAACTAAAAGTTTATGAGCACAGAGTCGTTGTGTGTGAGTTGCACTTGCATTCATTCATATTAGGGCATACGCTTCATGGATCCTTATCAAATAAATTAGTATGAGCTCTTTTATATGATAAGTTAAATTTTTGAAACTTTAACTTATATGTTTGTATGGGCACTCATATAAGTTAGGGTACTTCTGTGATGTATATTAGTAGTAGATTTTTTTATACTTTATTTACTGCACGTTACTTAGTTCCATTTGTAGTTACTTTTGTACTGTACTTGTTTATACATTTGGAATATATACATAGAACTGCTAGTATAGATTTATTATTTACATTCATACTTGGTAACATAGATTCCTTGTCACATGCTTCCCTTTTGTTACCACTTGGTGTCCTCCGCTCTGTCCTCCTGCATGGTGCTTAGGAGTTGTTGGGCGAGGTGCGGAGGAAGAGACTTAGTCTTTTTGACTTATTGTCGGTGACCAAACTATTTTTAGGAGCTCAAGGAGATGGAGCACCAGCACGACCAGCAGGATGAGGTGACAGGACGTGAGGAGATGATACCACCACCACCTACTACGTTTACTGCAGAGTTTCCTCAGGTGGGACGAGTACATGGATAGTTTTGCTTCCGTATTTTGTTGTGTGAGGAGAATTTATATTCATGTATAGAGCATAAGCCCTTTTACTCCTCTTATTATTGCTACTCATTGTGGACAGGATGTACTTTCATTTTATTATATGATATATAATGTGACTATAGACTGGTTTGTAGTTCATTTTTACATTACTGCTATACTTCTTACTCTCTTTTGGCCAACATGTTATGTGATCGTTCTAGCCGGCAGAATTGGCGTATTGCGGTGTCGACTAGGCCGTGTGTTAGTGCCACCGTAAGACGGCAGTTCTGGGCATAAGACTGGGAGCCACCTTAGTAAGGGGGAGGGGTCTTACAAACTGGTATCACTTGAACAAACGATCATATGACAAAGAAGTCCACAACACTAGATCACCCCGCTCGAGCATTAGTTTGTAGACAAACTATGCAGCGGAAGAGATGGTGTGTCCATGTGTAAAAAGTCACATAAAACTGTCCACATAAGCAATGAGTTACGCCAATTCTAATATAAACCTTACCTTTGTGCAGCCTCCCAGGGTCGCCGTACCGTAGAGTGTGGCTCCTTCCCCTCCGGATCCCGCTCCTTTTCTACATACAGAGATGGGCCAGAAATTGATGGCCATCCTTGAGGCCTCCAGGGCCCAGCAGACTCCGGCAACACTGCCGAATCCGGGATCAAATTGGCTGAGTGCGTTCAAGAGTTTATCCACGCCCATGTACCACGGGACGGAGAACGCAGTAAAACGAAGGAATTGCTCGAGGATATACATGAGATGCGGGCGGGCATCAGCTGCCCGGTCAGCGAGGCAGTTCATTTATCAACTACAACACTGGATGCTCGTACGAAGTGGTGGTGGAAGTCCATGATGGACTCCACCTATGCAGATAGAGATCTGTCAGAAATATCTTGGGAGGAGTTCAGCGAAGTATTCTTGGACCACTTTGTGTCCACCACGGATTGAGATGAGTTAGATGAGAGGTTCTTGAACCTCAAGAAGGGGACCAGGTCGTTGTATGAATACCAGAGGGAGTTTTCCCACCTTGCCAGGTTCGCGGGGGTACTTGATACAGACGACAGGAGGTATGCCAAGAGATTCTACCGGGGCCTCAGAGATGACTTGAGGCAGGCCCTACAGTTCATCTCTTGCGGCACATCAGCTCAGATCATCGAGATGGACAAAAAGCTGGGGCAGATCAGCTGATGGTATAGAATAGAGGAAAGAGACCACAGGATGGGTCGTTCTTTTGAGAGAATAGTCGGGGCTCGCAGAGGGGCAGAGTCATTAGGTATATGAGAGGTGGGGGACGTCATCATCCCAACTACAGGCAGGAGCAGGGACCCCCTACAATGCCAGCTCCTCCACCACCACAGATGCACGACCAGATGAGACAGGATGATCGTGGTCAGCGACTGATAGTTTGCTTTGCGTGCCATTAGCCGGGTCATATTAGATCAGAGTGCCCGCTTCAGTTTCTTCCACTCCCTCCTCCACCTCCTCCACCTCCGGCGGCCCCTCCAGTACAGCAGGGCCGAGGTCGAGGACGCGGTCGAGATCGAGGCCGAGGCCGAGGACCATTTGGCCGAGGCAGGGGACCGGAGCAGATGTATGCATTGGACCTCGCTGAACCGAGGAACCCGGAGGAAGTCATCACAGGTATATAATTGATGTTATGAAATTAAGACATTTTCCCTATTATTACTATTTTACATAATCATGACCATGAAGAATGACTACCCATTTGAAACCCAATCCACCTCAGGCATAGTCCATATCAGCGGTAAGCCCGCTCATACTCTATTCGATACTGGTGCTTCACACTCATTCGTGTCAGAAACCTTCGTTGAAGGATTGGACGGCGTCGAACGATTCACGGGAACGATGATGAGAGTGAGGCTACCTGATGGATCGATACTACTATCATCTGCCAAGTGCAACATTGAGGCAAAAATCTGTGGAAGGACTTTTGAAGCGCCTGCGACGATTCTGATGACGCCAAATTTCGAATTGATCTTGGGCATGCCTTGGTTACATTGGAACCATGACCACATCGACTTCCCATCGAGGAGGATCACCCTGAGGCACGGAGACTCCAAGGTCATCGTCGAATGTATTACACTTGTCTCCCATCTATTATTATCATCTGTACAGGCTGTCAAGGCCCACCATCAGGGAGAGGAGGTGTACATTATATGCTTCGAGATGGCGGGGGTAGAAGCTTCCCTTGCTGACATTCCGGTGGTTCGGGATTTCCCAAACGTATTGCTGGAGAAATTCCCCGGATTACCACCAGCTATGGATGTGGACTTTCGGATACAGCTAGTGCCAGGAGCGAGGCCCGTATCTCGAGCACCATACAGGATGGCTCCAAAGGAGCTAGCAGAGTTCAGGACCCAGCTGCAGGAGTTAGTAGAGTCAGGCTCCGTTCGACCCAGGCCATCGCCGTGGGGAGCACCAGTATTGTTTGTCAAGAATAAGGATGGCTCGCTGCGTCTCTGCATCGACTACTGGCAGCTGAATCGGTTGACGGTCCGGAACACTTACCTATTGCCCCAGATCGATGAGCTATTTGATCAGCTTCAGGGAGCCTTCTGGTTCTCCAAGCTGGACTTACAATCAGGGTATTATTAGCTATGGATTCAAAAGAAAGACATTCTGAAGATAGCATTTTGTTCCCGCTGTGGACTGTGCGAGTTCACGGTGATGCCTTTCAGGCTCACGAATGCAGCTTCCGCATTCATGAGTCTGATGAATCGTGTTTTCGAGCCTTACCTGGATAGATGTTTCATAGTATTTATTAATGATATCCTGATCTATTCTCGGACAAAGGAAGAGCATATGCATCATTTGGCACAAGTGCTGGAGAGATTGAGGGAGCACCAGTTGTATGCGAAGTTTTCCAAGTGCCAGTTCTGGCTACAAGAGGTGGCATTTCTGGGACACATTGTCAGTGGAGCCGGGTTGGCCGTAGATCCGGCCAAAGTACAGGCAGTGCGTGATTGGCCGCGGCCAAAATCAGCATCTGATATATGCAGCTTTATGGGACTCGCCGGGTATTACAGAAAGTTCTTGGAGTGGTTTTCGAGGATAACACTTCCCCTCACGTCCTTGACGAAGAAGGAAGCTATTTTTATATGGACGGAGAAGTGCGAGGCAGTGTTTCAGGAGTTAAAGGACAGGCTCACCCTTCCCCCATCCTTGCACTTCCATCTTGAAAGGAAGGATTCCAGATTTACACCGAAGCTTCTTACCAGGGGATGGGTGCCGTCTTGATGTAGCACGGCCATGTTATTGTCTATGCCTCCAGACAATTGAAGAAACATGAATAGAATTACCCGGTGCATGACTTGGAGCTCGGGGCGGTCGTATTCGCACTGAAGATATGGAGACACTACTTTTATGGGGTTCATTGTGATATCTACTCGGATCACAAGAATCTCAAATACGTCGACACACAGAAAGATCTGAATCTTGGGCAGAGGAGATGGCTGGAGTTTCTCTGTGATTATGATTACAAATTGCACTATCACCCGGGGAAAGCGAACACTGTGGCAGATGCGTTGAGGAGGAGAGCCGGCACTACTGGACCAGAGCCCCCGGTGATGTCTATGGAGTTGTTGCAGTTGTTGGAAAATATGCACATTTCAGTCGTTTCCGAACCCAACCAGTATTCTACCGGGAGTATATGAACTCCCTGATCGTGGAATGTGATATACAAGAGCGCATCGGGGTACAAAAGAGGTTAGATGCAGCTTTGGTGCCAGTGTTCAGGGCCCTGTAAGGGGGCAGGCCAGGTGATTATTAATTGTTTGATGGCCTCGTTCATTTCCACAGTCATGTTTATATACCCATGGGAGGTGGTATCCGGGAGGATATACTCAGAGAGGCACACAACACTCGGTACTCAGTACATCCCGGTATTACCAAGATGACCACGGATCTACGGAGGGGCATGTATTGGTAAGGGATGAAGAGGGATATAATCTTTTATGTGAGACACTGCGAGACATGCCAGCGAGTTAAAGCCGAATGCAAGAGCCTCGGAGGCTTGCTACAGTCTCTGCCGGTCCCTGAGTGGAAGTTTGAGTATATTGCTATGGATATTGTACACGGACTGCCTCGCTCCCACTCGGGGCATGATTCAGTTTGGGCATCGTCGACAGATTGACCAAGGTGGCCCGATTTATAAGTATCAGGAAGGAGAGCCCAGTTAGTGTTTTGGTGAGGTTGTTCATGGAGCAGTTCGTCAGGTACCACGGGGTCCCCATGATGATAGTCTCGGACTGTGACGGTCGATTCACTTCCAGGGAGTGGAGAGCAGTACAGGCGTACTTGGGTTCTCAGCTTGATTTTAACACCACTTTCCATCCACAAACCAACGGTCAGACAGAGCGGACCATCAGTACCATGGAGGATCTGCTATGATTATGTATACTGGATACGTAGAGGCCCTGTGAGAGACTATTGCCTCTGGTCGAGTTCTCATACAACAGCAGTCACCAGGCGAGTATTGGGATGGCACCTTATGAGGCTTTAACTGGAGGAATTTCCGGACTCCGCTATCTTAGGTTCAGGATGAGGACCCAGAGCACTTGGATCAGACTACATTGAGGATACGGACTCCCAGATATGATTGATCAGGGACCGGATGCTAGAGGCCCAGAATAGGCAGGCGAAGTACTACGATGCACGGCATCCGAAGGTAGAGTTACAGGTGAGGGATAGAGTATTATTGAAGATACGTCCAGTGCATGGTATTTCTCGGGTGTGGAGGCACAAGAAGCTCACCCTGGATATATGGGGCCCTATTTGATTCTGGAGCGGATCGGCCCCTTGGCCTACAGGCTGGAGCAGCCACCAGAGCTGGGAGCCTTGCATGATATTTTCCACATCTCCTCGCTACGGAGAGCTCTCCTTCGGCCAGAGCAGCATATCACCACTACAGCAGGCTTGCTAGCGTCCGACAGATCAGTTCGTTTGGAGCCGCTCCGGATCGATGATACCGCGGTACGAGTGTTGCGGAAGAAGAGAGTCCCCCTCGTGAAGGTGTTGTGGTCCAACCACGGATGGGAGGAGCAAAACTGGGAGCCGAGGGATCTGATGCTAGAGCGGTACCCAGAGTATTTTACATCAGGTAACATTTTAATTATTAGCTAATGTACTTAAATTTTCATGTTGGAAAACCCCGTATAGTCGAACTTAAATTTCGGGGACGAAATTATTCCTTTGTTTATTGGAATTTATAACATCCCATTTCAATTGGGCTCCTCAACTTAGATTGGGTTAGGCATGTGGTAGGTGATAAGGATTTTAGCTAGGCTTGACCCTAGAAGGTGGGGTGTAGCTAGGTGGGGACCACTATAGGGCCCAAGTCAAAATAGGTCAAACTAGCCGAAATAGGAACCCTAGCCACACCATGACCACCACCACATTACCCTAACCCTAAGAATAATCTAAGTGAACCCTAAAGCATGCCATTAGATCACCCGTTGACCCAATTTAACCAAGTCAACCCTAAACCTTAATTTGGTCAAACCCATACCTAATGGCCCAAATAGTCCAAGTTGGGCACCACCATGGCCCAACATAAGTTGGGTGGTGTCATAGGGTCCATGACCTTCAGGTGGGGTTAGCACACTTATCAAGTTGACCAAGTCAACTCTAAAAGTCAACTTTGTCAAACATGTGGCCTAAAGAGAAAAATAAGGGTCAAGCCCATTCCCAATAGGCAAAGCCCACTACCCATGGCCCATGACTAGCCCAAGTGGTCAAAGAAAACTCATAACCCTCCAAAATCAGGAGAGAGAGAGTACATGTAAATGGGTAGAAAAGGAATTTGGAGATGAAAGAGGAGAGAGAAGAGGAATGAGGAGGAAGGATGGCCACATGGCCACTTATTCAGCTGCCTGAGCTTGCTGGCCGGCCTCCTCAGACAATTCCAGAGGAATTTGGAGCATGGTGGCCACTTGGCACCATGGGTGGAACAACTAAAGCTCAACCCGAGCTCCCCGTTGTACTTATATTTCCATACACACCCTCTCAGCCCAATCCAATCACACCATCAGCTTTAGAGAGGGGAAACGACTAGATAACGAGTCCTAGAACAAGGAATTTGCTGGAGAATCGAGGAAATTGGGAGGAGTTACCGGAGTAAGCTCGGCCATGGCTCAATGCCGTCAAACTCCCCGTCAAGCCGCCCTAAGGGTTCATTTCACCTCACCTCTACCCGTACTAGGATCGTAGATCTTTTAGGGGAGAAATCGGGCTCAATTGAGCTCGATACCATGTGAGAAGTGAGCAAAAATCTGA
Source organism: Platanthera guangdongensis (assembly GCA_039583875.1). Classification (NCBI taxonomy): domain Eukaryota; kingdom Viridiplantae; phylum Streptophyta; class Magnoliopsida; order Asparagales; family Orchidaceae; genus Platanthera; species Platanthera guangdongensis. The sequence continues at coordinate 62,712,487 of CM077156.1, forward strand.
ACTTTCTCTTCTTGATCGGGATCGTCGGAGGAGCCGCCTCCGGTAGCCCCACTGCCGGGAAACGCCAGCCACCACCTCAACGAAGGTGGTGGCAATAATCACCGGCGGTGGCGCCGGCCTAGGTGGCCGGAATTTAGAATTCTTCTTGATCCAGGTCGGGATCATCCCAGCCATTGGCTGGAGGTAGGGGATGAACGGATGCCATCCGTTTCATCTCAAATGATTTATATATTTAAAATTTATGAATAGTACCTATTTTGTCACACATTTATACAGTTTTTGCATGCAGAAAATAGGCCTCTTAAAGGCAAATTCAGATCCAGACATCAAAATAAACATTGTAGGCCTAGGTCTTACCTTCAAATTGCCACCGTAAAGTTCAAATTTGGAACAGTAGAACTCTCTGTAGGGCTATTCTACTAGGACTAGTCCTAGGCAAGGGTAGAAATTCAAATGCATGCCCATGCCAAACCAGAAGTCAACATGACTCAAAATTTTGAATATGTGCTTAACTATGGTAGACTTAAACTATGTCTAAAAATTGGAATTTGTGGGAAAGAGTTTTCTATAGTATTTGTGAAAATACAGAAAAGTAAATTAATAAAATATTTGGAGTAATATGATTGCAAATGGCCCCAAATTTTGGTGGCATGTCCTTGGGTTCATTATAGGCTCATGATAAAAAATTTAGTCACTTTTGACTTCTGCATGATGGGTATTCCCTCTTGCATGTGAAGGGTTAACATAGCCATATTTACCAAAATGTGAATTTACCCCTTATTAACATGGTATGACTACAAAACTCTGGACATTTGTTCATAGGGATGGATTTTATCCCTCATAGAAATATTGGGATTTTTGGAAGCAAAAATCCCATTATTTGGAATTTTTGAAAATTAGGCCATTTATGTGCAAAAATTTGAAAATAGGGATATTTTTGATTTTAAAACCTTAGATTTTGTCACAAGCTCAAGGGAGTCAAATGTAGTACCTGAAAAATTTATGGCCATGATTAATTGAATTTATAATGATTTTTTGTAGTTTTGACCATTTTTCCCTTTTGAGAAATTATTTATCTATGGTGGAAATTACAATAACAATATTCTGGAAAAATTCATAGTGATGTATTTTTAAGGTAGTGACATGGTGTATTTATCTTACAAATTTTGGATACATCATTAAATTTAAAACTCAAGGAATGACATTTTAGTGATTTTTTCATATGAGATAATGAAGGATAAAATTACTGTTTAAAGTTATGAATTTTGGCACATAGTATTATTTTAGTGATTTACATATGCATTAATTTTTATGGAATTTTCAGTAACTTATTCCTTGTACTTCATTTGGAAAATGGCCGATCAATGGATTAAACAATAAATAGAATTAAATAGAAATATATATTTGAAAATCACCAATCTGGGTATCCAGTCATATTTAACATAGATGATCCTCAAGAAAAATAATTAGACCCATAGAACCATTTGTCGTAGTATCTCATGCATAAAGTGACATAAAGCACTTAATTTAAGAATTTAATTTTGGGTCATAATGACGTGGGAAAATAGTAAAATTTCATATGGTCAATAGTACATATCATAATATCCTATGATTAATATTAAGGGTCATAGTGACCAAAGGATTGGAAGTCCGACTATACGGGTGTTATTCGGTCATGGGTAATGTCTAGCACAGTTAGCCCAAACTATTAGGACCACAGGGGGATATGATTAACTATTGAGGTGAGAATTGCATTAGAGGAATAAGCCCTGATTGGTCTCCTATAGGTCACTACCGGAACATGAGGGGTGGAGTGCAACCCATAAGGACAGTGGTTAAAACGGAGATCGACGGAAGACCGCTGATTTCCCTGGTAATATCTTAAGTCAATAGGATTGTTCCAGAGGAACAACGAGTGCTGGTGTTGAATTATGGGTAGTCATCAACTAAAGTAAATATCCTTGAGAAAGGGAGCTTTGGGTGTAATCACATCGTAGTTCCTAGTGCCCCCGAGAGCCTTTCACTGGGTATACACTGGCAGTCCTAAAATTAACCTTAAATCACTAAGTATAAGAACCCGTAGACAAGAGTAGTCTAACAGGTTAAGACATTGTGGTTCAATCTCGCCCATGATGGGTTTGAGGGATTCTGTTTAAAGGCACTATTGTGCATTCTCACCCGTGAAGGGTTTGAGGTATTTTTAATAAAAGCACTATATGCAATCACACCCGCGACGGGTTGGAGGGATTCAGGACGGGTTGGTCCTGTGAGCTGGAGGCTTGTGTTGAAATATCTTGCATGTGCATAAACTGTGGCGAGTGTTGGGTAATGTATCCACAATTACCCGGATTTGAGGAAGCCTCCTGTCAAGCTAAGATGAATTCACAATGTATTTGCTGAAACCTTTTAAGTTATGCTTGCAGTTATTCCACGCTAAGTACACTCCAATGTCAGGGTGCAGTAGGTCAATATACACGGGTCTGCACGACGTAATCCCTCGTTGAGCAGATTAGTGTGTTGGCCTACGTGTACTCTCTCTATTGGAGTGTACTTACTTTCAAGTACTGCTGTGATTATGCAAGAGCATACAAGGAGCAAGGATGGGTCAAAGAGCAGCTTTTGGGCGGAAAGACGAAAAATCGTCTAAGTGTGAATCGACGAGAATCACCAAGTGATTCTCGCCGATTCGTCGAGAATCACTGGCTGATTCTCGCCGTCTCTATCCGGCTACATTAAAGCATGCGACTCTGGCGCTAAGTCATAATCGATGAGAATCACCAAGTGATTCTCGCCGAATCGGCGAGAATCACTAGCGATTCTCGCCGAATCGGCGAGAATCACTGGCTGATTCTCGCCGTCTCTATCCGGCTTAATCAGAGCGTGCAAACAAGTCAACATCGACGAGAATCACCTTTGATTCTCACCAAATCGACGAGAATCACCTTTGATTCTCTCCGATTCGACGAGAATAACCTTCGATTCTCGCCGATTTTGACTTGGACAATTTCCTGGAAACCGCTGGACCGGACTTTGCCGCTGGCACTGTTTTGAACCGGGCTTAAGGTTTCTTCAGGTGGGACCCATAACGGTCATAATGGAGTATTCTACCGTATAAATACACCTGTATTATTGAACAGTAATATAAGAGATAGAAATTCAAAAAGAAGCCGGGCCGCGACGTGACCTAGATCACAAATTCCGCTCCGCCGCCGCCGTCGCAGCTCGTGCAAGTTGATCGTCGGTCTTGATCGTGGTTTCTTCCAGATCTCCCGTCAACAGAAGCTTAGCCAAGCATAGCGTCTCACGAGTCTAACAGGAGATCCTTTGTCTCTTGATTTGTTGATCGGGAAAATCTTCCCCGTCCGAATCGATTGAGACGATCGATCCTAGTGTGACCGTTGGAAGACCTAGCTAGCTTTTCTACGAAGTTTGCATCTCCAAAGTACAGCAGCCGCACACCATTGTCGCCGCTGATCCCGAGAACCAAGCCGCCGCCCCTCTTACCGCCGCCGGTTTCGGGGAGATTCTCTCCAAGAGAGATCTAGGGTTGTGGACTCTTCGATTGTCATCGAACAAAGAGGGACACCTTAGTCTCCAAAGTAATTTGTATTTCTTGTACATTCTAGTTCATTTTTGTTGTAAAGGAACGTTGGTTCCCAGTTGTAAGGGTTGGGTGCAACCCGTGTTGTGGGAGTGTTGTCTCCTACGTGTGGAAGGGTTCCTTCCGATAGTGCAAGGATTGGATTTCAATCCTGTTGGTGAAGAGACCGAGTAATCCCTTGTTGGGAGATAGGTCGAAGGGGGAAAGTGGATGTACCCAAATAGGGGAACCACTAAAAATAGCTTGTGTGCTATATTTGCTGTGCTGTTTTATTTTCGTGTGCAGGTACAATTTTAATTCCGCAAAAATGCTGCACGTCACCTATTCCCCCCCCCCATAGGTGAAGCTAGTTGACACTAGGTGGACATTCAAGTGGTATCAGAGCCAGGTTACTCATCAAAAAGGTTTACAACTTGAGTAGAATCCTGCCACCAGTGTCAGAAGCATGGAGCTGGATCATGATATCTCTCCACTAAGACTTCCCACATGCACAAAGGAGTATTATCCTGTCTGGAAGATGAGAGTGTCGTATCACTTGGAGGCTATCGATGCTCGAGCATCTTTCATCCTAGAAGAGGGTCCTTTTATTCCTATGAAGACCTCTGGCTCTGGAAAGAATATCGAAGTGCCCAAGTGTATTGCTGAGATGTCGGAGATGGAACTCTCATTATTTAATCTGGACAAGATGATTTGTCAGATTATCATGGATGTCTGGTATGGACCTTCTCGCTCTCGATTGGAAAAATGTGGGACGGCCAAATCTATGTGGGTAATGATCTCAGAGCTGATGGGGGGATCAAAGAAAGCTGGGATCTGCTGTCAACTAGAGGATGAAGCCTATGTGGGGGTCCTCGCCTCTGAAGATGAAGGCAAGGATCAATCGGACAGCATCAGAGCTCCAGTGTCCTTGTCAGAGACTGAAGAAGACATTGAGGAAAGCAGTTCTGATGAGGATGACACAATGGCCATTGGCGCTAGTGACAATAACACTGAAGAACATGTAACTTCTTCATCTTGCCCCGTCTCTCTTGAAGTTCCTGAAGACAGGAACTATTTCCCTTCAGAAAATCCTGATTCCCTGAAGAGAGCCCTTCAGAAAAGCAACCTACTTGTTGAGGAGCAAGCCCAGGAGATTGCTCGGTTGAAGATCTTGTTGGTTCTCCAATTGGCATCCAACAAGGTCAAGGACTCTAAAATCTCAGATCTAGAGAGTAGTCTAGAGAATGGGAAAAGGATAGTATCTAACTTTTCCAAGGTTGATGCTATGAAGAGAAAGGAAGAAAATGGGTGGATCTCCCGAATTATCAATTCATGGAGAAAAGTGGAAACGGTATTCCGACCCCCCACTCCAAGCAGGAAGGCTACTCATCATGCCTTCAGGTATGATCATAGGAATAATCGTGGTCACTCCAAGGGTGATCTGTCCTCATATGGAGACACCCATAGTGCAAGGGCCGTCATGACCACCCATGAGAGAATACCTAAGGCTCATTCTGAGCCCTTTATATTCTCGACCACTGCCCCTACTCGGCATGAATCTGCTGGTATCAGCTCTGAGAAATCTTCTCTCCACCCAAGGACACAAGAAAGGGTGGTTAGAAGTCATGCTGTAAGTTCTCATGGGGCCTCAAGAAGGGGGCTGACTGAAAGGAAGGCACCACCTCCCATGCCTCGTGACGCTCGCTACATGCATTCCTTCCACCCTTCCACGTGTCACGGTTGAAGAGGCAATTTTGGGAGCGGATCCACATCAATCCTATTTGGACCTAGGCTCATGGCTACCTCAGTCACTAGATCAGGTCAGAAATGGAGATACAACATTCACACGTGTTGGTGATGTGGCAAGGTGGGACACTTTGCCATAGACTGTTGGCACAACCCCTCTGTGTCAAGGGCAAGGGCCTATCCACATCTCCTGGGCAGAGGTAGTCTTCCTGACAGGATTTCTGAGGGAAGGCATTCGAGTGTTTATGCTAACAAGAACCTAGGACCCAATATGTATTGGGTTCCTAAGGTAAAGTAACTCTCTTTTGCAGGGTAGTCTAGGTTCCCGTAAATATGATGGGAACTAGACAGTAGATGTTTCAAGACTAAATTGGAACAAATATATGGAATATCAGAAGTACTATTTACAATGGGATACTCACATTGACCACCTGGTATGCCTCAACCTGAGGGGGTAAATTATGAATCTCATAATCCCAGGTATTTTTGATCAGCTCATATACTTGAGTCATATTGTATCGACATATACATATATATATATTTATATATTTACATATATATGTGTGTACACCTAAGGATAGGTTAACACTGTAAACATAAACCTTGGATACATTAATAAAGATTTACCTGTAATTCCACTGGTAGATTCGAGAACTAACATCTACAAGCTTAAATCAGTTCACTGAAAACTAACATAGATGCGTCATTGGAAATCACTACAACTTACAATTGACATCAAGAAATGTATGGAAAAGCCCCGTTCAAACCCTAAATAGACTGGCATTAAGAAATATATATACATGTTTAGAAGATTTTTTTTTAAATTGTCTTGATATCAGAAGACTTCGAGAATCCAGCATGCCTCTCAACCCGTAGATTCCTATTAAAGAATCCCTTCGATTTCGACCTAGACAAACTGGAAACCCGCTAAAACCCGCTTAACCCGAAGACTTCCGCCTAACCTTAGATTTTCGCTCTTCACACAGAAACCCTTTTAAACCTGTCGATATCGCACAGTATCCCGCCGACCCTTCGTATTCCGCAGGAAGCTCACCGAAGGAAACTCGCCGATTCTTCCCCTTCCGTCGACAACCACAGGAATCCCGCCGTTTCCTTCATTGTTATCAAGCAGGCAACTTGCCGATTCTTCCCTCAGTAGATCGCTCCTCTCGCGTCCAGGGCGCTCGTCCAAGTCTCGGCGGGTTCGATCGACCAAAGTCGCGATCTTCTTCCAGTTTCCCGCCGTTTCTGTCGATTCTCACCTTCTACGCTCTTGGGTAACCACTTTCTCACCTTTACAATGACTTACTGTTAGTGTAGCTTCCCTCTTGATTCCTGATTAGGCGTAGTCTTGGGATTTCAGTCTTGCAATGGATCCAAGGACAACCGCCGGCCTGGTCACTGGTTGTGAGTTGGTTCGAACAGGGTTCTCACATGCTTCTGATGAATTCAGAAACATCATTATCATGCTTGAAGAGGCTGGACTCTCATTCATACTGGATCACCCCTGTAAAATCTTGGACAAGGAAGTGATGGAGTTCTTCGCAACCGCCAAACTCCGGAATGACGACTCTCTCATCAAGAGCAAGGTTGCAGGGGCAAAGATCAAGATGTCTGCAAGCAAGCTGACACAATACTTGCAGCTCACTAGCTCTGCGTATGAGGATTATCTGGAGGAATAGGATAAAAACAAGACATTATTATTCTGTGGACTCGCTCGAGGAACTAGATCGATAAAGCGAAAGGATATGAATGAGGAGGGGAAACTTCTGTCAGACATCGTTGGGAAAGTACTCATATGCAAGCCGGGCTCTCATGACCACATCTCTGCGGACATGTTCAAGATCCTTGTGGCAATTGTCTACAGAAAAAGATTCAACTGGGGAGCATTGCTTTTTGAGAACATAAAGGACACTCAGATCTCCTAGCTTTAGCCGAATCATCAGTCTATATATCAATCAGTTAAACGGAGATAAGTATGACATGAGTAAAGGCGTTCCAATACATTACTTGAAGAAAATGGACTCGAGTGTCTTTGACAGATGGGAGAGATACATTGGGCAGGCTGCCGTGGTAGAACAACAAGAAGTATCTCCAGCCGAGGACGGAACTGTGGCTGATTCCTTAGTAATCCCCAGTGAAATTACTGATGCACTGACTGCAGGAATTGAGGGGGAGCCTCTACCCGCTTATGCTAATATCGTATATGACATCTCTCAGATTGCCAGAGATGCAGTGGCGGATATACAAGAAGAAAGTGAAGCTGTGCTGGAGAATGAGGCGGCCCTGAACTAGAATGATGTAGGAGCCAGAGGTGATGTAGAGGAGACTGCTGACGAAGGTTTGGAAGACGATGCAGCTGAGAATGATTTCATGGACGATGAAGACGAGGAAGAAGGAAATGTGGGACAGGAAGCATTGGAGCTTCAGGACATCACTGAAGTTCCATCTGACATGAACGCTCCTGAGATCGTTCCTGAGACAATTGGTGCAACAGTGGAGGGGGAGTCCTCTCAGCAGAGACTGCTTAGTACTTCCGAGAAATCTACAGAGGCAGCAAGTATTCCCCCCTTAGACACTGTGCTCGTGTCCAGCTCTACAGGTATATCTGCTGAAGAGCAAGGCCAAGGAATGCCTCAGGATCATCCACTACGAGCTGATCTAGCCAATCACACCGTGAATGTTATTCAGGGTATCGTGGATGAGCTCAAAGCATCTTTTGAGAACGCTCAAAATAAAATGTTAAAAAGAATTAAGAAATCTGAGAATCTCATGCCCAAGAACATGGTGGAGATTAATCACAAACTGGACGTGATGGAAAAGAAGTTTGAAGATAAGTATACAGCGGCTGGCCAAGCTGTCACTCTTCTTATAGCCGAATTAAAAAGGAACACCGATACTCTCGCAATAGTAAATCAGAATGCTCATGTCGTAGCAAATAACATTCAAAAGTTTGATGGCAATATGGTGACTCTTAACACCAATCAACAAGCCTTGGTTACCGAGTTCTCCAGAACTACAAAGCACATTGATGAGTCACTGCATTCTTATGCAAACTCCATTGCAGTCGAAGCCAAAAAGGGGGAGAAAGACCATACAGCTAAGATGGCCGAGCTTCAAGAAATCATAATCAAAAACTTTGAGCAGTCAAACACATATGTTTATGACAGTTGCTGGTGGATGCTATAACAAGCGTTAGGCGCTAACATCCCTGAAAATCCTGAGGGTACCCCTGCTCCTGAAATTAATACTGCAGCTGATGAGGGAGCTAGTGCTGAAGAAGCTCATTTAAGTGAAGCTGATGCTCGTAGGGCTCCTAGGGCCACCTCCAAGGCAAAACTGATGGCAATGTTTGACCAAGGAGCCCTTGCAAAAGCCAGGGATAAGAGAAAATCTCAAGAAGGGACATCTAAGGAAACACAAGCTGAAAAGAGAATCAGATTGAAGGAGGAGGAAGTAAGAAACGAAAAGTGGAGTCCGGTATCAAAGAGTATAATCTTGGACACATTCTGGCTACAAGAAAAAGGGGAAATAAATCGGAATGACGTATACAGCCAGAATGAGTGGGAGCTGCACAAGACGTATGAAGCTAAACGGAACATCTTCTTCAGGACCAAAACTGCGGCAGATAAAGCTCCTCCTTCCAGATACTATCCAAAGCCCAAGGAGTATGTTGAGAGGCAAAGAAAGAAGTTTTTGGCTCAGAAACATAAGGATGACCTAGCCAAAAATCAATAGACAGAAATTTATATCTTGTCATTGTCTCATGAACACTTTTATCTTTTCTTATTGTTATATGAACAATCTTGGGAATATATATATTTATGTATATGAATTTATGATTGACTCAAGCTTTGATCTGTTTGTCTCTATTCCTTTGTGCCGCATTTTTAAATTCTATATGATGTATATATTATCTGGATGGTGGCATTCATCTTAGCTAGTAGGATTTTGGCTTCGTCAAATAGGGGGAGATTGTTGGGTAATGTATCCACAATTACCCGGATTTGAGGAAGCCTCCTGTCAAGCTAAGATGAATTCACAATGTATTTGATGAAACCTTTTAAGTTGTGCTTGCAGTTATTCCACGCTAAGTACACTCCAATGTCAGGGTGCAGTAGGTCAATATACACGGGTCTGCACGACGTAATCCCTCGTTGAGCAGATCAGTGTGTTGGCCTACGTGTACTCTCTCTATTGGAGTGTACTTACTTTCAAGTACAGGGCTGTGATTATGCAAGAGCAGACAAGGAGCAAGGATGGGTCAAAGAGCAGCTTTTGGGCGGAAAGACGAAAAATCGTCTAAGTGTGAATCGACGAGAATCACCAAGTGATTCTCGCCGATTCGGCGAGAATCACTAGTGATTCTCGCCGATTCGTCGAGAATCACTAGCTGATTCTCGCCGTCTCTATCCGGCTACATCAAAGCGTGCGACTCTGGCGCTAAGTCATAATCGACGAGAATCACCAAGTGATTCTCGCCGATTCGGCGAGAATCACTAGCGATTCTCGCCGAATTGTCCAGAATCACTGGTTGATTCTCGCCGTCTCTATCCGGCTTAATCAGAGCGTTCAAAAAAGTCAACATCGACGAGAATCACCTTTGATTCTCGCCGAATCGACGAGAATCAAAGGTGATTCTCGTCGATTCGACGATAATCACCTTCGATTCTCGCTGATTTGACTTGGACAATTTCCTGGAAACAGCTAGACCGGACTTTGCCGCTTGCACTGTTTTGAACCGGGCTTAAGGTTTCTTCAGGTGGGACCCATAACGGTCATAATGGAGTATTCTACCATATAAATACACCTGTATTATTGAACAGTAATATAAGAGACAGAAATTCAAAAAGAAGCCGGGTCGCGACGTGACCGAGATCGCAAATTCCGCTCCACCGCCGCCGTCGCAGCTCGTAGAAGTTGATCGCCGGTCTTGATCGTGGTTTCTTCCAGATCTCCCGTCAACAGAAGCTTAGCCAAGCATAGCGTCTCACGAGTCTGACAGGAGATCCTTTGTCTCTTGATTTGTTGATCGGGAAAACCTTCCCCGTCCAAATCGATCGAGACGATCGATCCTAGTGTGACCGTTGGAAGACCTAGCTAGCTTTGCTATGAAGTTTGCATCTCCAAAGTACAGCAGCCGCACACCGTTGTCTCCGCCGATCCCGAGAACCAAGCCACCGCCCCTCTTGTCGCCGCCGGTTTCGGGGAGACTCTCTCCAAAAGAGATCTAGGGTTATGGACTCTTCGATTGTCATCGAACGAAGAGGGACACCTTTGTATCCAAAGTAGTTTGTATTTCTTGTACATTCTAGTTCATTTTTGTTGTAAAGGAACGTTGGTTCCCTATTTTAAGGGTTGGGTGCAACCCGTATTGTGGGAGTGTTGTCTCCTACGTGTGGAAGGGTTCCTTCTGATAGTGCAAGGATTGGATTTCAATCCTGTTGGTGAAGAGACTGAGTCGTCCCTTGTTGGGCGATAGGTCGAAGGGGGAAAGTGGATGTACCCAAATCGGGGAAACACTATAAATAGCTTGTGTACTCTATTTGCTATACTGTTTTATTTTCGTGTGCAGGTACAATTTTAATTCCGCAAAAACGCTGCACGTCACCTATTCCCCCCCCCCATAGGTGAAGCTAGTTGACAGTAGGTGGACTTTCAGCGAGTCATGCGGTACTGGGCCAATCGTCACACCGATGGCAGTATGGTGGCTCTGGCGAGGTGTGATGGTTTGAGGGGCCAGTGGGTTATTTTACACTGCGGTTTGGAGGACGATCCCCTAAAACACACACTCGACCAAAAATACTGGTGGGTATCCAACAAATAGTATGAAGAGACTCTAGAGTGCTCTAAGGACGTGTACAGAGGCATATGGGAGGACTAGGCTTGTTAGTGTGATACCCGCCTAGGAGTGGAGATGCCCGCTCCACTGCTGCCGTAGCCACAACGGTGGTTCCAGAGAGTGATGCTAGCTCCAAAAAGTGGGAACTAAAAGTTTGTGATCACACAGTCATTGTGTGTGAGTTGCACTTGCATGACTCATAAATAACTGTATGCATTCATTCATATTAGGGCATACGCTTCATGGATCCTTATCATATAAATTAGTATGGGCTCTTTTATATGATAAGTTAAATTTTGGAAACTCTAACTTATATGTTTGTATGGGCACTCATATAAGTTAGGGTACTTCTGTGATGTATATTAGTAGTATAATTTTTTATACTTTATTTACTGCACTTTACTTAGTTCCATTTGTAGTTACTTTTGTACTGTACTTGTTTATACATTTGGACTATATGCATACAACTGCTAGTATAGATTTATTATTTACATTCATACTTGGTAACATAGATTCCTTGTCACATGCTTCCCTTTTGTTACCACTTGTTGTCCTCCGCTTCGTCCTCCCGCATGGTGCTTATGAGTTGTGGGGTGAGGTGCGGAGGAAGAGACTTAGTCTTTTTGACTAATGGCCGATGACCAAACTATTTTTAGGAGCTCAAGGAGATGGAGCACCAGCACGACCGACAAAACGAGGTGACACGACATGAGGAGTTGATACCACCACCACCTACTACGTTTACTGCAGAGTTTTCTCAGGTGGGACGAGTACGTGGATAGTTTTGCTTCCGCATTTTGTTGTGTGAGGAGAGTTGATATTCATGTACATAGCATAAGCCCTTTTACTCTTCTTATTATTGCTACTCATTGTGGATTGGATGTACTTTCATTTTATTATATGATATGTATTGTGACTATGGATTGATTTGTAGTTCATTTCTACATTACTGCTATACTTCTTACTCACTTTTGGCCAACAGGTTATGTGATCATTCTAGCCAACAAAATCGGCGTGTTGCGGTGTCGACTAACCCGTGTGTTAGTGCCACCATAAGACGGCGGTTCTGGGCATAAGACCGGGAGCCTCCTTGGTAAGGGGGAGGGGTCTTATATGGGAATCTGCAACTCCTCCCCCCGAACATTTGGATTATGTTAATAATATGCCTAGAAATTCTTTTAATAATTTTTCTCCTGCGAATTTTCATCCTCCTGCTCTTAATTTTCCGAATAGTTATAATACTGCTTTAAAAAATCACCCTAATTTTTCATGGAGTAATCCATCGTATGTTGTGCGCCCGCCACCACAAATTGATTTTTCTGCACCACCACCACCTCCTCAAAGTTTTCCAAAACCTCCAAGTTTGGAGGAAATGTTTTCAAAATTCATGAATGTTAATGACGCTACGATAAGAACCTTAACTGGAAGTGTTAAGAATTTAGAGAATCAGGTAGGACAGCTCGCTAAAATAATTTCTGAGCGACCTGCAAGGTCTCTTCCTTCCAATACTGAACCCAACCCAAGAGAGCAAGCGAAAGCTATCACTCTGCGGAGTGGGAAGCAAGTTCCCGGTATGGTAAGTGAAGAGCTCGAGGCAAGCTCCGCTCCTGATTATAAAAATCAATGCTCCGCTCCCGCTTTAAAAATTACACCCTCTGCCGAAGAATTTATCACCCCTGTTTTGGAAAAAGAACTCACTCCACCACCCACCATTAAAAATAATCCATCCCCGCTATACCCTTCCGAACATAGTAAACAATGTCAGGATGATCAATACACCCATTTCTTAGAAATGTTTAAACAAATCCACATAAATCTGCCCTTCCACGAAGCCATATCCCAGATGCCGAAGTACGCTAAGTATCTTAATGACCTCCTGACAAAAAAGAAGAAGTTAGAGAACCTTTCTCATGTCACGTTAAATGACGAGTGCTCAGCGGTCTTGACAAACGGTTTACCAAAGAAAATCAGTGAACCGGGTAGTTTTTCTATCACGTGTGTCTTTGGTGATCTTTTTGTCAAGCACGCATTAGCAGACCTATGTGCAAGTATTAATCTGATGCCCCTCTCGTTGTTTAAATAGTTAGGAATTGGTAGTCTCAACCCAACACGCATTAGTATCCAGCTCGCCGACAGATCAGTCAAGTACCCGTTAGGAATAGTGGAGGACGTCCTAGTCAAAGTCGACAAGTTCATCTTCCCGGTGGGCTTTGTCATATTGGACATCGAAGAAGACGTCGAGATTCCCCTGATCCTTGGCCGACACTTCCTTGCCACCTCCCGGGCTATCATTGACGTAAGCAATGGTAAGCTATTCCTTCGAGTAGGTGACGATGAAGTAACTTTCTCTATCACCCCCTCGATGAAGAACACCCTAGCAAATGATGAATCCTGCTTTTTCATAGATACCGCAGGTGATGAATCCTCCTGTCGCCTCTCTGATTTTGAAAAATAATTTTCTGATTTTTGTTTCTCTTCTACTCCTCCAATTGAATCGCTACAACACAATGAAGAACCCTCCTATCGCCTCTCCGAATTTGAAATTTTTTTTTCTTATTTTTGTTCCTCTTCTACTCTTCCAAATGAATCGCTGCAAGAAGCCGCCATGACCGCTAGCCGCACCCCTTTTAATTTTACACATAGAAAATCTACGATGATATAGTATTTGAACAAGAACGGATTTCTAAAACCTCGTATGATGACCCCCCTACCCTGGAATTGAAAGAACTACCAGAGCACCTTAGATACGCTTTCTTAGAAAAGGACTCCAAGCTGCCCGTCATAGTTTCAGCCTATCTCACGGATGCACAAAATGATAAACCTCTTTCGATTTTACATAAACATCGTCGAGCTATTGCTTGGCAGATATCTGATATCAAAGGCATAAGCCCATCTTTCTGCACTCATAAAATCTTAATGGAAGATAATTCACGTAACTCTATACAACCCCAGTGCCATATAAACCTGAACATGAAAGAAGTAGTTAATGGAGAGGTTATGAAATTATTATACGCAGGAATTATCTATCCTATATTAGACAGTAAGTGGGTTAGCCCAGTCCAGGTAGTACCAAAGAAGGGAGGGATAACGGTAGTAAGTAATGAAAATAATGAACTAATAACGACACGGACGGTGACCGGATGGCGAATTTGCATAGATTATCGTAAGTTAAATGACGCCACCCGCAAGGATCAATTTCCCTTACCATTCATCGAGCAGATTTTAGAACGACTTTTCGGCCATAGCTTTTATTATTTTCTCGATGGCCTCTCGGGATATTTTCAAATCCCCATCTCCCTCGAGGACAAGGAGAAAACTACATTTACATGTCCCTTTGGCACCTTCGCCTACCGGAGAATGCTGTTTGGATTATGCAATGCGCCAGCTACATTCCAACGATGTATGCTCGCTATCTTTGACAAGTACATAAAAAGCATTATGGAGGTATTCATGGATGATTTCTCCGTGTTCGTTAACGCTTTCGATAGTTGTTTGGAGAACCTTGAAAAAGTCTTGGAACGAAGCGAAGAAACTAACCTTGCCCTAAATTGGGAGAAATGCCATTTTATGGTGAGGGAAGGGTTAGTTTTGGGCCATAAAATTTCTGCAAGAGGTTTTGAGGTAGACGTTGCTACGATCGAAGTTATCGAGAAGCTGCAGCCCGCTACGAACATAAAAGCTATAAGAAGTTTCTTAGGTCACGCTTGTTTCTACCGCCGCTTCATAAAGGACTTCTCCAAGATCACCAAGCCTCTTACCCATCTCTTAGAAAACGACGCCTCATTCATCTTTGATGACCTTTTCCTAGCTGCTTTTAATTTAATAAAAGAAAAATTAATTAATGCCCCAATCATGATAGCTCCGGTGTGGGACTTTCCGTTTGAGATAATGTGCGATGCGAGTAGTTATGCAGTAGGGGCCGTATTAGGTCAACGCATATCTAAAAACCTTCACCCCATCTATTACGCTAGTAAAACACTCACATCTGCACAGGAAAATTACACCACGACCGAGAAGGAACTCTTAGCTGTAGTATCTGCTTTTGATAAATTTTGCCCTTATATTGCACTTTAAAAATTATTGTTTTTACGGACCACTTAGCCCTCAAATATCTTCTTTCTAAAATGGATGCAAAGGCGCACTTGATTCATTGGGTCTTACTCCTCTAGGAGTTTGACTTGGAGATCCGTGATAAGCCAGGAGCTGAGAACTTGGCCGCCGACCACCTCTCACGCCTAGATAGTCCTTTTATAGAAAACTTAGATGAAAAATATTTTAACGATTATTTTCCCGATGAGAAGCTATTTTTGATTAACACATCTACTTCTTCTTGGTTTGCACGCATCGCCAACTATCTAGTGGCTCGGGTGCTCCCAAATGAGTTCTCATCTCAGCAAAAGAAGAACTACTTTTGGGAGACCTGCATCTTTTCAGAGTCTGTGCAGATCAAGTGATAAGGAGGTGTATTTCTTATGAAGAAGGTTTAGATATTATTAAGCATTTGCATGAAGGACTGACAGGTTTGCACTATCAGGCTGCTTGCACCACTCACAAAGTGCTAAGCGCGGGTTTTTACTGGCCTAGCCTGTTTAAAGACGCGCAAGCCTTTGTGAGTAGGTGTGATAGTTGCCAACGGTCGGGTAATATTTCTAATAAAAATGAAATGCCACAAAATTTTTTCGTAGAGTGCGAAGTTTTCGACCTCTGGGGAATTGATTTTGTTGGCCCTCTTCCTTCTAGCTTCGGGAATAAGTATATTTTATTTGCCGTCGATTATGTTTCCCGATGGGCCGAAGCCCAAGCTCCTCCTTCAAGCGATGCCCGAGTCATAGTTACGTTTTAAAAAAAATTATTTTCTCGATTTGGTACGCCGCGCGCCATCATTAGTGACAAGGGTTCCCATTTCTGTAACGCGCAGTTTTCTAAAATCCTTTCTAAATATGGCGGTACTCATAAGCTTTCCACTGCCTACCACCCCCAAACTAAAGGACAAGTCGAAGAAGTGAATAGAGAAATAAAATTGTTTTAGAAAAGTCTGTTTCCACATCTAGAAAAGACTGGTCAGCCAAATTAGACGATGCTCTATGGGCCTACCGAACAACATACAAAACAGCCCTCGAATGTATGCCATATTGGTTAGTTTATGGAAAATCATGCCATTTACCCATAGAATTAGAACACCGCGCTTTTTGGGCCTTAAGATTTTTAAACTTCGATCCCCACTTAATTAGTGATTTTAGAAAATTTCAACTCAACGAACTCGACGAGTGGCGCTCTTACGCGTATGAAAAAAACAAACTTTATAAAGAGCGGACGAAGCGTTTGCACGATAAACAACTTAGGCACCCAAAAACCTTTAAGTCGGGTGACCAGGTTCTTCTTTATAATTCTCGTTTACATTTATTTTCGGGCAAGTTAAAGTCATGTTGGTCTGGGACTTTTACTATTTTAGAAGTTTTTCCTTATGGTACTATTTTGATTTCTCACCCTGATAAGGGTAATTTCAAAGTGAATGGTCAGCATCTGAAACTGTATTTCTGTGATGATGTCAGTCCTAACTCTGCTAACTCTATCCTTCATGATCTAACTTTTGATTAGCTCTGAACTTTATTTTTCTTAAAACTTTAAACTATTACTTGAACATTGTTTTAAAACACTATTTTTGGACAATATATTATTTTTTTTGCGTCGAGCTCAAATGACGTTTTAAACAAAGGAGCTCTTGGGATGCATCCCAAGTTATCTTTTTCTGTTTTCTTTAATTTATAATTTTTGCCCCGGACGGCTCCGACAAGCTGGAACTTCTGCGATCGCCTGCTCCAACGGTGTTGTTTCCATGACGAAGCCCAAAGAAGACGTTTCATGAAGATCCAACGCGCTAGCATGTTGGAGTGGCATCACTCAGCTTTCGCAGCAAATAAATCTGGAGAAGTACCTGTTTTTCAATTATGTCTTTCAATTCTGTACTTTAATTTTTTTTCTCTCTCTAACCTCATTCTTTATTGAGGACAATGTCCATTTTAAGCTTGGGGGTGGACTTCCTCCTTTTTGCTATTTGTGAATATCTTTCACTTTTTGTGAATATTTTTCAAAACTCCAAAAAAATGAACATCTTAAAATCCAAAAAAAAAAATAATACCTCCAAAATCCAAAAAAAGAGAATATTTCAAAATAAAAATATATATTATAATAATTTATGCATTTTCTTGTTTCAATAGTACCCCATGTTTGTGTTTTGTTTTTCTCAAAATTCCTTATAAACAACTTAGTTAATCATATTCTTTCTAATCATTTTTTTTTATTATGCTTCACAAGTAAAATGTTGGTCATGCCGTGTTTCTAATTCACGCTAGCATGTTAAGGTGAAATATTTTTCTAAAACTCGCATTTCTATTATGGTTTTTCATTATTTATTTTAATTACTTTATCAAAAATTCATCATCGACTATTTTCTTTTTCGTTTCTAAATAATTTTTGCAAAGTCAAATTTTGAATAGCGTAGTAGATATGAACGATCCAAGTCACCTATTATTTCTATTTTCAAGATAATTTCATCAATCTTCTTTTTATCTAGCACTTGCTTTTTGAAAATTTTCAAATCTATGTTTTAAATAAATTTACAAGCATGAAAATGATTTAGGCCGTTTTTATTTTCGTTTGAGCTTTCCTGCCAACCTAAAAATTTTCACCACTAGTTAGGCGCTTTTGAGCCTTTTTCCAATTTCATTTGATAGCTCCACATATCATATCATCTTCACCAAAGCCAAATTTCTAACCTATCTAATCACGCTAACCTTTTTGAGTTTCATAAATATATTTTCTTGATTATGATATGATATTTTGTGTTATTTTTGGAAACATTTTTGAAAAAAGTATGCTCAAAAGAAATGTTTATTTTTATTTGGCCAATTCAAAATGAAAAAATAAAAATATTTATGTCCTTTGTTTTGAAAAAAATAAAAAAATTGGAAAAGAAAAGAAGAAAAAGAAATAAAAAAATATTTTGTTTAAAATAAAATATTTTGAAACTCTTTGTTTTGGTTTAGTGTGATTTTGAGACTCCTTGTTTATCTTTGAATTTCATTCCTAATTATAATCCTAAACCAAACGCTTCGATCCTATTAAGTCCTTTTGATTCACGCCTTTTGAATTTTATTTAATAACTAAGAAAAGAAGAAAAGTAAATCAGTATTAGTTTTGGATTTAAACCAACACTTTTGGTATTTAATTGATATAATTATAATACGTTGCTTTGATCTAGTAATAACTCAATGTGTTTTTTTTCATTTTCGTTGCTTTACCTAAATAATTATTTTAGATTCACGTTTCACCTTTTCCCTACTTAGAATTTCGCATAGTCTTGTGTAGGCATAATTAGAAAATTTTGATTAGTCTTATTTTATGTTTATCTAGTTTTATATTTTTGCTTGGGGACAAGCAAAGCCTAAGCTTGGGCGAATTTGATAATACATTTTGTAGCCCTTATTTATTTTTGCATTTTCCAGTTTTGAAGGCGCCAATCTTGCCTTTTATGCTTATTTTTGATCTTTATTCTGTAAATATTATTGTCACTAACCTTTTCTTGTGTTTTTACAGGTTTCCAGAAAATTGGCCAAAATTGGACTGTCACGCCCCACTGCCATGCCCTCCCTGGGCGTGACATAGGGCGTGTCAGCTCATCCCGAGGATGCTTGATGATCAGACAAAAATCCAGAACAAATCCCCTGTCACGCTCCCTAACACGCCCCCCATGGCGTGTCGTCGGGGTGACATGGGGCATGTCGCCCTCTGCCCGAAAACCGGCCGCCCCATTAAATGGACTTCCCGTTGCCACACGTCAACAATACTATCACGCCCACCTAAACGGTCGTGACCATAGGCGTGACCCGCGATTTTCGGCATTTGATGTCTTTCCGACCAGTGATTGATGATTGACGTGCCTGTCACGCCCCCCCTACACGGCCGTGACCATGGGCGTGACCACCGACGTACACATCAATTCAGCAATTCCGTCAGTTCTCTGCACCTGAAGTATTTGGCGTGCATGTCACGCCCCCAATCACGGGCGTGACATGGGGCGTGACCAACCCGTGGAAAATTCTATAAATTCAGACCCCCCCCTCTCCATTTCAGGAAGTTTGGGCTGAGAGGCGGAGGTGCTGCCCCTTTGTTTTCTCTCCTTTTTTTCATGTATCTCTCTCTCTCTTTTTCTCTTTTTAGTTTAGATTAATGTTAATTTATTTTTATCTTTTGTAATAGCTTTTATTGCAATGCTCAGTTGCTAATGATAGGGCCAGAATAGGATTTTCAATTCCATGCAATTGTAATTTTCTTTCCAAGTGTAGCTCTCTTTAATCTTAATAAAAGTGTTGTTTTCTCTTCCTTTAGCACTTTGTGTCTTTATGCTTTACTACTCATCCCCCCTATTCCACCTCACCATGATTAACTAATCATCCTTGTACTCGATCTTGATGATCCGAGGTTCGAGTGATTAAGTTATGTTACTTTGAATTACCTTTTCTTTTTAGAGTTTTGGCCTTGAATTACTCTTGAATTATCATGGGTTGGAGGTATATCATCGATACGTACTCTCCACCTTTGCTGTCACTCCTGGCTAGCCGAGAGGCCGATGGTTTGAATTGAGCACTCAAGAGTAAAGGGAGTTGTACGCATCCCTCGAGAGAGGCAGACGTCCAAATCTCCCGGATTGTAGTAAAATCCAATAGTGGGGTTCACCGCGTAAAGCGAGTTTTAGGCCTCCGATTTAGGCGAAAGTCGGTCGGACCTTCCTAAACTCAGATGGGCACGTCTTCGAGATTACCATGTTTATGTTTATGGAACCTCCACGGTCAAGGACCTTTACCCGATTAATCTTAGGTTTATTTATCGTAATTTTAATCGACTATTGCCGAGGTGATTCTTGATCGAGTGCATTTCTATCTCATCGTTCCAACCCATTTTATGTAATCGTTTCTTTTATGCTCTTTCTTATTACAAGAAGCTCTCTTTCTTTGCAAGTAGCTTTCTTTTAAATCCTAAGTTTTTCGTCGATAAAATAATATCCTTTGTATGGGTAAGCTTACTCAACAGTTCCCGGATTTAAATACGACACTTGTGTCCCCTTACTATAGTTCGATAGGTATACTTGCCTAGTTGGATTGCTAGTTCGGCTGCTCACTTTTCGTAAGCGTTGGCCTGGCCATCATGCAGCTATCTGGCAAGAAAGACTGGGGCATTTAGGGATGGACAAGCTGAAAGCAATGGCGGAAAGAAGACTCGTAAAAGGCTTGCCTAGATTGTCATCCTATGGCGATCGTCAGGGGTGTGCAGGATGTCAGCAAAGTGAAGCTTATCGCTATATGGTTGATAAGGAACAATACAGTTGTAAAGCAGCTTTGGAGGTTGTCCATTGTGCTCTGGTTGGACCGACCGTCACCGCCAGTCTTGGAGGCAGCAGGTACATGCTGATATTGGTTGATGACTATTCAAGGTATACTTGGGTATACTTCATGAAGAATAAGTCGAACATGATGCACTTGTTTGTAGAGTTCAAGAAGCTTATGGAAGGTCAGCTTGGCTTGCGGATCAAGAAGTTGAGGACAAGCATCGGTGGTGAGTTTGGCTCAACCGAGTTCTCAAACGTTTGCAGGAAGCAAGGGATCCGGAAGGAGCTTTCTTGTGGACATACTTCACAGCAAGGTGGTATTGTTGCTCGGATGATCCATTGGTTAACGGAGACATGCAAGTGTTGGCTTCAGAGTAAAGGCGTTCGTAAGGCTCTTTGGGTGGAAGGGATGGCCTGTGCTGCTCATGTCATCAATCGGATGCCTCTTAGTCTGATCATTGTGAAGACTCCTTCTGAGCTGATGTTCGGAGTGAAGCCAGTGTAAAGCACCTACTAGTGTTTGGATCACCTGCTATGTACACATTTTGGTTTCTCTCAAGACGAAGCTTGTCTATATTGGGTATGATGAGCAGAGGAGAAGATGGAGGTGTATGGATACTGCGACGAAGAGACTCATCATGTCAAGAGACATTGTCTTCGATGAGTTGACGCAGTATTTTGATAGCTCTTATGTGGAGCTA
The DNA here is from genome assembly GCA_039583875.1 of Platanthera guangdongensis. Lineage (NCBI taxonomy): Eukaryota > Viridiplantae > Streptophyta > Magnoliopsida > Asparagales > Orchidaceae > Platanthera > Platanthera guangdongensis. The sequence continues at coordinate 62,733,741 of CM077156.1, forward strand.
GAGATGAGCAGGTCAGATAGTGGACTGAAGGAGGTTGCTGCTAAGGTTCAGGTGGAGATGCCTGAGTCATCAGGAGCTCCAGGTTATTCTAGCTCCGGGGCAGGGTCAGGAAGTAAGGGGAGAGATGCTCCAGGTACTTCTGGCTCGAAGGAGGAGGCTTCCGGTTCAGGAAGCAGGGGGAGCGATGTTCCAGGTCTGTTCTTATTTGAGAGCGGAGACTTCTGGTTCAGGAAGCAGTGGGAGCGTTGATCCAGGTGCTCCTAGTTCCAGTGAGTAGGTGTCTTATTCAAGAATCAAGGGTAGCATTGTTCCAAGTTTGCCCGGGAATGAAGCTGGTTCAGGAGGAGCAGCGGAGGTGGTTAGCAATGATCCGGTTCTTCGGAGATCAAAGAGGATCAGTAAGCCACCAGCTCGATATAGTGAAGGGAACACTACGTGCTTGGTCTCATGTTTCCTTTCTAGCCCTCAAGAAGTGCGAGGACCTTCTGGCTATGATGACCCCACTAGAATCAAGGAGGTGGTTGACATCAAGGCTGAAGAGGTGACTTCTCTCAGATGTAACGAGGCTTGGGATTTTGTGCCCAAGGTTGTTGGTGATACTCCTTTGATGCGTGAGTGGAGGTTAAAGCTGAAGAAGAAGGTAGAGGGAAGCATGGATCCTTTTAGGAGATGCTGGAGGGCTCCCTCATGGTCCATGATATGCGGGGTTAGGACTATGTCTTGGACATTTCTTCGTAGATGTTATCTGTTGGGTATTGTATCCATAATGTACCTGATTTGAAGAAGCCCCTGGACAAGCTAAGGTCAATAGACAATGTATTTGATAAAATCTTTTAAGTTGTGCTTGCAGTTCTTCCACGCTAAGTGCACACCAATGTCAGGGTGCAGTAGGTCAATATACACGGGTCTGCACGACGTAATCCCTCGATGAGCAGATCAGTGTGTTGGCCTAAGTGTACTCTCTCTATTGGAGTGCACTTACTTTCAAGTACAGGGCCGTGTTTATGCAAGAGAAGACAAGGAGCACGGATGGGTCGAGGAGCAGCTCTTGGGTGGAAAGACGAAAATTCGTCTAAGTGTAAATCAACGAGAATCACCAAGTGATTCTCGCCGATTCGGCGAGAATCACTAGTGATTCTCGCCGAATCATCGAGAATCAGTGGTTGATTCTCACCGAACTCGTTCCAGCCTCTTCTAAGCGAGCACCTCTGCTTCTAAGTAAGAATCGACGAGAATCACCAAGTGATTCTCGCCGATTCGGCGAGAATCACTAGTGATTCTCGTCGAATCGTCGAGAATCTCTGGTTGATTCTCACCGTCTCGACCTGGCCTAAAGCAGTGCGTGCAACCAAGGCAAATTCGACGAGAATCATCTTTGATTCTTGCCGAATCGTCGAGAATCACCTTTGATTCTCGGCGACTCGGCGAGAATCACATTCGATTCTCACCGATTTTGACTTGGGCGTTTTTCTGGAACTTCCTGAACCGGATTCTGCCGCTGTTAAGGTTCTGGACCGGGACTTAGGGATTCATCTTGTGGGTCCCACAAAGGTCATTTTTGAAGGCATCTACAGTATTTATATACGGGTATTTTTGAACGGAATACTCAGACAAAAAGAAGCCGAGCTAGAGAAAACCCTAAAATCGCGAAATCGCTCCTCCGCCACCGTCGCCGCTCGAGCTATCTGGACGGCGCCATTGATCGCGTTTCCTCTCGATCTCCGATGACAGAAGCTTAGCAAAGCTTTGAGTCTCACGTGTCTATCCAGAGATCTCTTGTCTCTCGATTTGTTGATCGGGAATAACTTCCCCGTCCGAATCGATCGAGACGACTGATCCTCGTGTGACCGTTGGAAGACCAAGCTAGCTTCGCTACGAAGATTGGATCTCTAAGTTCAGCAGCCGCTCATCATCATAGCCGCCGATCCCGAAGCAAGCCGCCGCTCTTCTTGCCGCCGCCGGTTCCGGGGAGATCCTTTCCAAGAGAGACCAAGGTTGTAGACTCTTCGTTGACTTCACGAACACGTCGTCTAACGAAGAGGAACACCGTAGTCTCCAAACGAAGTTTGTATCTCGTGTACATTCTATTTTACATTTGTTGTAAAAGGAACGATTGTTCCGTGTTGTAAGGGTTGGGTGCAACCCGATTTGTGGGAGTGTTGACTCCTACGTGTGGAAGGGTTCCTTCCGTTAGTGCAGGGATTGGATTTCAATCCTGTTGGAGAAGAGACCGAGTCGTCCCTTGTTGGGAGATAGGTCGAAGGGGGAAGGTGGATGTACCCAAGTCGGGGAACCACTATAAATTGCCTGTGTATTCTGTGTGCTGTGCATTTTATTTTTATTGTGCAGGTACATTCGTAAATTCCGCAAAAGCGTTGCTCGTCACCTATCCCCCCCCATAGGTGAACTTTGTTGACTCTAGGTGGACTTTCAAGTGGTATCAGAGGGAGGTTACTCATCAAAAAGGTTAACACCTTGAGTTGAATCCTGCCCCTAGTGTCAAGAAGAAGACAAACATCTAGTATGGACGGGCTCAAGTTCTCCACCAAGATCCCAGTGTGCACCAGGCTCAACTTTCCTATCTGGAAGGAAAGGATTAGGTTCTACATGGAAGCGGTTGATCCTCGACTCTTCATGATCGTGGAGGAGGGACCTTATGTACCCACTAAGGCCTCCACCATTTATCCCACCAAGAAGGTGCCGAAGACACTTTCTGAAATGGACAAGGACGAGATGGTGCTAGTGGGACTTGACAAGAAGGCAAGAAACATTCTGGTCAGCGCAGTTGATGACTCAATGATGCAAAACTTCAGCAACTGTAGGACAGCACAGGAGATCTGGCAGTGCCTGATCATCCTAATGGAGGGCACGGATGAAGTGAGGGATGATCGGAGATCCCTCCTGAACCAGAAATATGAGGCCTTCAGACAAGGGCCTAAGTAAGAGATCGGAGTCACCTACGAGAACTTCGTAAAGATTGTCAACGCCCTCAAGGGCTACGGAAGAGTGTTCACTAATGGTGAACTCAATGACAAATTCCTTAGGTCCCTTACTAAGGAATGGGACACAAAGATCTGCGCCATCAGAGAATTTGGCAGACTAGCAGAAACTGATCCACAAATTCTGTTTGGAAAGCTGATGTCTTATGAGCTTCAGCTGAACACCAGAAAAGCAGAAGAAGAAGCAGAGAAGGCGACGGCCAAAGAAAAGACTGTGGCTCTAAAAGCCAGTCACTCCAGAAAAGGCAAGGGTGCGGTTTCATACCGTGCCAGGAATAAGGATGAGGAGGAGGACTCCGAGCCATGCTCCTCCAGCTCAGAGCTGTCGGAGGAGGATTTCTCCCTCATCACTCGAGAGTTCAAGAAGTTCCTCAAGATGAGGAATCAAAGAAAGAAAGACGGCTCCTCCTCTAGGCATCAGAAGAAAAATTACTCTTCTGACAGGTATGCATCTAGACCGAACAAACATCGCTCCTCTGACATTATTTGCTTTGGATGCAATAAGCCAGGACACGTCGTAGCCGACTGCTATCAAGGCAAGAGAGAAAAAGGGAAAGAAGAGGAGCACAAATCCTCTAGAGATAAGAAGAAGGAGCGGAGCTACATCACCAAAAGGCCAAAGACACTGAGTGAGTCTGATTCCTCAGATTCCAGTGATGATGAGGAAGCCTACTTCGGGCTGGTGGGTCGCTCTGACTCAGAAGGAGAATGCCCCCCGTTTACTGGGAAGGTAAAAGCTCACACCCCTCTCTCTGACTCCGACTCTGATCCTGAGTCTCAGGATGATGAACCTGAGGATAGCCTTTCGGCCCGTGAAGCTGAGCTCCTCGAGAAGTATGAGCTTCTGCTAAACACTTTCGAGGAGTGCCGAAAGAGATTGAAGGCTGAGAAAAAGGAAGTAAAATTCCTTAAGGGTGAGTGTGTTTCCCTAAGGGAAGAGGTCACCAGTTTGATCTCTCTCCGACAGGAGCACCTTGACCTGACCTCAAAGCACTCAGAGTCTCTGAAGCTCCTTGACCTTAAGCAGGAGGAAGTCGACAAATTGGAAGAACAACTTGCGGCAGAAAGGAAGATCGTCAAGAGCTTCTCCATGCCAAAAACAGTTCTTCCAGTTGTTGATACCTTCTCTGCTCAGGCCAAAGGAGCTGGCTTGGGGCATGTAGGGGTATCTTGTACCTCCTCCAGGAGAAACAGGAACCAGAGGAAGAATAAGGCCGCCAAGAAGGCCTCTGCTGATGAAAAGGGAAAGGCTCCGCTTAGTCCTGTTGCGTTCATAAAGCCTGCCTTTCCTTGCAACCAACATGACTTTGAGTCAACATTTGGCCATTATTTCCGGCCCTCGGTTGCAAAGCCAAAGAGCCGATATGACGGTTGGACCTTTCCCCGGAACTTCCGTGAGAGTGCCTTCAAGGCACCTTATGAGGAAATCCACATGGGAAATTATGGTCTGTTCTCTAGCGACCATAATGGAAAGCAGGCACCAAAAGCCAAGCCTGTTATACAGAAGGTGATGAAGTCATGTGACTGCTGTCACCATGAGGCCTCCTCCTCCAGATCCAAGGCCCCAGCTGTACCCACCATTCCCAGGGTAAGGCAGGAGCCTAGGAAGAGGTACAACAGATTCGACTGTTGGTGCTGTGGCAAAGTCGGTCACTTTGCCGTGGATTGTTGGTTTAATCCAAGGCATTACGAGACTCCCCAAGTTAGCAATGCGAGGCCGACCACTCGTAGGGTTAACCAACCGAGGGGGAGTGTGCTAACCAGGAATCTAGGACCCAAGTTCGATTGGGTTCCTAAGGCAAATTAATCTTGTTTTGCAGGTATGTCCAAAGGCCACCAAAACGCCGATCTGGTATTTGGACAGTGGATGCTCCCGACATATGACTGGGATAAGAAGCCTGCTGCGTGATTACACTCCAGTCGAGAAAGGACCCAAAGTCATCTTTGGAGGGTCAGATCGAGGAGTCACCAGAGGTTACGGTATGATTTCCAACGGTATAATCACTATCACCGACGTGGCTTATGTTGAAGGGTTAAACCATAACCTGATCAGTGTAAGTCAGTTATGTGATAAAGGTTATGACGTTAAGTTCTGCAAGGATAAATGTCTGATAATTTCACGTACCTCTTCTGAGACGGTATTATCAGGCATTAGGAGCAGAAATATCTTCTGCTTAGATTTTCTCAGTCTAGATTCCTCTACCCCCGTATGCCTTGTGGCAACAGGCAGTGCATCTCTGTGTGAACAATGGCACAAGAGATTGGCACATATTAATTTCAAGACAATTAGTATGTTATTTTCTAAGAACTTAGTAAGGGATGCTCCCAATATCAAGTGCATCAAAGATAGCCCCTGTCCTGCATGCCAGATGGGCAAACAGACTCGGGCTACCTTTAAGAGCATTGCAGACAAAGACTCTTCCCGATGTCTTTACCTTTTATATATGGACTTGTTTGGTCCAATGAAAGTTCATAGCTTGGGAGGCAAGTCCTATACGCTAGTGATAGTTGATGATCATTCTCAGTTTACTTGGGTGTTCTTTTTGAAACGAAAGTCAGATACGTTTGACATCTTCACTAGTTTTGTCAAGCAGGTTCAGAACGAATTTAATTGCTCTGTGGTCAAAATCAGAAGTGACCATGGAACAGAATTCGAATCTGGTGCTATGACAGAGTTTTGTGAAGAACAAGGTATCTTTCATGAGTTTTCCTCCCCGCGCACTCCTCAGCAAAATGGAGTTGCGGAGAGGAGAAATAGAACTCTCATTGAAGCCTGCACGACAATGTTGAATGACGCTTCCCTCCCGGAATACTTCTGGGCAGAGGCTGTCAATACAGCTTGTCATGTACAAAACCGAGCATTGATCAACAAGCATCATCGTAAGACGCCTTACGAGCTACTGAAAGGCAGGAAACCAACCATGTCCTACTTGAGGATTTTTGGTTGCAGATGTTATGTACTGAATAATGGGAAGTACCCGCGTACTTAATTTGGTGAAAAATGCTTCAAAGGCATATTCATGGGCTATAGTTCCCACAGTCGGGCATATAGGATCTTCAATAAGAAAACCCTAGTGGTAGAAGAATCAATAAATGTTGTATTTGATGAAGGAAGTTTGCTTAACAGCAACTCTTCCAGTGGTATTCTTGAAGATGCAGGTGTACGACTGGAACAGCTGAGTCTGGATGAGACCGCTAAAGATGACACTCCTAAGTACGTCAAAGTCTCCACCTCCACGTCATCTGAAAATGTTGAAGATCAAAATAGAACAAATCTCTTGGAAGAAAGAGAAGCCAACGAAGTAGTTGAAGCTCCAGACGCTAGACTTCTAGAGCTCCGGCACGTGAGGGATCATCCTAGAGATCAGATCATCGGAGATCCTCGTATCGGTGTCAGAACTCGAAGAGACCATACAAGCAGAATGTGATAGGCAGCAAGTGGATCTTCAGAAACAAGCTGGATGAACATGGTGTCATCATAAAGAATAAGGCAAGGCTGGTGGCTCAAGGTTACAGACAGGAGGAGGGGATTGACTTCGACCAGACCTTCGCACCAGTAGCAAGGCTCGAGGCAATCAGATTATTCCTGGTGTATGCTTCACACAAAGGATTCATAGTCTATCAAATGGATGTGAAATCAGCATTCTTGAACGGAGACCTGAAAGAGGAAGTATACGTCGCTCAACCCCCAGGTTTTGTCGATCCTACTTATCCTAATCATGTTTATTTTCTTAATAAAGCTTTATATGGGTTGAAACAAGCTCCACGAGCTTGGTATGAGACTTTATCTAGTTTTATTCTTGAGAACAAGTTCTCTAGAGGTAAAATAGATAAAACATTGTTTCTCAGGGAAGTCAAAGGCAAGATTTTGCTGGTGTAAATCTATGTCGATGACATAATATTCGGCTCTACGGACAACAATCTTTGCAAAAAGTTTTCTAAACTTATGCAAGGAAAGTTTGAAATGAGCAGTATGGGAGAGCTCAAGTATTTCTTAGGACTTTAAGTGAAACAGTCTGAGGATGGAATCTTCATCTCTCAGACGAAGTTCACAAATGAACTCCTTAAGAAATTCGGTATGGAGAGTGCAACCTCTATGAGGACTCCAATGGGATCCACCATGTATCTGGATAAGGATGAGAAAGGTAAACCTTTCGATGAAACCAAATACAGAAGCATCATTGGATCCCTGCTCTACCTTACTGCCAGTAGACCGGATATCATGTTCTCCACATGTGTCTGTGCCAGATATCAGGTGAACACTAAGGAATCTCACTATGTCGCTGCAAAGCGAATTCTAAGATACCTTAAAGGTACTCCCAATCTTGGCTTGTGGTACCCGAGAAACAATGATGTCGAGCTAATAGGTTTTTCAGATGCTGATTTTGCAGGAAGTAGGGATGACTGGAAAAGCTCCTCCGGGATGTGTCAATTCCTCGGTAGGAGACTTATCTCTTGGAACAGTAAGAAACAGAATTGTGTAGCTACCTCCACAGCAGAGTCTGAGTACATTTCAGCAGGAAGCTGTTGCGCATTACTACTATGGATCAGAAACCAGTTAGCCGACTACGACCTTCAGTTCAAGGAAGTTCCAATGTACTGCGACTCCTCCAGTGCAATTGCAATTGCCAACAATCATGTATCGCACAGCAGAACGAAGCATATTGAAGTGCGCTACCACTTCATTCGGGAGCACGTGGAGAACAAGGACATCACTCTCTGTTATGTCCCTACGGACAAGCAGATTGCTGATATATTCACAAAGCCCTTAGACGAGGCCAAGTTTAATCTTTTCAAGACTGAATTGGGGATGCTCAATTATGAGGAATGAAGACTACTGAAGCTCCAAGATCGTGCACGATCTGAGGGGGAGCAAGGAACTCACATGTGAGCACAGACGCAAGATCTAAGGGGGAGCTAGGGGTCAAATGCTACCGACCCCGATTTGCAGAAGCCGAAAAGGGGGAGATTATCCTCTCGGCTAAGGCTAAGGTGGCTCCAAGCTTGCTTCCAAGAAATTGGTATTGGTAATGGATAACCCACTCAACTCACTTTTAAGTTTATGGTTTTCATTCCCATTTGCTCTATTCACCTTAGCTTGTAGGTTTTAGGCTTCTTCAAATAGGGGGAGATTGTTGGGTATTGTATCCACAATGTACCTGATTTGAAGAAGCACCTGGACAAGCTAAGGTCAATAGACAATGTATTTCATAAAATCTTTTAAGTTGTGCTTGCAGTTCTTCAACGCTAAGTGCACACCAATGTCAGGGTGCAGTAGGTCAATATACACGGGTCTGCACGACGTAATCCCTCGTTGAGCAGATCAGTGTGTTGGCCTACGTGTACTCACTCTATTGGAGTGCACTTACTTTCAAGTACAGGGCCGTGTTTATGCAAGAGAAGACAAGGAGCACGGATGGGTCGAGGAGCAGCTCTTGGGTGGAAAGACGAAAATTCGTCTAAGTGTAAATCGACGAGAATCACTAGTGATTCTCGCCGAATCGTCGAGAATCAGTGGTTGATTCTCACCTAACTCGTTCCAGCCTCTTCTAAGCGAGCACCTCTGCTTCTAAGTAAGAATCGACGAGAATCACCAAGTGATTCTCGCCGATTCGGCGAGAATCACTAGTGATTCTCGTCGAATCGTCGAGAATCTCTGGTTGATTCTCACCATCTCGACCTGGCCTAAAGCAGTGCGTGCAACCAAGGCAAATTTGACGAGAATCATCTTTGATTCTCGCTGAATCGTCGAGAATCACCTTTGATTCTCGGCGACTCGGCGAGAATCACTTTCGATTCTCACCGATTTTGACTTGGGCGTTTTTCTGGAACTTCCTGAACCGGATTCTGCCGCTGTTATGGTTCTGGACCGGGACTTAGGGATTCAGCTTGTGGGTCCCACAACGGTCATTTTTGAAGGCATCTACAGTATTTATATACGGGTATGTTTCAACGGAATACTCAGACAAAAAGAAGCCGAGCTAGAGAAAACCCTAAAATCGCGAAATCGCTCCTCCGCCGCCGTCGCCGCTCGAGCTATCTGGACGCCGCCGTTGATCGCGTTTCCTCTCGATCTCCGGTGACAGAAGCTTAGCAAAGCTTTGAGTATCACGTGTCTATCCAGAGATCTCTTGTCTCTCGATTTGTTGATCGGGAATAACTTCCCCGTCCGAATCGATCGAGACGACCGATCCTCGTGTGACTGTTGGAAGACCAAGCTAGCTTCGCTACGAAGATTGGATCTCTAAGTTCAGCAGCCGCTCATCATCATAGCCGCCGATCCCGAAGCAAGCCGCCGCTCTTCTTGTCGCCGCCGGTTCCGGGGAGATCCTTTCCAAGAGAGACCAAGGTTGTAGACTCTTCGTTGACTTCACGAACACGTCGTCTAACGAAGAGGAACACCGTAGTCTCCAAACGAAGTTTGTATCTCGTGTACATTCTATTTTACATTTGTTGTAAAGGAACGATTGTTCCGTGTTGTAAGGGTTGGGTGCAACCCGATTTGTGGGAGTGTTGACTCCTACGTGTGGAAGGGTTCCTTCCGTTAGTGCAGGGATTGGATTTCAATCCTGTTGGAGAAGAGACCGAGTCGTCCCTTGTTGGGAGATAGGTCAAAAGGGGAAAGTGGATGTACCCAAGTCGGGGAACCACTATAAATTACCTGTGTATTCTGTGTGCTGTGCTTTTTATTTTTATTGTGCAGGTACATTCATAAATTCCGCAAAAGCGTTGCTCGTCACCTATCCCACCCCCATAGGTGAACTTTGTTGACTCTAGGTGGACTTTCATTATCGGAGGGATCAGGTGCAAGGTTACAGGAGCTGCTGGAGTTATTCACCACTTCTCACTTCAATGGGGAGTGTTATTCACCACTTCTCACTTCAAGGGGGAGTGTAGAAATTTGTGATAGGCTTGGCGGACTGCTAGGTCGGCAGGGATGTTGTAGATGGTTTGTTTTGTAGCAGCCTGGGCGGTCTGTTTGTGCGGACTACGCGGACAACAACGGCGGTTAGCCATGCCGGCTTATGTTCAGCAGGCAGTTGGACCCAGGAAGTAACCGGGCGGATAGAAACTCTAGTCGCGGAGTCCCACATGAAGTGGTCTGAAGAACTAGAGCTCGACAGATCAGTCTGGCAGTTGCCTTGGTCTTCCTCTGGTGTAGTGGCAAGTGGAAGCTGCGGAGACCGCCAGTCAGTGCAGACTGATATTGGAGCTTGTCGGGACAGGCAGACTGAATCCAGTGTCAGCCAGTAAGTGCGGACTGGCCCTTGTGGCCAGTGGTGTGGACTTGGTTGGTTCTGAACGAAGTCCATGTTTGGCTCAGTCTGGGGAGATCGCTGATAATACGTTTGCAGTCAATTTTATTAGGATATTTTCGGGGTTTTAAAGCCAATCATGTCTTGTTAAGTACTTGTTTTGATTCCCCTTTGTATATATTTTTGTCGCTAATGCATTTTTTTTGCTTTTTGCAGGTTTTCACGGCTTTCAGCCGAAGTTTGCTGTGACACGCCCCAAGGTCACGCCCTACCAGGGCGTGTACCTAGGGCGTGTACCCAGAGGAATGAAGCAATTGGTCCGAAACTGCATTCCATGGAAACTTAGTGTACACGCCCCTCGGTCACGCCCGTGACATACCAGACACGGGCGTGTACTATAGGCGTGTCCCCAGGTTCCGAGGAATCGCCGCAGCGCGCTCGTTTTTCCCGCTCCACCGTCGCACCGAAAGTGTCACGCCCCAGGGTCACGCCTGACCCGGGCGTGACATATGGGCGTGTACTTCAGCAATTCCGCCCGTCACCTCCAGCATTCAGTTCAGCCCGAAAAAGTCACGCCGCAAACAACACGCCCCAGGTACACGCCCTGCCAGGGCGTGACTTGTGGGCGTGTACCGCAACAACTCCGTCAGAATTCAATTCCTGCCCGAAAAAGTCGCGCCGAATGTGTCACGCCCCAGGGTCACGCCCGACCAGGGCGTGACAGGGGGGCGTGACCCGACCCGAAAAATTCTATAAATAGAGCCCAACTCCAGGGGTTTAGGACAACTTTTCGCTTGGAGAGGGGAGGTTCTGTCCTTTGTTTTTCTGAACTTTTAAGCATGTATTTTCATTTCTAGTTCGTAGCTCTAGTTTTATGCTTTCCCTGTATTAGCTCCTAGCTTCTTTCTGTAGTATGATGCTAATGATAGTGTAGTTTACTTTTCATGTTCTTGTAATCTCTGGTTTTCAAGCTGTAAGATCGCTGTTTCTCTAAATAAAAAGTGTTGTTTTCTTTTTCGTTCCTGCTCTGTTTTCAGTATTTTTCTTCTACTCATCCCCTTCTTCCACCTCACCATGATTAACTAATCCTCCATGTACTCGATCTAATTGATCCGAGGTTCGAGTGATTAGGTTATGATGCTTTGAATCTTACCTTTTCTTTTAGGGTTTAGCTTTGAATTACTCTTGATTTATCACGGGTTGGAGGTATATTATCGATATATACTCTCCACCTTTGCTTTCATTCTGGGCTAGCCGAGAGGCCAAAAGTTTGAAATGAGCACTCAAGAGTAAAGGGAGTTGTTCGCACCCCTCGAGAGAGGCAGACGATCAAATCTCCCGGATTGGAGTAAAATCCATTAGAGGGGTTCACCGCGTAAAGCGAGTTTTAGGCCTCCGATTTAGGCGAAAGTCGGTCGGACCTTCCTAAACTCAGTTAGGCACGGCCTTCGAGAGAAGCGTGTCAATATTCATGGAACCTCCACGGTCAAAGACCTTTACCCTAATTAGCTTAGGTTTATTTATCGTATTTTTCTAACCACTCTTGCCGAGGTGATTTCTGATCGAGTGCATTTTCCCTTCATCGTTACTAAGCTTAAGTTAATCGCTCTCTTTATCTTTTCATACAAGTAGTTCTCTTCTTTTAGTACATTTAGCCAAGCCTTATTTTGCCGTCGATAAAATAATAGATTTCGTGTGAGTAAGCTTACTCAACTGTTCCCGGATTTCAATACGACACTTGTGTCCCCTAGCTGCATTTCGATAGGTATACTTGCCTTGATGAATTGTTAGTTTGGTATTTTCTCTTTGCAGATATCTCAGAGACAATCAAGTTTTTGGCGCCGTTGCCGGGGAAGCAACGCTTGTTGATAAATTGAAAACGCGAATATATTAATTTTATCACTTCTCTTTCTCAGCCTCCTTCTTAATTTTTTTCCGCCTACTCACTTGAGTTAAATGGCTGGATTTTGTTAAGTGTGCGTATTTTAATTTTTCCGCCTACTCACTTGAGTTAATTGGCTGGTTTTATTTCAAGCAAGTGTGCGTATTTTATTTTTCCGCCTACTCACTTGAGTTAATTGGCTGGTTTATTTCAAGCAAGTGTGCGTATTTTTATTTTTCCGCCTACTCACTTGAGTTAATTGGCAGGCTTTATTTCAGTAGAGTGTGTTTACTTTCTGTCGAGTGGGTGTGTTTTAATTTTCTGACGAGTGCGTGAGTATAGCTTTTCATTTCCGCCTACTCGCACAGAGATAAGTGGCTGGATTTTAATTACCGCATTCGTAATAGAAACCCACATCACAAAATTTTCTACACCACCTAACTCTCTCGAAAAGGGCAAAGTGGCTCTAAATGCCACTATCTTGTCTAGTACCTTGCGAACCCTTCACCGGGTAGCCCTTGGGAAGTTCGGGAGTTAAAATATAAAAAAATCTATTTCAAAAAAAATTTTCCAACTTCATTAGCTTTTTTTTACTTTTTAGTCTTGCTTCTCCTCTTTTCTTCTAGTGTATGACCCGCGGTAGTCCGTCGGTTACTTTGGACCTGGACCACGAAATTGAGCGTACTCTTCGGAGAAGATCGCGATTTCAAGGCCCTACTACCCAAGTGCCGGTTGAGGATTCCGAGTCATTTTCTACCTTAAGAATGGCAGAACCCAACGTGGAGGAAGTCGTGCAAAGGCCTATGTCCTATTATGCACGACCAAATCTCGAGGGTACAGAAACGAGTATAGTTCGCCCTGCAATAAATAATAATAATTTTGAACTGAAGCCTAGCATAATTCAAATGGTGCAGCAGTATGTGCAATTTGACGGGCTTCAAGATGAAGACCCGAACGCACACATAGCCAGCTTTCTTGAGATTTGTGACACCTTCAAGATAAATGGTGTCACAAATGATGCTATTAGGCTAAGATTATTTCCTTTCTCTCTTAGAATTAAGGCTAAGCAGTGGCTGAACACCCTTCCTAAAAATAGCATAACTACTTGGACGCAATTAACTGAAAAATTTTTGGCCAAGTATTTTCCGCCTGCTAAAACTGCTAAACTTAGGAATGACATTTCTGCCTTTGGACAAATAGACTCTGAGACCCTTTACGAAACCTGGGAAAGATTTAAAGAATTATTAAGACGATGCCCACATCACGCTCTGCCTGTATGGTTGCAGGTGCAGACGTTTTATAATGGGCTAAATCAAAGCACGAAGCAAATGATAGACGCAGCTTCTGGCGGTACTTTAAACCATAAGACCCCGGAAGCAGCTCTTGAGCTGTTTGAAGACATGGCCATGAACACTTACCAGTGGAATGTGCCTAGGTCCCGCCCAAACAAACCTGCAGGTCTCTTTGAAGTGGACAACGTCTCACAACTCGCACTGCAAGTTGAAATATTAAGCAAAAAAATTACGGAGATGACTGCTGCCTCCGCCCCTCAGGTATGGGAATCTGCAACTCCTCCCGCTGAACATTTGGATTATGTAAATAATATGCCTAGAACTGCTTTTAATAATTTTTCTGCTGCGAATTATCATCCTCCTGGTTTTAATTTTCCGAATAGTTATAATCCTGCGTTAAGAAATCATCCGAATTTTTCGTGGAGCAATCCATCGAATGCTGTGCGCCCGCCACCGCAAAGTGATTTTTCTGCTCCACCCCACCTCCTCCTCAAAGTTTTCCAAAACCTCCAAATTTGGAGGAAGTGTTTTCAAAATACATGAATGCTAATGACGCTACGATTAGGACCTTAACCGGAAGTGTTAAAAACTTAGAAAATCAGGTAGGACAGCTCGCTAAAATGATTTCTGAGCGACCCGTAGGGTCTCTTCCTTCCAATACCGAGCCCAACCCGAGAGAGCAAGCGAAAGCTATAACTCTTCGGAGTGGGAAGAAAGTTCCTGGTATGGTAAGTGAAGAACCCGAGGCAAGCTCCGCTCCCAGTTTTAAAAATCAAAGCTCCGCTCCCGTTTTTGAAAATCAAAGCTCCGTTCCCCTTTTAAAAATTCCATCCTCTGCCGAAGAAATTATCACCCCTATCGTAGAAAAAGAATTCACTCCACCACCCACCTTTAAAAATAATCCATCCCCGCCATACCCTTCCGAACTTAATAAACAACGACAGGACGATCAATACACCCGTTTTTTGGAAATGTTTAAGCAAATCCACGTAAATCTGCCTTTCCACGAAGCCATATCCCAGATGCCGAAGTACGCAAAATACCTTAAGGACCTCCTAACTAACAAGAAGAAGTTAGAGAACCTTTCTCATGTCACGTTAAATGCCGCGTGCTCGGCGGTTTTGACAAACGGATTACCGAAAAAAATCAGTGACCCGGGTAGTTTCTCTATCCCGTGTGTCTTTGGTGATCTCTTTGTCAAACACGCTTTAGCCGACTTAGGTGCGAGTATTAATCTTATGCCCCTCTCGTTGTTTAAAAAGTTAGGAATTGGTAGTCTCAACCCCACACGAATGAGTATCCAGCTAGCCGACAGGTCAGTCAAATACCCGTTAGGAATAGTGGAGGACGTCCTAGTCAAAGTTGACAAGTTCATCTTCCCGGTGGACTTTGTCATTTTAGACATTGAAGAAGACGTCGAGGTTCCCTTGATCCTTGGCCGACCCTTCCTTGCCACCTCCCGAGCTATCATTGACGTAAGCAATGGTAAGCTCTTCCTTCGAGTGGGCGACGATGAGGTAACTTTCTCCATCACCCCCTCGATGAAGAACACACTAGCTAATGATGACTCCTGTTTTTTCATGGATACCGTAAGTGAAGAATCCTTCTCTCAAACCTCTGATTTTGAAGAAGAATTTTCCAATTTTTGTTCCTCTCCTCCTCCTCCAACTGAATCTCTACACCTACGTGAAGAATCCTCCACCCGCCTTTCTGATTTTGAAAAAGAATTCTTTGATTTCTGTTCCTCTTCTACTTTTCCAAATGAATCGCTGCACGAAGCCGCCATGGCCGCTAGCAACACCCCTTTTACTTTTACATATAAAAAAGTGTACGAGGACATAGTTTTTGAAAAAGAACAAATTTCCAAGACCTCGTATGATGACCCCCCTACCTTGGAACTGAAAGAACTACCAGAGCACCTTCAATACGCTTTCTTAGAAAAGGACTCTAAGCTGCCTGTCATAATTTCGGCCTACCTCACAGATGCACAAAAAATAAACTTCTTTCAATTTTACAAAAGCATCGCCAAGCTATTGCTTGGCAGATATCTGATATCAAGGGCATAAGCCCATCTTTCTGCACTCATAAAATCTTAATGGAAGATAATTCTCGTAACTCTATACAACCTCAGCGCCGTATAAACCCAAACATGAAAGACGTAGTTAAGGGCGAGGTTATGAAATTGTTAGACGCAGGAATTATCTATCCTATATCCGACAGTAAGTGGGTTAGCCCAGTACAGGTAGTACCAAAGAAGGGAGGGATAACGGTCGTAAGTAATGAAAATAATGAATTAATCCCGACTCGGACGGTGACCGGATGGCGAATGTGTATAGATTACCGTAAGTTGAATGACGCCACCCGCAAGGATCACTTCCCCTTGCCGTTCATTGATCAAATTTTAGAACGACTTTCCGGACATAGCTTTTATTGTTTTCTCGATGGCCTCTCGGGTATCTTCAAATCCCCATCTCCCCCGAGGACCAGGAGAAAACTACGTTTACTTGTCCCTTCGGCACCTTCGCCTACCGAAGAATGCCGTTTGGATTGTGCAATGCGCCGGCTACATTCCAACGATGTATGCTCGCCATCTTTGACAAGTACGTAGAAAGCATTATGGAAGTCTTCATGGATGATTTCTCCGTCTTCGGGAATTCCTTCGATAGTTGCTTAGAGAACCTCGAAAAGGTCTTAGAGCGATGCGAAGAAACTAACCTCGCCTTAAATTGGGAAAAATGTCATTTTATGGTAAGGGAAGGGTTAGTTTTGGGACATAAAATTTCTGAAAGGGGTATTGAAGTAGACGTTGCGAAAATAGAAGTTATCGAGAAACTGCCGCCACCTACGAACATAAAAGCCATAAGAAGTTTCCTGGGTCATGCGGGTTTCTACCGCCGCTTCATAAAGGACTTTTCCAAAATCACCAAGCCCTCTTACCCATCTCTTAGAAAAAGACGCCCCATTCATCTTTGATGACCTCTGTCTAGCTGCCTTCAATTTAATAAAAGAAAAATTAGTTAATGCGCCAATCATGATAGCTCCAGTGTGGGATCTTCCATTTGAAATAATGTGTGATGCGAGTAGTTATGCGGTGGGAGCCGTACTAGGTCAACGTATTTCCAAAAACTTCCACCCCATTTATTACGCTAGTAAAACTCTCACATCTGCACAGGAAAATTACACCACAACCGAGAAGGAGCTCTTAGCGGTAGTATTCGCATTTGACAAATTTCGCCCTTATATTACTCTTTCGAAAATCATTGTTTTTACGGACCACTCGGCCCTCAAATATCTTCTCTCTAAAACGGATGCCAAGCCTCGCTTGATTCGCTGGGTCTTACTCCTCCAGGAGTTTGACTTAGAGATCCGTGATAAGCGAGGTGCCGAGAACTTGGCCGCCGACCACCTTTCGCGCCTAGACAACCCGTTTATCGAGCAATTAGACGAAAATTCTTTTCATTACTATTTTCCTGATGAGAAGCTGTTCATAATTAACACATCTACTTCTCCTTGGTTTGCCCACATCGCCAACTATCTAGTGGCCCGTGTGCTCCCAAAAGAGTTTTCATCTCAGCAAAAGAAGAAATTCTTTTCTGAGCTGAAGAACTACTTTTGGGAGGACCCGCATCTTTTTAAAGTCTGTGCAGACCAAGTGATCAGGAGGTGTGTTTCCTTTAATGAAGGATTAGATATTATTAAACATTTGCATGAAGGACCGACAGGTGGGCACTATCAAGCTGCTCGCACCGCTCACAAAGTGTTAAGCGCGGGTTTTTACTGGCCCAGCCTGTTTAAAGACGCGCATGCCTTTGTGAGTAGGTGTGATAGTTGCCAACGGTCGGGGAATATTTCGAATAAAAATGAAATGCCACAAAATTATTTCCTAGAGTGCGAAGTTTTCGACCTCTGGGGGATTGATTTTGTCGGCCCTTTTCCTTCTAGCTTCGGGAATAAGTATATTTTAGTTGCCGTTGATTATGTTTCACGTTGGGCCGAAGCCCAAGCTCTTCCTACGAATGACGCCCGAGTCGTAGTTAATTTCCTCAAAAAATTATTTTCTCGATTCGGTACGCCGCGCGCTATCGTTAGTGATAGGGGTTCCCATTTCTGTAACGCACAATTTTCAAAAATCCTAACTAAATATGGCGTTACTCATAAGCTTTCCACTGCCTACCACCCCCAAACTAACGGACAAGTCGAAGTAGTGAATAGAGAAATAAAAAAAATTTTAGAAAAGACTGTTTCCACATCTAGAAAAGACTGGTCCGCCAAATTAGACGATGCTCTATGGGCCTACCGAACAGCGTACAAAACCGCCCTCGGCTGTACGCCATATCGGTTGGTTTATGGAAAATCGTGTCATTTACCCGTAGAGTTAGAGCACCGCGCCTTTTGGGCCTTACGATTTTTAAACTTCGATCCCCACTCTGTCGGCGATTTTCGAAAATTTCAACTTAACGAACTCGACGAGTGGCGCTCTTACGCGTATGAAAATAACAGACTTTATAAAGAGCGGACGAAGCGTTTACACGACCGACATCTTAGGCACCCAAAAATCTTTAAGCCAGGCGACCAAGTGCTTCTTTATAACTCTCGTTTACGTTTATTCCCGGGTAAATTAAAATCACGTTGGTCTGGGCCTTTTACTGTTTTAGAAGTCTTTTCTTATGGTACTGTTTTAATTTCTCACCCTGATAAGGGTACTTTCAAAGTGAATGGTCAGCGTCTTAAACTGTATTTCTGTGATGATGTCAGTCTAAACCCTGTTAACTCTATCTTTCCGGTCCTGACATTTGATTAATCTGAACATTTTTTTACTCACAAACTTTGCCATTTATTCGAACTTATTTTTAAAAACAATATTTGGGACAATCTTATTTTGATGCGTCGAGCTCAAACGACGCTTTAAACAAAGGGCGCTCTTGGGAGGCAACCCAAGTTATCTTTTTCTGTTTTCTTTCTTTTACACTTTTTGCCCCGCCTGGCTCCGGCAAGCTGAAACTTCTGCGATCGCCTGCTCCAACGGTTCTGCTTCCATGCCAACGTCCGCCCGACGACGTTTCATGAAGATCCACAGCACAAGCATGGAGGAGCGGCATCACTCAACTTGTCCTGCAAAATAAAACCGGGGAAGTACCTGCTTTTCAATTCTGTCTTTTATTTCTATACTTTACTTTTCTCTCGTTCTCCGACCTCCTTCTCCATTGCGGACAATGTAGATTTTAAGCTTGGGGGAGGACTTCCTCCTTCTTTTTGTTTTCTTTTTGTTTTGTAAATATCCCAAAAAAAAACAAAAAAAAAATCCAAAATTTCATAAAACTCTTATATATATATATAGCTGCATTTTGGTATTTCAATAAGTACCCCATGTTTATGTTTTGTTTTTCTCAAACTTCTTTATAAACAACGTAGTTAATTATAATTTTTCTAATCATTCTTTTTAATCATATTTCACAAGTAAAATGTTGGCCATGCTGTGTTTCTAATTCACGGTAGCATGTTAAGGTAAAATATTTCTCTAAACCGTGCATTTCTATTATGGTTTTTCGTTCTTTATTTTCTTTACTTTCTCTAAAAATTTATCATCCACTATTTTCCTTTTCGTCTTTAGATGATTTTTGTAAGAACATATTTTGAATAACGTAGTAGATACGAACGATCCAAGTGACATATTATTTTTATTTTCAAGATAATTTCATCAATCTTCTTTTATTATCTCGAACTTGCTTTTTGAAATTTATCGACTCTATGTTTTAAATAAATTTAAAAAAATGCGTGAAAATGATTTAGGCCATTTTTGTTTACGTTTGAGCTTTCTTGCCAACCTAAACTCTTTTACCACTAGTTAGCCGCTTTTGAGCCTTTTTTCCAAATTCATTTGATAAACTCCACACACCATTTCATTTTCACCAAAGCCCAAATTCCTACCTATCTAAATCACGCTACTTTTGTTTGATAGGAAATTTTGTGTTATCTTTGGAGAAATTGTTGAAAAAAGTGTACTCAAAAGCAATAAATTGAAAAAAAAAAAAGAGAAGAAGAAAACAAAAATGAATGAAAATAAAAATTTATCATCCACTATTTTCCTTTTCGTCTTTAGATGATTTTTGTAAGAACATATTTTGAATAACGTAGTAGATACGAACGATCCAAGTGACATATTATTTTTATTTTCAAGATAATTTCATCAATCTTCTTTTATTATCTCGAACTTGCTTTTGAAATTTATCGACTCTATGTTTTAAATAAATTTAAAAAAAATGCGTGAAAATGATTTAGGCCATTTTTGTTTACGTTTGAGCTTTTTGCCAACCTAAACTCTTTTACCACTAGTTAGCCGCTTTTGAGCCTTTTTTCCAAATTCATTTGATAAACTCCACACACATTTCATTTTCACCAAAGCCCAAATTCCTACCTATCTAAATCACGCTACTTTTGTTTGATAGGAAATTTTGTGTTATCTTTGGAGAAATTGTTGAAAAAAGTGTACTCAAAAGCAATAAATTGAAAAAAAAAAAGAGAAGAAGAAACAAAAATGAATGAAATAAAAAAAAAAGAGATAAAAAAAAATCATAAAGAGAAAAAAATAAATTTATTTATACATATTTTGTTTAAAATAATTTTTTTTTTTTTTTGAAACTCGTTGTTTTGGTTTAGTGTGATTTTTAAGCCTCCATGTTTATATTTGAATTCCACTCCTATTCATATTCCTAAACCAAACGTTTCGGTCCTATTAAGTCCTTTTGATTCACGCCCCTTTTTTTTAATTTTATTTAACAACTAAGAAAAGAAGAAAAGTAAATCAGTTTTAGTTTTGGATTTAAACTTAGATTTTTGTTATTTAATTGATATAATTATAATGCATTGCTTGGATCTAGTAATAACTCAATACGTTCTTTTCATTTTCATTGCCTTGCTCAAATCTATTTAAAGAATTTCGTCAAAATTCTGGATGATTTATTTTTATTAAGTAAAGTTTATAAAAGTTAAAATCATACCTAAATAATTGTTTTAGATTTACGTTTACATTCTCCCTGCCAAGAATTTCGCATAGTACTTGTGTGAGTATGATTAAAACTTTTTGAATTAGTCACTTTTTATGATTAGCTTGTCTTTATATCTTTGCTTGGGGACAAGCAAAACTTAAGCTTGGGGGAATTTGATAATACGTTTGCAGTCAATTTTATTAGGATATTTTCGGGGTTTTAAAGTCAATCATGTCTTGTTAAGTACTTGTTTTGATTCCCCTTTGTATATATTTTTGTCGCTAATGCATTTTTTTTGCTTTTTGCAGGTTTTCACGGCTTTCAGCCGAAGTTTGCTGTGACACGCCCCAAGGTCACGCCCTACCAGGGCGTGTACCTAGGGCGTGTACCCAGAGGAATGAAGCAATTGGTCCGAAACTGCATTCCATGGAAACTTAGTGTACACGCCCCTCGGTCACGCCCGTGACATACCAGACACGGGCGTGTACTATAGGCGTGTCCCCAGGTTCCGAGGAATCGCCGCAGCGCGCTCGTTTTTCCCGCTCCACCGTCGCACCGAAAGTGTCACGCCCCAGGGTCACGCCTGACCCGGGCGTGACATATGGGCGTGTACTTCAGCAATTCCGCCCGTCACCTCCAGCATTCAGTTCAGCCCGAAAAAGTCACGCCGCAAACAACACGCCCCAGGTACACGCCCTGCCAGGGCGTGACTTGTGGGCGTGTACCGCAACAACTCCGTCAGAATTCAATTCCTGCCCGAAAAAGTCGCGCCGAATGTGTCACGCCCCAGGGTCACGCCCGACCAGGGCGTGACAGGGGGGCGTGACCCGACCCGAAAAATTCTATAAATAGAGCCCAACTCTAGGGGTTCGAGGACGACTTTTCGCTTGGAGAGGGGAGGTTCTGTCCTTTGTTTTTCTGAACTTTTAAGCATGTATTTTCATTTCTAGTTCGTAGCTCTAGTTTTATGCTTTCCCTGTATTAGCTCCTAGCTTCTTTCTGTAGTATGATGCTAATGATAGTGTAGTTTACTTTTCATGTTCTTGTAATCTCTGGTTTTCAAGCTGTAAGGTCGCTGTTTCTCTAAATAAAAAGTGTTGTTTTCTTTTTTCGTTCCTGCTCTGTTTTCAGTATTTTTCTTCTACTCATCCCCTTCTTCCACCTCACCATGATTAACTAATCCTCCATGTACTCGATCTAATTGATCCGAGGTTCGAGTGATTAGGTTATGAGGCTTTGAATCTTACCTTTTCTTTTTAGGGTTTAGCTTTGAATTACTCTTGATTTATCACGGGTTGGAGGTATATTATCGATATATACTCTCCACCTTTGCTTTCATTCTGGTTAGCCGAGAGGCCAAAAGTTTGAAATGAGCACTCAAGAGTAAAGGGAGTTGTTCGCACCCCTCGAGAGAGGCAGACGATCAAATCTCCCGGATTGGAGTAAAATCCATTAGAGGGGTTCACCGCGTAAAGCGAGTTTTAGGCCTCCGATTTAGGCGAAAGTCGGTCGGACCTTCCTAAACTCAGTTAGGCACGGCCTTCGAGAGAAGCGTGTCAATATTCATGGAACCTCCACGGTCAAAGACCTTTACCCTAATTAGCTTAGGTTTAGTTATCGTATTTTTCTAATCACTCTTGCCGAGGTGATTTCTGATCGAGTGCATTTTCCCTTCATCGTTACTAAGCTTAAGTTAATCGCTCTCTTTATCTTTTCATACAAGTAGTTCTCTTCTTTTAGTACATTTAGCCAAGCCTTATTTTGCCGTCGATAAGATAATAGATTTCGTGTGAGTAAGCTTACTCAACTGTTCCCGGATTTCAATACGACACTTGTGTCCCCTAGCTGCATTTCGATAGGTATACTTGCCTTGATGAATTGTTAGTTTGGTATTTTCTCTTTGCAGATATCTCAGAGACAATCAATCGCGCAGTGGAGTGCAGACTGCTTCTCAGTACGCCAAGCTCGGTAGTAGTACTGTGGGCCTTAGTTGCGAGTTTGAGAGAAGCGGACTGAAGATTGTGTCCGCAATTGTGTGCGTACTGGAGCTGGAGTCCTCCAAGTCCAACAGCTGCCTTGCTGGCATGGCTGTGGACTTGGGATATGCATACTGGAGTCGTCTGTAGGGATATGTAGACTAGAGCTGTCTGCAGTATGTGCGTACTGGATCGGCGTGTTAGCTGAGTCCAGCTGTTGCCATGGTGGCGAAGCCGTGGGCTCGGGATTGGCACACTGACGCGGTGTGTTTGCTGAGTCCAGCATTTACCTTGTGACGAGGCTGTGGGCTCGGGATAGGCGGGCTGGAGTTATGTCTGCGGATTGGCGGACAATGTTGCTGTAGAGTCCGGCTGTGGTGGTCCTGGCTTGGCCTTCGGCGATAAGGAGGACTGGTGTTGGTGCCCGGCCTTGGTGATGTCTTGGCGGCCTGGCCATTGGAGACAAGGCGGATTGGCGATTGTGTCCGGCCTTGGAGAAGCTATGCGGGCCGGCTATCTTGTAGAGGCGTGGCGGACTGTAATGTATCTGCGAACTGCGGAGATGTCTTGCTGCAGGATGTGGCGGTAATCCTATCGGCTAGGACGGTGACCACACTAATCATCGTGCCTATAAATAGGACCCATGTCACATCAGGAATAGTAACTGTAACACCCCCATCTGTCGTATGGCATATAACAGAAGGTCCAGCTGAAACCCGACGCCATATACCACAGATAGTCGGAAGGATTACATAAGAATATCAAAACCATATAACTAAGACTACTCGTCCTACATAGAGCATTCTAACGGAAGCTTTTAAACAGTTATAACGAACCCATAATTGAATAATCAACTATCACGAATGTCCACAACTTCCACAGAAATGAAATAACAAATACAATGAAAGTATTTGGCCTTATGACCTTACAAGAGTTTCACTTATCAATATTGTGTTTTCCATACATCGGCTCGCATGTCGGCCACACATGAAAGAAATAAAATACAACTATTCGCTTTGGCCATCAAGTGCCAGCTCAGCAACTTGGGCTTCAGCTCGCTACATGGTACTCGTCTCCGCAGCACCTGCAAGTAACATTCCACTGCACGGTGGAAAACAAAGTAATGGTCAGCCAAAGCCGACCAAATTATAATGAACCCGCCCCTTACTCGGAATGGCGGTGCTCCTTCCCTGCATTTTATTAGCCCAGCTAAACAATAAAGTACAAACATACTTCGCCACAGGTGTAGGCTCGCACGACCAAACACCCCGTGCACTCAAGGCACAATAACGGTGAATCCGGTCAATTCCATGGATTCACCACCATCCCCGGGATGGCAATAACATGAGCATTTTAGCCTTTCTGACCACTATCTAAGGCTCCCGACTATGCAAACGGCCAGTATCTCTTTGAGTCTCTCGCACCGAACCACATAGCTCAGGTCCGATTCCACTTGCCCGTTGCTCACACCACGTAGTCACCTTAAGACGTACGCACGAGCCAAGCTTCTCTCGGATCCCGCCACAATTCCAAACATCACATAACCCAGTTATGTATAAGGCCTACTCCCCGGCCACCAAGATAGCAGAACTACGTTTCTGCTCAGTTTTTCGGGTGCGCCTTGGAGTTAATCCCCAAGGATCCCTGCTGCAATCCACCGTGTAGAAACCCGAAAACACAAAGCACAGAGTCTTCTCCAGCAAACCGTACAAAATGCAACATCACCAATCCAGACCAACATGTCCGGGTAGGCTTCACACACAATGCCTATGTCCGTACTTCACTTACGGACTCTATATGCAACACTAGTGGGATTATTCCTGTCAACCCCAAGGAACACCGTGTAACACCCTCATCTGTCGTATGACATATAACAGAAGTTCCAGCTGGAACCCGACACCATATACCACAGATAGTCGGAAGGATTACCAAATGAATAATCAAACCGTCCAATTAATACTACTCGTCCTACACAGAGCATTCTAGCAGAAGTTTTTAAAGTTGAAAGAACCCAAACTTAAATCCATCAAATATGAATGTCCACAGCTACTACAACAGGAATGAAACCCCAAATACACTGAAACAGGTACAAGGCCTTATGGCCTTACAAATGTTCACTTAATATAACATGTCTTACATACATCGGCTCGCAGTCCGGCCACACATGATAAATGTAAAAACAACTATTCTACGGCCTTCTATGGCTAGCACAGCAACATGGGCTCCAGCCCGCTATTTGGCGCTCGGCTCCGCAGCACCTGCAAGCACATACCACCGCACGGTGGCAAACAAGGCAACGGTCTGATAAAAGCCGACCAAATTATAACAACCCCGCCCCTTACTCGGGACGGCGGTGCTCTTTCCCTGCAAAGCATTAATCCAACAAAATAATATAGCGCAATTATATTTCGCCACAGGTGTAGGCTCGCACTGCCAAACACCCCGTGCACTCAGGGCACATTCATGGTGAACCCTAACAAATCAGTGCATTCACCACCACCCCCAGGATGGCAACAACATGTGAGCATTTAGCCTATCTGACCACCGTCTAAGGCTCCGACTATGCCTACGGCCAGTGCCCGTCTTCAGATTTCTCGCACCGTACCACATAGCTTATGTCCAATTCCACTTGCCCGTTGCTCACGCCGCATATACAATTTAAGTCCTACGCGCGGGCCAAGCTTCTCTCGGATCCCAAATTTTTCCAAAACAATCTAATAACACAGTTATGATCAAGGCCGGTTCCCAGACCGCCAAGTTAGCAGAACACGTTTCCGCTCAATTTTCCGGGTGCGCCTTGAAGCTAACCTCCAAGGATCCCTGCTGCAATCTACCGCGTAGAAACCCGAAAAACCCAAAGAACGAAGTCTTCTCCGGCAAATCATATCAAATACAACATCACCGATCCAGACAAAACACGTCCGGGTAGGCTTCACACACAATGCCTATGCCCGCACTTACGATTCTGGGCTCTATATGCAACATAAGGGGGACTATTCACATCAACCCCAAGGAACACCATGCACTCACCGCACACTCGCGGGAGCGGGGTTCACTATGCAAAAGATAGAGCTTCACATGCTCAAGTTGAAAATCGTTACCTTTGTAGTCCGTTTTGGCGCCATGGGAAAACTACGCGGATAGAACTCTTCGCAACGACCTTCCCTCCACGGATCCGCTCTCCGATTTCGAAACGGTGCTCCGGTGCTCCGCCGGTGGCCGGAAACCTCCTTCTTCTTCCTCTTCTCTCTCACTTTGGAAGGAGAAAGCTTTGGAGAGAAAATGAGGAATTAACCCCCTATTCCAGGCCTTAACAGAGCAGGATCTCACCTGGGCCGTCGGATCTTAATTAAAGAAAACGGACGGCTCAGATCTGCACAAAATTCTCCAGACCTGGGCCGAACACGGATTGGCACACGGCCGTGTCCCAGGCCGTGTGCCTCGATGCAGGCACGATCGTCGAACTGAGAAACGACACACGGGGCAAGACATGCCCGTGTCTCACCTGACACGCCCATGTCGGGTTCCTCGACACGCCCGTGTTCGGGGGCGTGTCACACATAACTGCCACGGCAACGGACACGTCCCAACTATACACGGGTCGGGACACGGGTCGGCACACGCCCGTGTCGGATGACACGCCCGTGTCATCCGGCTGTGTTTCTAGCCGTGTCCTTCTCGGGATGAAAACGGCCAAAACAATCACTAGCCAGACACGGCCTTGGACACGCCCGTGTCCTAGGCCGTGTACCCTTATACAGGCACCAAAAACCACTTTTTTTCGCGACCGAGTCGCACATAATATTCAGGGCATTACAAATCTCCCCCACTTAAGGAATTTCGTACCGAAATTAAACAAAGGTACACAAAATTTAACTGATACCTTGGGGGAACAA
Organism: Platanthera guangdongensis; assembly: GCA_039583875.1. Lineage (NCBI taxonomy): Eukaryota > Viridiplantae > Streptophyta > Magnoliopsida > Asparagales > Orchidaceae > Platanthera > Platanthera guangdongensis. The sequence goes on from CM077156.1 coordinate 62,760,028, forward strand.
CTCGGGGTATTCCTCCAACATAGCTTGCTCTCACTCCCAAGAAAGCTCCTCACGCCCGCAATTATCCCCACGGACTATTACCATTCGGACCTCCTTATTGCGTAGTCGTTTGACTGCAACATCTTCAATTCGTACTGGCCTTACCCTTGTTGTTAACTCATAATCAACCGGTACCTGATTGTCCGCAATGATCTGCGAAGTCTCTTGCACTGCCTTACGGAACACCAATACGTGGAACACGTCATGCAGCCCACTCAACTCCGTCAACAGCTTCAACCTATACGCCACCTCGCCAACACGCTCCAGGATTTCAAATGGTCCAAGGTATCTCGGACTCAGCTTCTTCAAGTGTCGAACCCGCGATACACCCTTGAACGACTTGATTTTTAGATATACCATTGTACAAACGTTGAACTCCACATTTCTATGTTTGGCATTGTCATACTTTGACTATCTATCCTGAGCAATCTTCAGCCTTTCCTGAATTGTCCGAATTATTGAAGTGGAGTCTTCCACCGCTTGACGTTTATACAACTTCGATTCGCCTGCCTCCAACCAAGACAACGGCGTATGACACTTCCTCCCGTACAAGGCTTTGAAAGGCGCTATTCCAATACTTGCCTGAAAGCTTTTGTTGTATGCAAACTCCACCATGTACAAGTGATCCTCCCAATTCTTCCCGAAATCTAGGACGCACATGCGAAGCATGTCCTCCATAGTCCTGTTGACTCTCTCGGTTTGGCCATTTGTCTGCGGGTGAAAGGCTGTGCTGAACTTTAGCTTAGTACCCAACAGACCATGCACCAACCTCAAGTCATTCGACGTGAAGTGTCCATCACGATCACTAACAATACTGCGAGGCACACCATGCAATCGTACAATATTATCCACGTAGAGTTTGGCTAACGTTTCCACCAGATCTTCCTTTCCGACTGGAATAAAGTGAGACACCTTTGTCAACCAATCTACGACCACCCAAATGGTGTCGTTTCCCTTCTGCGACTTCGGCAAACCGTGCACAAAATCCATAGATATGTCGTCAAACTTCCATTCTGGGATATGAAGGGATTTCAAGAAACCTCCGGGCTTCTGGCATTCCGCTTTCACCAATGCACAAGTACGACACTTGGCCACATAAAGTGCCACATCCTTCTTCAAACCCGTCCACCAGAATAATTTCTTCATGTCTCTATACATCTTCGTGTTTCCCGGTTGGATTGAGTACTTGGTATGATGACCCTCAAACATCAACTCCTCCCGAATATTATCTGCACTAGGAACGCATAGACGACCGTCCTTCCTTAGCAACCCATCTTCAACCACAAACTGGGAATTTGACCCATCCAAAGCTTCATCCCAGATCTGCTTCATGCTGCTATCCTGAACCAAACCCGCCGAACTCTATCCGCTAGGTCACACTGCACCTCTGTCCAAAACAGTTTCACCTCGGCAATAGACTGCTTATCGACGCAAAATATCTCCAATGCCTCCAACTCTTAGACCAATCTCTCATCATGTACTGATAACCCGTTGGCTTGTGTGGGAATCTTATGACTCAACGCATCTGCCACTGCATTTCCCTTCCCAGGCATATAATGTATCTTGAAGGTGTAGTCCCCTAAGAACTTCATCCACCTCAGCTGCCTCATGTTCAGATCCTTTTGGTCCAACAGTTACTTCAAACTCTTATGATCGGTGTAAATATCGACCTTCACACCGTACAGATAGTGCCTCCAAAGCTTTAGAGCAAATATCACGGCCGCTAACTCTAAGTCGTGGACCGGATAATTACTCTCGTGAACCTTCAGTTGTCGTGAACCAAAAGCTATCACTCTCCCATGCTGTAGCAAAACACAACCCAAACCTCTGCCTGAAGCATCACTATAGATCTCGAACCCTTCGGTTCCACTTGGTGAACATAAAATAGGCGTCGTGGTCAATCGCCTCTTTAACTCTTCAAAAGCCTGTTTGCACTCCAGAGACCACACAAACTTCTGATCCTTTCTTGTCAACATCGTGAGTGGTAGTGTTATCCGTGAGAAGTTCTCTACGAAGCGCCTGTAGTAGCCAGCAAGCCGCAGAAAACTCCGGACCTCTGCCACCGTAGTCAAAGTAGGCCACTCCCGTATCGCCACTGTCTTCGCCGGATCCACAGCTATTCCTTCTCCACTGACAACATGACAAGGAACGCTATCGAGGATAACCAGAATTCACACTTGGAGAACTTTGCATACAACTGACTTTTCCTCAATGTCTCCAACACCATGTGTAAATGCTTGTAGTGATCCTCCTCGCACCGCGAATACACCAGGATGTCATCGATGAATACGATCATGAACTGATCCAGGTATTCTCTGAACGTCCTATTCATCAGATCCATAAACACGGATGGTGCATTCGTCAACCCAAACGGCATAACCATGAACTCGTAATGCCCAAACCGCGTACTGAATGCTGTCTTTGGGATGTGGCTCTCCCTTATCCGCAACTGATAGTAACCGGACTTCAAATCTAACTTCGAATATACAGTTGATCCAACCAACTGATCAAATAGATCGTCAATCCTCAAGATTGGATATTTGTTCTTCTCCGTAAGTTTGTTCAATTCCCGATAATCGATACAAAGCAGCAAGCTCACATCTTTCTTCCTGACAAAGAGAACTGCTGCGCTCCAAGGCGACGAACTTGGACGCACATAACCTTGCTCTAGCAACTCTTGCAGTTGCACCTTCAACTTTGCCATTTATCTTGGGGCTATCCTATAGGGGGAGCATGACACTGGTTTGGCACCCGGTACCAGCTCTATAGTAAAGTCTATCTCCAGCTGAGGAGGGGCTCCTGGGAGATCATCTAGAAACACATCAGGATACTCGGACACAACTGGGATGCTGTCCAAACTAGGCTTAGGCGTCAAAGTCTGCACTAGAGTGACATACAGTTCTGCCCCAGACCGAACTGCCTTGAACAACTGAAGGGCTGACATCAGAACTTTCCCTGACCCCTTCATGCCCGCAAAAGTAGTCTCTCGATCAGTGTCCAAACCCAACTTGACTTCTTTACGATTGCAATCAATGCATGCACTCTGCTCCGAGAGCCAATCCATATTTAAGATTACGTCGAACTCCACTAATGGTAGAACCAATGCCCACAAATCAAACTCCCGGTCTCCAATCCGAATCTTCACAACGCAAATCCTATCCGCACGCATTAGGCACCCATTAGGCAATAACACATCCAACTTGCTTTCTGCCATCGAGAACGGAACTCTGATGCGCGATATGAATTTTTCAGACACGAAGGAATGTGATGCTCCGTATCAAAAAGGGCTCTCGCCGAAAACCCAAAGATTAACACAAAGCGTGGCACTAACAAACGTAAGCTAACAAATACAAAGGTAACATCTGTAAAAGTTAAAACCACTGTAATTTAACTCATACCTGTCACCACGTCCGCTTGCTTTATGGCCTCCTGCAGACCAAGGTTGTAGACTCTATGCTGGGCTGGAACATGATGGGACGCGGTTGACTCCACCGCCTTCCCTTTCTCCTCATAAGTTGCTCCAGGTCTCCTCTCGGACTTTAAACGTCCGCTCCAACACTCCCGATCAAAATGCCCCATCTTCCCGTAGATGTAGCAAGCTCCGGGGACTCGACTTGAAGTTGCCCCCGATGCATCAACCGAAGGGTCTGAGTTCGAAGTCCTCCGCTTCTTGTTCCACCTGCGAAAACTTGACTTGTTATGTGGCACATTGAACTCAGTCTTCCTTTCTCATGGGTCCTTCTTCTCTTGAACTTTCTTCGCAACCTTTTCCAACGATCGGGCCGAATTGACCAAGGCTAGGAAGCCCTGATCCTTAGGCCCAGCAAGGAGTAACTGTAAATCACCGCGAAGACCCTCATAGAATCGGTTGGTCTTCCTCTCTGTTAGAAAGTAGAGAAAAGAAGCGAAAAGTAGAGAACAAGCCGAATAAACTTTTGAATAATCGAAATTTTATTATCCAAAAAAGATATCATTTACAAAGGTATGGCCTCCCTTATATAGAATGGAGGAGATAAGAAAGAGAGTATACAAACAATGTGGGACTAAACATTTACAGTACTGGGCGGCTAGAATAATGGAGACCGCATAGGCCGCGCGGTTAGACAGATGGGCTAACCGCTCGGCAACTCCAGCAGGATAGAACATGCCGCAGAGGTAGACCGACAGACCGCCCGGTCTCCAGGCACCAGATAGACCGCCAGACCGCACGGTTAACAAACCGCTGGATCAGACCGCTAAGCCGCCCGGTCTAATACTTCAACACTCCCCCTCAAGCTGGAGCATATATATCAATCATGCCCAGCTTGTCACAAATGAGGAAGAAGGAAGTAGAAACCGGCTTGGTGAAGATATCTGCCAACTCCTTGTCAGAGGTGACAAAAGGAGTACAAATCTGTTTCTTCAAAATCTCCTCCCGAATGAAGTGACAGTCAACCTCTATATGCTTCGTTCTCTCATGAAAGACCGGATTCCTGGATATGTGTATAGCGGCCTTGTTGTCACAGAACATAGGGAGAGGACAATCATATACCTCGCCCAGGTCAAGCATGAGAGCCCGCAACCATTTTAACTCACACGTAGTTGACGCCATACTCCGGTATTCTGCTTCGGCACTGGATCTGGAAACAACAGACTGTTTCTTGCTCTTCCAACTTACGAGATTACCTCCAACAAAGGTACAAAAACCTGACGTGGATTTACGATCGCCTTTGTCATCTGCGTAGCTTGAATCTGAGTAGGCCTCAACCCTCAGATGGCCATTCTTCTGGAAGAGTAACCCTCTGCCCGGTGCTGCTTTGATATACTCTAAAATCTTCAGGGCGGACTGAAGATGACACTCCCTGGGAGCTTGCATAAACTGACTGACCTTTCCTACAGCGTAGGCGATGTCGGGTCTAGTCACCGTGAGATAGATGAGTTTGCCTACCAAACGTCTGTACCGTGTGACATCAGATAGAGAAGGCGATTCATCCGTCCACGTTTTGTCTTCTCCAACGGCCATGTGAAGATGAGCTGGTTTGGCACCTGTCAAGCCTGCTTCTCGAAGAAGATCAAGGGCATACTTCCGTTGAGAGAGAACCAAGGAGTCAGGCTTCCGAGAGATTTCTATCCCCAAAAAGTATTTTGGGGAGCCCATATCCTTCGTGACCAAGTGCTGACGGAGGTGCTTCTTCGTCAAGTCCACCCCATCTTGGTCATCACCAGTAAGGAGAATATCATCCACATATACGGCTAAAACCACCAGTCCCGAGGCCGTTTTGCGAATGAACAAGGAGTGATCGGCCGAACTCCTTTGAAAGCCGATGGTTGCCACAATACCACTGAATTTTTCGAACCATGCCCGAGGGCTCTGCTTTAGGCCATAAATGGCCTTCTTCAAATGACAGACACGTGTCTCCCCCTGAGCAACATACCCAGGAGGTTGCTCCATATAGACGTCCTCCTGAAGATCGTCATAGAGGAAGGCATTCTTCACATCAAGCTGGGAAATAGCCCAAGCCCGGTTAACGGCCACAGAAAAGAGAACCCGGATGGTGCTGAGGCGAGCAACCGGAGAGAAGGTATCAAAGTAATCAACGCCATAAGTCTGAGTAAAGCCCTTGGCCACCAGCCGGGCTTTGTAGCGATCCACAGTGCCATCGGGGCGAAACTTCACAACAAAGACCCAGCGACAGCCAACCACATCAGTGCCCACGGGAGGAGGAACCAGTGTCCAGGTACCCCGTTCAGTAAGAGTAGCCATCTCCTCATCCATGGCAGACTTCCAATGAGGGAGAGCGAGAGCCTCCTGGTAGGTACGGGGAGTAGAAGTAGCAGAGATAGCCAAGGCAAACGACCTGCGAGAAGGAGAAAGCTGATCATAAGAAACAACAGCCATGAGCGGGTGTTGAGTACACGCCCGCACCCCTTTGCGAAGGGCAATGGGAACATCCAGATCATCGGGAGCGGCGGCGACAGGAGCGTCAGCGACCGGAGCGTCCGTGGCGGAGAAGGCTGGCCCGGGACTAGAGAGAGATGGCAGCGGAGAGGAGGGTGGAGGGGTGGGTGGGGAGATGGACTGGGAAGGAGTGGGTGGAGGAGGAGACGAAGGTGGGAAAACGTGAAGAGGTGTGGAAGAAACGGAGATATCAGCAGGAAGAGGTGGAAGAGAAGAGGAAGGAGAGAAATAGGAAGCATTTTCGAAAAAAGTCACATCTGCGGAGACAAACTGCTTGCGGAGAAGGGGGTCAAAGCAGCAATAGCCTTTTTGAGTGGTAGAGTACCCCAAAAAGACACACTTGGTGGAACGGGGGGAAAGCTTGTCGCGGGTAGCGGAGGGTGCGTGAACAAAGGCCGTACAGCCAAAGACACGGAGAGGAAGAGGAAAAGGTTCCTGGTGGGGGTAGAGAAGGGAGAAGGGAGTCCGGCCGTGGAGGACCGTGGAGGGAATGCGATTGATGAGATAGCAAGCGAGAAGCACAGCGTAGCCCCAGTAGGAGCGAGGGACGTGCATCTGCGTCATGAGAGTACGCGCAACATCAAGCAGGTGACGGTTTTTACGCTCCGCCACCCCATTCTGTTGGGAGGTGTAAACACAAGTCGTTTGATGAATGAGGCCGTGTTGGTGAAAGAACGTGGAGAACTCATGAGACAGATATTCCTTGGCATTATCAGAACGTAAGACTTTAATAGAAATAGCAAATTGAGTCTTAATCATAAAGTAAAAAAGATTGCCAAACAGAAAATAGCTCAGAGCGATCCTTTAATAGATACACCCAGGTACATCGAGTAAAATCATCGATAAAAGTGACAAAATAGGAACTGCCCCTACCAACTGTGAGGGTAGGAGCAGGACCCCATACATCAGAATGAATAAGATCAAAAATGCGAGAGGAGCCACGGCCTTGCTTCGGTGGGAAGGAGGAGCGATGATGTTTGCCAAGCTGACACGCATCACAGTTGAGCGGAGAACTGGTGGGAGGTAAGTGGGGCAGAAGCTGACGAATAAGCCGAGGAGGAGGATGTCCAAGACGAAGATGCCACTGAAGGAGATCGGTGGAGGAGGAGTAGGCAGAAAGAGCTGAAACATCGTAGAGGAAGTAGAGGCCGCCGCTCTCAGTCCCACTACTTGGGACGGGAGAAGCAATGAGGGTTGCCCGTCATATGATTGGTGGCACCAGAGTCAATCAGCCATTTACCTTGGGTAACGACGTGGGCACTACCTGACGTCGTGGCCACAGAGGCAGACGGCCTAGAAGAGGCGGAGGCCGAAGAAGGAGCATCACCGGAAGGGCGAAGATGAGGATGTTTCTGCCAGCAGCGGTCAACAGTATGGCCAGTACGACCACAGTGAGCGCAGAAGAACCGGGAGGAACCCCGTCCGCCAGAGGAGCCACGGCCACTAGGGCCCCCCCGCTGAGCTTGGTGAGCAAAGGAGTCCTGGGAAGGGGGGGAGGCCAACAGAGGCCGCTGGAGGAGCGAAGTAACGGCGGCAATGCGAGCCGCAGTGGCATCCAAAGTAGGAGATTCCGCCTCACCCAAGATCTGCTGGCGGATCATATCATAAGAGTCGGGAAGACGAAGAAGATAACAAACAACCAGGAGTTCCTGGAAGTGTTTGTGCTGGTCGGCCAAGTCCGCGGAGAAGGGGCGATTCTGGAGGATTTCAGCCCCAAGAGCCTGAACCTGCTGATAAGCCGCAGCTGGGGACATGGAAGGGCGGGCGAAGAGGTCCGCATAGAGAGTATAAATGCGGGACGTCTGGCCCCCCTTAGAATAGAGAGCAGCGAGGTGAAGCCATGCGGCCTTGACCGTCTCATCATGGCGAATGACGGGAAGGCACTCATCAGAAAGGCTGTTGGCCAGCCAGGTGCGAACAAGAGCATCACTCGCATCCCAGTCATCAAACTCAGGAGAGGTGCGAGGAGGAGGGTCATCGGTGAGGTGATGACGCTTGCGTTGAGAACGAAGGAGAAAGGTGAAAGAAACACTCCAATCGGGATAGTTGGAGCCAACAAGCTTGGACAGAGTGCCAAGGTTGCCCGAAGGAGGAGGAGGAGAAGGAGCTGCAGGAGTAGTGGTGAGACCGGAGGTAGTCATAGAACCCAGCAAGCAGAAGAAGCCGCGCGAACTGAAGCGGTTAGAAAACAGACGAAGCCGCGCGAACAGTAGCGGCTTGCAAGAGGCAAAGGCACAGGGGGAAGAGGTCGCGCGGACTGAAAAGGCCGGGCGAACAGCAGAGAGGAGAAGAGCAGGTGACCGCGACCAAGATGCGGGTAAGAAAGGAATAACCCGCACGGTCAGGCAGATCACAGCAGCGGCGAGAAGGCGGTCAAAGGCACAGCGGGGAAGAGGTCGCGCGGACTAAAAAGGCCGAGCGAACAGAAGAGAGGTGACGAGCTGATGACCGCGACCAAGATGCGGGTGAGAAAGGGACAACCCGCACGGTCAGGCAGATCACAGCAGCAAGCCGCGAGTAGAGAGACAACACACGCGGATAGGGACAGACCGCAACGACTAGGAAGTCAGAGCGGGAGGAAAGAACAAGGAGCGCGGCGACAAGGAAACAGGTCGCGGCGACAAAGAGCAGTAGGAGAAGAGAAGAAGAAGAAGCAAGCCGCGCGAACAGGGCAACGGACAGAAACAAGCCGCGCGGATAGAAACAAGCCGCGCGGACAGAGAGAAGCCAAGTCGCGAAGCAAGTCGCAGAATGCGGAAAACAAGCCGTGAACAACAGAGAGCGCACAGAATCAGAGGGAAATGACCGTGTGCTCTGATACCATGTTAGAAAGTAGAGAAAAGAAGCGAAAAGTAGAGAACAAGCCGAATAAACTTTTGAATAATCGAAATTTTATTATCCAAAAAAGATATCATTTACAAAGGTATGGCCTCCCTTATATAGAATGGAGGAGATAAGAAAGAGAGTATACAAACAATGTGGGACTAAACATTTACAGTACTGGGCGGCTAGAATAATGGAGACCGCATAGGCCGCGCGGTTAGACAGATGGGCTAACCGCTCGGCAACTCCAGCAGGATAGAACAGGCCGCAGAGGTAGACCGATAGACCGCCCGGTCTCCAGGCACCAGATAGACCGCCAGACCGCACGGTTAACAAACCGCTGGATCAGACCGCTAAGCCGCCCGGTCTAATACTTCAACACTCTCTTCTTCTGTAAACATAGCACCAGCATAGCGTCCTAACCGTGTGAACTCATGCAGATATTCGTCCACGCTTCTGGATCCCTGAATCAATCCGAGAAACTGATTCTCCATCTCCCACTTCTGAGCAGAGGGTACAAATCTGGCTAGGAATAATCTTGAAAATTCCTCCATCGGCACATCCGCAAGTTGCCTTCCCACTAGAAGATGAAACTCCATCTCGTCCCACCACAGCCTCGCTTCAACTTCCAAAAGCAAAGTCACTATGGTGGTCTTCTGCCACTCCTCAGTTATTATGGCCGTCAAGACCCTCTTAATGGAAGAGAGCCAGTCCTCAGCTTGAGTTAGCGTTCCAACCCCATTGAACCACGGAGGATTAATGCCCATCACATACTTTAGCTGCCTCTCTGTAGCTCTTCTCGGCTCTACCAACTCCACTGTTGCGCGTTCCACTACTCTCAGCTCTGCCGCCCTAACCTGTTCTTGCTCATTCACAGGAGGTGCGCGATGCATTTGCCCTGCAGGTTGGGCATTTATCATTGCGAATACGACCTCAGCCACCATCCTGATGGTTTCCGCTGAAGGAGGTGTAGTAGGCAAGTCCCTTGGTGCACTACTTTCCGCTGATTGCGGACGCTCTGACTGACCAGCACCGCTCCTAGCTGCCTATAGTAGCAAAGACACACGATTAGAGGACAAACAAATTTCTAAAAGCAATCATTGGAACACTCAGGTTCCACAAAACAAGCGTATTTTCATTCCTAAGTGGACATTCATGGGTTCTTTTTGATGTTATAATGATGACGCACACATGTGCTCACCACCCCTTAAAAGAATTCGCCCACGAATTCATTTAAGCATGACCGTAACCAGAAGTCTGATACCAAATTGTAACACCCCCATTTGTCGCATGGCATATAACAGAAGGTCGAGCTGGAACCCGATGCCATATACCACAGACAGTCGGAAGGATTACCAAATGAATAATCAAACCGTTCAATTAATACTACTCGTCCTACACAGAGCATTCTAGCCGAAGTTTTTAAAGTTGAAAGAACCCAAACTTAAATCCATCAAATATGAATGTCCACAACAACTACAACAGGAATGAAACCCCAAATACACTGAAACAGGTACACGGCCTTATGGCACTACAAATGTTCACTTAATATAACATGTCTTACATACATCGGCTCGCAGCTCGGCCACACATGATAAATGTAAAAACAACTATTCTACGGCCATCTATGGCCAGCACAGCAACATGGGCTCCAGCCCGCTATTTGGCGCTCGGCTCCGCAGCACCTGCAAGCACATACCACCGCACGGTGGCAAACAAGGAAACGGTCAGCTAAAAGCCGACCAAATTATAACGACCCCGCCCCTTACTCGGGACGGCGATGCTCTTTCCCTGCAAAGCATTAGTCCAACAAAATAATATAGCGCAATTATATTTCGCCATAGGTGTAGGCTCGCACGGCCAAACACCTTGTGCACTCAGGGCACATTCATGGTGAACCCTGACAAATCAGTGCATTCACCACCACCCCCAGGATGGCAACAACATGTGAGTATTTAGCCTATCTGACCACCGTCTAAGGCTCCGACTATGCCTACGACCAGTGCCCGTCTTCAGATTTCTCGCACCGTACCACATAGCTTAGGTCCAATTCCACTTGCCCGTTGCTCACGCCGCATATACAATTTAAGTCATACGCACGGGCCAAGCTTCTCTCGGATGCCAAATTTTTCCAAAACAATCTCATAACCCAGTTATGATCAAGGCCGGTTCACAGACCGCCAAGTTAGCAGAACACGTTTCCGCTCAATTTTCCGGGTGCGCCTTGAAGCTAACCTCCAAGGATCCCTGCTGCAATCTACCGCGTAGAAACCCAAAAACCCAAAGCACGGAGTCTTCTCCGACAAATCATATCAAATGCAACATCACCGATCCAGACAAAACACGTCCGAGTAGGCTTCACACACAATGCCTATGCCCATACTTATGATTTCGGGCTCTATATGCAACACACGGGGGACTATTCACATCAACCCCAAGGAACACCACGCACTCACCGCACACTCACGGGAGCGGGGTTCCCTATGCAAAAGAAAGAGCTTCACATGCTCAAGTTGAGAATCGTTACCCTTGTAGTCCGTTTTGGCGCCATGGGAAAACTATGCGGACAGAACTCTTCGCAACGACCTTGCCTCCATGGATCTGCGCTCTGATTTCGAAACGGTGCTCCGCCGGTGGCCGGAAACCTCCTTCTTCTTCCTCTTCTCTCTCACTTTGGAAGGAGAAAGCTTTGGAGAGAAAATGAGGAATTAACCCCCTATTCCCGGCCTTAATAGAGCAGGATCTCACCTGGGCCATCAGATCTTAATTAAAGAAAACGAACGGCTCAGATATGCACAAAATTCTCCAGACCTAGGCCGAACACGGCTTGGCACATGGCCGTGTCCCAGTCCATGTGCCTCGATCTACGCACGATCGTTGAACTGGGAAACGACACACGGGCCAAGACACGCCTGTGTCTCACCTGACACGCCCGTGTCGGGTTCCTTGACACGCCCGTGTTAGGGGGCGTGTCACGCATAACCGCCACGGTAACGGACATGTCCCAACTACACACGGGTAGGGACACGGGTCGGCACACGCCCGTATCGGATGACACGCCTGTGTCATCCGGCCGTGTTTCTTGACGTGTCCTTCTCGGGATGAAAACGGCCAAAAAACTCACCAGCCAGACACGGCCTTGGACACGCCCGTATACTAGGCAGTGTACCCCTATACAGGCACCAAAACCCCCTTTTTTTCGCGACCGAGTCGCACACAATATTCGGGGTGTTACACACCGCACACTCACGGGAGGGGGTTTCCTTATGCAAAAGAAGGAGAGCTTCACATGCTCAAGTAGAGAATTGTTAACCTTGTAGTACGCTTTTGCGCCATGGAAAAACTATTTGGACAGAAGGCTTCGCAATTTAATTTCCTCTACGGATCCGCTCTCGGTTCTCAAATCGGTGCTTTGATGCTCCACCGGCGGCCGGAAACCTCCCCTTTCTTCCTCCTTGCTCTCTCCTCTCGCAAACTCCTTAGAAGAAGAAAGCTAAAGAGAAAATGAGCAGTTAATCCCTCATTCCCGGCCTTAACACAACAGGAACACACATGGGTCGTTGGATCTTAATTAAAGAGAACAAACGGCTCAGATCCGCCCAAAAATCCTCAAACCTGGGCCGAACACGGCATTGCACATGGTCGTGTCCCAGGCCGCGTGCCTCGATCCAGACACGATCGTCAAGTACAAAAGAGGACACGGGTCAAGACACGCCCGTGTATCAACCTGACATGCTCGTGTCGGTTTCTGACACGCCCGTGCACTAGGGTCGTGCACCAGTAACTGCCATGCCAACCGACATGACTCTTGGGAACACAGGTGGTGACACGGGTATGCACACGCCCGTGTCATTTGACACGCCCGTGTCATGCTGCCGTGCTTCCTGCTGTGTCCTTCTATGGACACAGCCGTCCAACACAAGGAACCACACGGCCTTGGACACGCCACCTATCCTACGCCATGTAACCCTATACAGGCACCAAAAATTCTCTTGTACACGGCCAACTCGGTTATGATTTTTGGGGCGTTACAATAACCAACCGAAGAAAGTAAACAGTAACTTGAGCTCGGACAAGTTGCTGCGAACTGCTTTTTGGTCTCCGCGCGATTTTGTTGAGTTGACCGGGTTGTGCTGTGCAATTTGTACGGATAGTGCTGGAAGCCCAGGACTTGGCTCTGATTGCGGTCAGGGACAGTGCAGACTCTGCAGTTAAGCAACAAGCGGAAAACAGCAGGTCTCGGACAGCGACCAAACGGTCTTCTCTTTGGCAACTTGGTTCGGGGTTCAATGAGTCGTTTGCTTCAGGCGGACTATTCTATTCGGCATCGCAGCGTGTGCGGTCTGGCGACCTCGCGGTCCGGAAGCTTGCAGATCGGCGGCTAGAGCTAGTATTGGAATACGGGGTAGTCCGCACAGCTTGGGTTACGGTCTGGCGACCTAGCGGACTGAGCGGACTCCACAGCAGTAGACCGGCGGCTTGGTGGTGAGTCCGCGCGGCTTGTTTCTCTTGTCTTGTATTTATATTTCTCTGCTTTCCCTGGGTGGTTGTTTGGTGAAGCATGTCTCACCATGTATGTCTCGCTGTGTAAAGAAGATTGTTGTGAATCAATAAAGATACTTTTGCTGCATGTGTTTTTTGGTTGACTGGATTTAGTTGAGATAACCCCTACTCACTCCAAGTTCCAGGGAAATTTCCGCGTGATCAAGGTGTGATCTTGATAGTGCTGAGAATATTAATTTGGCATCAGACTATCTTGTTGACTAACTGGAGAAAATTCAATGTGGTAGTAGTGTCAGGTTGTTTTATTTTAATAGAACCCAACTCTGCTAAAAGGGTGAAGCCGTTTCCTCCGGCGGCCTAGCTCATTTATGACAACTTGAGAACTACCTTGGAGCACGGGGCTGGCTCCTCCACCCTGCCTTCTCTAAAAAAGGCCAGGAATATTGTTATTGTCGGTGACGGCTTGGACTGCCGGCCAGATGGCGTGCAGGGTACCCCGTCGTGGGACCCCACTCCGTAAGCCAAGACCACACTTGGGGTCTCGCGGTTCATAACTTCGGAGAACCATCCCCGGGCCCGTCCCCTCCCTTTGGGACCTTGGGGGTGAGCTCGCAAAAGCCGAACTCGCCGGTGCGCACCCACTCCCCTCAGCGAGCTGTCGTGACCACGGGGGCGGGTTTGGAGACCATCCCCATTCCGGGATTCGAGCTCCTCTCGCCAGGAATGCACGGCCCACGCCGCGGGAAGGACCTGCGGTTTGTCCCTCCCCGCACCTTCTTGGAGGTGCCGAGTTCGTCAGGTAAACTTGGCCTTGTATTCTTGTCATGTGATTTTCCAGCATTCCTCCCATTGCTAATGTTTCTATCTTCACAGTTCCCCCTAGCCAATCAGCGGCCGATGAGTCTTCGCGGACAACCCATTTCTATCCCCTCCCCTCCCCGAGCTCGCTCGACTCTTACCTGGGTCCTGAAGTGGAGCAAGATGAGCTGACGAGGAGGGGGGTCAAGCTCTTCAAAAAACTTGTGTGCGGGTTGTGCGAGGTGCAGTAGGTCAACGAGGCGCTTCAACGCGACTACGCGCGTCTCGCTAATGAGGTGCGAAACGGCCGGGCTGCCGAGATGACGTCTCCCTCCCAGCTTATGGATGAGATTCACGAAGACCTCTCAGTGTCGCAGAGGAATTCAGGGAGGATTCACGAGCTGCTCCGCGTGCGGCAGTCTGGGGGACGGGGGTTGCGAGGCCGGGGTAGATAAAAGGCAGCTCCCTTGTCGAGCCGACCGGAACTCGTCCCCTGCTCCCCCCTGCCTGCGCACCCTGCTTTCTTATTCTTGCACTTGACTGCTGTAATAAATAACATTCTTAGATGTGTGGTATTCAAATAATACGCATTACTTTTTATTTAACTTAGCGCGGGATGGAACGCGCCGGAAGTCGGCGAGCTGGGGGTTGCCGAACTAGGATTGCGAGCTGGGCTAATTGGACACCTTGGCCCCAGATTTCTTTTTCTATAAATATGCCCCCACCTCACCAACCCCGTAGGCCGTATTAACTGCTGATTTTCTCTCTCCCTGCACTTTTCTCTTTCTTACTCGCATCTCATCCCCTCTTCTGTGAGCACGGGCAAGACCAACCCTGATGCCAACAGCCGCACAAAGTGCGCCCAGCACTTCACTGACTACTGCTTCTTCGAGGGGCACACCAGCGAGGCCGAGCTCACTGAATTTGTTGGTGACCATGTGCCGCCCGGCTTTGAAGCTCGCCGGCCCAGGGAGGGGGAGGCCATCAGCACCTTCTATGAAGACGAACTCATCTTCCCCATCTCGCACTTTGAGGTGGGGTTGCGACTCCCCCTTTGGCCGAAAATCCGCCAAATATTGAAGTACTACGTCGCGGTACAAATGCAACTGAACTCGAACTCCATCGCCATGATGGTGGCGTTCGCGAGCTACCTCCGACAAAAGAGGATAGAGTTCAACCTGACGGTGTTCATGAAACCCTTTTCTTACAAGGCGATGCCTATTTCATGGGCTCGCTGATTAAGGTTCGCGAGATCACGAACAAGCACCACAATTGCATGACGAAGATCATCCTCATCAAGGGCGATCTCGGCAACATCCCTTTCTCCCCCAGCAGAAGGCCGAGGAGGTTTACCGCCCGTCTGCCGTGTCCGGCAATGATGCCAACCTCCACAAATTCTTCCTCCACAAGGACTTTGAGGTCGCCTTCCTGCGAAGGGGCCTTGACGTGCTCTGCCCCGTTCTGCCAGGCGAAGGTATTGTTCTCTCCACATTGTCGAGCTCGCCATATTGACCTGGAAATCTTCTAATTTTTCCAAGTTATTTTATGCAGGGGAGCGGCTAATTCCCGCGAACCCGCAGTTTGCGGACTCGAGGTTACATGAGAATCCTCTTGCCCGCGAGAAGGCCACGACGGCGGCCTGCCACGATAAGGAGGCCTTCTCCAAACCCTCTTCTAGCAAGAGGCATCTTGAGGATGCGGGGTCGAGCCCGCCCCATCGCCAACAATTGCCAAAAAAGATGAGGAGACCCATGGTGGTTGCTCGGGCGAAACAACATCAACAACATCAACAAAGCCCCAAATACATGAGCTCGCCCGAGGTCATCCCCGATGGGTCGCCGAAGAGCCTGCTAAAGGAGATCACCAGCAAGAGGATGGAAGTTGCTGAGACCCCTGCTCCTCCCGCGGCGACCTCTGCTCCTCCCGCGGCAAAGAAGGTGGTTCGCAAGCCCGCCCTGCCGAAGGAACACCCCCTCTTCGGCTTTGGGGGGAGGCGGAAGGACTCGGCGGGTGAGCCGATGGTATAGTGGGATGAGCTGGCCCACGGAGTCTCCATATCCACCCTCCAGCCCTCCTTCATTGACCCCGAGCCCGCCACCGGTAATGCCTACGCACTAGGCTTTGGCCTATATGGCCGCTAGGACGCCGAGACCTACAAATGCATCCCCATGCGGCAGCTAGGCCATGAGGGCCTGCAGGCCCAAATGTGATCCATGGAGCTCCACCATATGGTCGTTCGCTGCAGCTTCAACCTCAGCAACCTCCTCCAGAAGGCCGAGCAAGCTCGCGACATCGCCAATGACAAGGCCGTCAACCTGTCGAGGGAGCTTGACAATGTTGAGAAGCTTCTCACCCAGGCTGCCGGCGGACTGGTAAGCATCGGGCTGTCACCTACCCTTCTTCCTTTTTACTTGGAATTCTTTATGTTTTTGCTGGTGTTGCTAATATACTTCCCTATCAGGATGCCAAGTCGGCTGGAGAGTTGTGCTTGCACCACTGGGCAGGAAGAGGAGATTGGCCAGTTGCGCGCCCGCCTTGCCGAGCTGGAGGGGACGAACGCGAAGCTGACGGAGGAGAACACGAGCCTCAGCCGCGAGGTCCGCCGCCAAGCAAATATTTTCTTTCCGGCTCGCGACGTTGAGCCCGCCTTCCCCTACAAGAGCCCGAGGATCTTCGGCGAGGTTGACGTCGCTGTGAGGTTGCAGATCAACTCCATCCAAACCGTCGAATGTACCCTCTAGATGATTAAGGATACATGAGTGCTGCTGGTGGGTTGCGAGGAGATCTCAGCCCGGGACATGATGACGAGCCTCTTCCCGACGATGCCGCCCAGCGAGAAGGAAGACAGTCTTGATGCGCTGTTCGGGAAGGGCTTCCAGGACCTGTCTGGAAAAGGCGGCGACAGTCACCAGTCCGGCGAGGGGGGAAAGGGTTGATGTATATATATATTTTTATTTTTGTTTTCTCGCCGAGGCGAGCTCCACTTATAAATGTTATTGTTCAATGGAATACATTTTTGATTATAACACTGTTCACTATTTTCTAACTTTTTTTCTATCTTTGCTGTGTCGTGCTCGCTCGCGAGCCCCTCCCTTGGCGACCTCGTGTAGATAGATTTTGCGAGTAGGGTAGTTGTTAGGACTCGTTCCCGATAGCATACTTTGAGAGCACGCCAATTCTTAGATGACCTGGGGTGGACTACCCGCCACACTGGGCATATCACCCCCAGCTCGCTCGTGGGCTGCCTATTTTATCAATATAAGACAAAAATCATAAAATTTTACATGTAAAATTGAGAAGGGGTAGAGCGTCCTGCCGCAGCCCGCCTCCCTTTATCGAGGTCCAAGGGCTCGGCTTGCCACCTTTCTCCTGAGGTCGAGCTTAATTTGCAAGCCCGGACTTGCATATACCGAGCTCTCCTCTCTTATTCTTGTTAGACACTATCTGGAGAGTGTAGGACTTCCCCGAGTGACTTCCAAGCCCGTCATCTAGTTGAGAGACTGACAGCGGGATCTGCTCGGGGTTGATACCATCAAGTGACTTCCAGCCCTGCCAGCTCGGTGAGAGCCTGACAGAGGGATCTGCCCGGGGTCCAAATGCTAACACCGAGTGACTTCCAGCCCTGCCAGCTACGTTAGATCCTGACAGTAGGATCTGCTCGGGGTCCAAGGTTGATACTGAGTGACTTCCAGCCCTACCAGCTAGGTGAGAGCCTTATAGCGGGATCTGCTTGGGGTCCAAGGCTGACATCGAGTGACTTCCAGCCTTGCCAGCTAGGTTGAAAGCCTGGCAGCAGGATCTACTCAGATTTCAGGGGTTGACACCATCGAGTGATTTCCAGCCCTGATAGCTAGGTGAGAGCCTGACAGCGGGATCTTCTCGGTGTCCAAGGCTACACCGAGTGACTTCCAGCCCTACCAGCTTGGTGAGAGCCTGAAAACGGGATCTTCTCGGGGTCCAAGGCTGACATCGAGTGACTTCCAGCCCTGACAGCTAGGTGAGAGCCTGACAGCGGGATCTTCTTGGGGTCTAAGGCTGACATCGAGTGACTTTTAGCCCAGCAGTTAGGTGAGAGCCTGACAGTGGGATCTGCTCGGGGTCCAAGGCTGACACCGAGTGACTTCCATCCTTGCCATCTAGGTGAGATCCTAACAGCAGGATCTGCTCGGTGTTTAAGGGTTGAGACCATTGAGTGACTTCCAGCCTAGCCAGCTAGGTGAGAGCCTGACAGCGGGATCTTCTCGGGGTCCAAGGCTAACAGCAAGTGACTTCCAGCCCTACCAGCTAGGTGAGTGCCTAACAGCGGGATCTGCTCGGGGTCCAAGGCTAACACCGAGTGACTTCCATCCCTGCCAGCTAGTTGAGAGCCTAATAGCAGGATCTACTCGTGGTGCATGGGGTTGACACCATCGAGTGACTTCCAGCCCTACCAGCTAGACGAGAGCCTGACAGCGGGATCTGCTCGGGGTCCAAGGCTGATAACGAGTGACTTCCAGCCCTGCCAACTATGTGAGAGTCTGACAGCGGGATCTACTCGGTGTCCTAGCCTGACACCGAGTGACTTCTAGCTGTGTCAGCTAGGTGAGAGCCTGACAGCGGGATCTGCTCGGGGTCCCGGTACACTTCGTCCTTTTCTACAAACTACGGCGACAGGATGGTATGTCAAAGAATTTTATTAAAAATCAAATTAGAACTTACATTTTTAAGGAAAAAAGTGCTTCAAGACATCAGCACCCTAGGTGAGACATAGGGTGTCGCCCTCCACATTTTGGAGTCGATACCCTCCTGAATTCAATGCCCCTTTTATAATGAATGGTCCCTCCCAACTAGGGTTGAGCTTTCGCATGGTTGCAGACCTTCCTGCCGCATCTACTTTATTCAGGACCAAGTCCCCATCCATTCACTGTTTGACTCTGACATGCTTGTCAAAGTACTTGGCCATCCTCCTCTTCACCTCTTCCAATCGGATGGTGGAAAGGTCCCCCAACTCCTCCACCATATCAAGAGAGAGCTGCAGCTCTTCCTCGTTCTCGGCATACTATTCTTCCCTGCCTTCCCCTACTGTGACAACTCAAGGCATATGAACTTCAAACTCTATTGGGAGTACTACCTCACACCCATGGGAGAGCCTGAAAGGACTCTCCCCTGTTACCGTGTTGGGGGTGGTCCTCCGGGTCCATAGAACTGCGAGATGCTGCTCCACCCAGCTCCCTTTCAGATTTTCTACTTTCTTCTTTAAGAGTTTGACAATGATCTTATTGGCGGCCTCCACCTGCTCATTGCTCCTGGGGTGGTGGACCAAGGCGAACCTGAGGTCGATCCCAAGCTGTTCATAGAAACTAGTGAACTTCGCACTGGCAAACTGGGTCTCGTTGTCCGGGACAATAGCCTGGGGTAGCCCATGGCGGCAGATGATCTCCCCCCAAACAAAGTTTCTGATAGCCTGGGAGGTCACCTTGGCCAGCACTTTCACCTCCAGCCACTTAGAGAAATAATCGATCATTACTAGCAGGAACCTCCTTTGCCCACTAGCCTAGGGGAACGGTCCAACCAAGTACATTCCCCAAATGGCAAAGGGCCAGGGGACTGTAATGCTCTTGAGTCGCTGAGCCTGCTGTAGCTGGAGGGGGGCGAACAGCTGGAACTTGTGACATCTTCTTGAGAACTCAATCGCAACAAGACCCAGGGTGGGCCAGAAATACCCTTACCTAACGATCCTTCCTTCCAGGGTCCGACTCCCGGAGTGACTCCCACACACCCCAGAGTGGACCTCTTCCAAGATTCTTTGTACCTCCCCCTCCGCCATGCAACGATCCCACAACACCTAGAGAGTGAAAGAGTAGCTAGATCTGATATACTCTAGAGGGGGTGAATAGAGTATATGGTGCTTGAAAACTTTTAACAATAATTTTTGTAATCTGAGTGAACAGGGAAACAACTATTAATTCTAATCACAAAATAACCTAAACAGAAATTAATAACAGATCTAAACTAATCACAAAACAATCATAGCCAGAAACAAAAGATAAAGACAAGCAAGCCAGAAGACACAAGGAGCTATAGTGGTTCCCCTAAACTTGCGTACATCCACTCTTCTACCACCCTAGGTAGGAATCCACTACAGGATGAGTTGATCAAGTGTCCTGGGCACCAATGAGCTTTTGATAAGGTGCTCAAAAACCAAATCAGATTTTTTGATCAGGTGTCTTGCCACCAATGAGCTTTTGACAAGGTGCTCAAAAACCAAGCTCAAACTTTTGAAGGGAGTTTGAAAAACCCTTTACAGAGATGGGGATGAGAGAGTTATGGAAGTATTCTCTTTCTTAGAGCAGCTGAGAAGACTATGTGGATTTGATGATGTCAAAGCTCCCCCTGAGTCCTTGAGATGATCAGAAAATGAAGCTTTGCTGTAGGGTGATAGGCTTTCAGAAGTTGATCTCCAGCAAATGATGATTTCAGCAATAGCTGAAATGTTATGTGTATGGAGTCTTTGAAAGATGTTGGCCTTGAACACTTGAATCACAATAGATCTGAAGATTTCAGATTTGTTGATCTCCTTTTGTATGGGTTCTTGAGGGAATTCTTTGAGACAGAGAATATTTTGTTCTTGTTCTTCTTGTCTGTGTTGTCTATTCTGGTCTGTGTTCTGAGTGATGGAGAGATTCAAAACAAATCTTGTATTTTATTCTCTGGTACTGAATAGAAAATCATCCTTTGTCAAGAATAGTCGTTGGCCTGACATTAATTACATCCTTAATTGCAAATGTCTTCTGGGGGAAAGTCCAAAGAAATATTCCTTGATAATCCCTTGAAACTTGGTCCAGATATAAATGAAAATGGCTAGAAAATCTTCTGAATTAATTGTTGAATAACTCCTTGACTGTTCTGAATTTGAATCTTGAAAAATCCTTTAACTCATCAGAAAAATGTCGAACTGAGCTCTGCTATAGTCGAACTGAGCTCAGCGATATGGACTTATACAGCAACAGAAATCGTCGATCTGAGATCAAAGATCGTCGAACTGAGCTCAGAGATAGAGATCCAATACTAAGTCAAGATCATCGAACTGAGCTCGAAGATCGTCGAATGGAGTTCGACGATTTGTTGAAGTTGAGCTCAACGATCATCGAATGGAGTTCGACGATCTGTCGAAGTTGAGCTAGATGATGGTCGACTTGAGTTCGACGATTCGTCGTACTGAGCTCGACGATATGACTTAGTCTCCAAACTGAAAATCCTTGGTCTTGAGGGCAGCTTCCAAACCTAAGTACTATCCCTTAGACTCAATTCTAATTGACCTTTAGATCTATACAGGAGGTCAAAAATAGGTTTCCTAAAGATATAGTGATCCTGACCCAAATTAGTAATAGGGTGTTCCAACAATCTCCCCCTATTTGGGTTAGGATTACTATTTACAGAACTTGGAAAAATTAAATAACAACATACACAACAACAATACAGAAAAACAATAAGCAGGGCATTGCAGAACCACAGATATATATCATCCCAGACAGAAATCAGAAGTCAAAATAATTGTCACCTTACATAGTTATTTCTTCTCCTTGCTCTTTATGAGTTTGATTTCTCTATTGGGGTTAAGGGCTTCCTTTTTGGATCTTGTGTCATCTGCTGCACCTAAAGAGCTTTGCTGTTTGGGCCTTGTAACTACAGCTTCAGGATGCAGCTCCATGTATCTATCAGAATAAAATAATTTGCTTGAAGCATATCTTTCCAACTCTTTCTTTCTCTGTTCAGACAATGTAGTGATGTTGGAGGAGTCTCCTCTTTGCTCTTTAGCTTTCTTAATCTGGTCCAGTGCAGCAAGCTCTTTCATCCTTCCAGTCCAAGCAGTTGGATTATTTTCAGGATCTTCAAATGGCACTGGTGCCTCATATCTATTTGATGGATTATCCTGAGGAGGTCTGGATGAAACTACTTCCTTTAGCTTATAGGGAGAAGGACCTTAGGTTGTGTCTGATGAGGTTTGTCCTTCCCTAGAGTAAGGATGTTGCCTTGAATAACCTTTAGAATAAACCTGGACTTCCCTTTGATTTCCTCTATAGTTTCCTCTTCTAGATTGAGAACCTCTAGACTGGCTTCCCCTATGATAAGATCTGGCATGAGTCTGATAGGGGGTTTGGCTTTTAGCATGAGGTTGAGCAGCTGAGCTTCCACCTGCACCTGCATCAGGAGGAGGTGGTGGAGGAGGATGAGAATGATCAAACTGGGAAGATCTTTTTTCATATTTCCTCTTTTTCTTCATTGCTTTGATTTGATTCTTTGAATACTGCATCCAGTGCTCAGTTATGGGGCAGTCATGAAGAATATAATATAGAATGTCATTATTGTCCTTGACTTTGGCTGGAGGTACTCTTTTCATGGCTTTGCTCCTTGAATTTCTCTTCCTGGCAATAGTGGCAGAGGAGTCATCAGAATCAGTCTTGAATTCATCACTTTCAGAACTTTGCTCATCATAAAGAGCATCAATCTTTTCGATCAAGTCTTTCTGAAGCTGAGTTGAAGCAGATGAAACAACAGTGGTTGGAGCAGCAGATACAACACTTGTAGCAATTGAAGTTGAAGCAGTAGCAGCAGCAGTAGACACAGAAGGTTCTGGAACAACACTCTTAGAAGTATTGACAGTAGTAATATCAGCAGAAGTTGGGGCAGCAATAGTTTCAGATACAACAATATCAGCAACATCAGGAATATCATCAGCAAACACAGATGGCTCAAAATCATGTGCCTCTGTCATATGGATATCATCAGAAACTGGAACAGCAGCAACAACATTACTGACAGCACTAATAGCAACAGATACATCAACAATATCTTCAGCGGGAGGGGCAGCAGCATCAGTGGAAACAGACAGCTCAGCAGTGAACACTGTATTTATGAAAGGACGAATGATGCTGATGTCACAGCTAGAGAAGGGCACAAGGGCCTTGGAGAGATCCTCTGGGGGCTGGAGAGCAACTCTCTCTAGAAGACAACTGAAGTAGGCTGAATCAAATGCTGAAAGCAGAGACCTGAGGTCTATTGAGAAGACTGCAACTGGTTGGGGAACTGGAGCTTGAGGAAGAACAGCAGCAGTAGCAACAATAACTGAAGAAATAGCAGACAAGCTCACTTCATAGGGCATCTCCCCCTACCTAGATTCAGATAAGGCTGTATCAAGGCACACTGATGAAGGGGTTGCCTGAGGGAAGAGGGAGGATAGCCTGGCAGAAAGAGCTACCACTGACTGGAGTAATGGAGCTAAGGAGGTCTCCAATAGAAGAGATAGCCTAGGGGCTAGCAATTCATATAGCCTATCAGCTAGGGCTAGAAGATCTACTTGCTCAACAGGGATGTGAGCAGAGGTAGAGGATGAAGGTGGAGCTAATGGTGATGGTGGTGGAGAGCTGGTGGATGGTAGGAGTGATGGTTGAGGTGTGGGTATAGTGGATATGGAGGAGAGTGGAATTGAGAGAGAGGGTGTGAAGGTGAGTTGATCAAGAATTTCCTGCAGAAGTTGTTGCTAAGATGTTGATGATGAGGGCAGCTCAGGAGGAGATGGGGGTGAGTCATCCATGAAGGAATCATCAATAAGAGTGAATGAGGGAATGGAGGGTGATGTGGAAATATCTGGTTGAGTGTAGGAATATAATGGATGGAATAGTTCTTCTATTGTTGGTAGAGTTGGAATTGGAGATGGTATTGATGTTGGAGAAGGGTTGGAGATGATGATTGTAGATGGAGTTTGAATGGAGGATGGAATTGGAGAAGATGAAATTGGAAGAGGAGGAGAGGCAGCAGCAGGCAAGTCATCTGCAGGGGCAGAGACTTGAGAGGAAGTGACTATTACAGTCCTGGGGCCTGAAGGTGTGCTTGAAGAGGGCCTGCTGGGCTTGGTTATCTGCCTGTCCCATTTACCAAATAGGGCACAAGATAGTCTCTTAGATGCATTAATGTGTATCCCAGATGATACAAGCAGAGTAGGGCATCTGTTCTGCAGAAAGAGGCCTAAAATCCTTTGAAAATTCACAAAATTCTTATTAATTTTCTTTTTAATTAGGTCAAAGAAGACATCTCCCCAGTTCAAATTCTTCTTGTCCACTATAGCTCCCATTAAGCATAGCTGATACCTAGAAATAGTATGATGTGCTGAGTGCTTAGCCAACAGGACCTTTCCAACTACATCCGCCAAGAATCTATATTACACAGACAGGTTTTTCTTCAGCAGCTTGCTAGGGTTAGCCTCAGAATGACCCATTCTTGCAAGCAAATCAGCAAATTCCTCTGCAGACAGATCAGCAGATTCTCTACCAGAACTCAGCTAAAAAACTTCTGTCAGAATAGTTGGAGTCAAGGGTACCTGGGTGCTAGAAATTGATCCAACTATGGTGTTTTGATCCTGGTTGTGGGCAGTGTAGACCCACTCCTTAATTTCATCAGCAGTAAGTTTAATCCTGGTGGTCATGATTGTAGCAAGTTTCTGCACCTTAAACAACTCCAAGATGTCCTGGAAAACTTGATCTGTTGTGCTGAAAGACTCCATGCCAATGTCAAAGCCGGCATCAAATTTCATTGTGGCAAGAACAACAACAGAAACTGCCATGGTAACCTGCAAAGATCAACAAACAAAATGACCAAGTGTAGAAATGTTTGGAGGGAAAGAATGTTTTTGCAGAGAAATAGAAAGCGCAATAGGAGAACGACGGCGAAAAATGAATTTTATATTAGGGTGCGACGCAGAAAAGGAAAGATCGTTGAACTCAGTTCGACGATTAGGGCTTCTAAAGGAATCTGAAGAGTTTTCAATATTGTCGATCTCCGTTCGACGACATTGGAGATCGTCGAGCTCTGTTCGACGATCATTCAGAGAATAACATCGTCAAGCACCGTTCGACGATCGTTGACCGGAAGAGATAGTTCAGACTATCTGAGAAACGCTGAACTCAGGTCGACGATTTCAGAAATCGTCGATCTCCGTTCGACGATCTGGAGGAAAATCGTCGAGCGCAGTTCAGAGACCAGAAAAACTCTAGACATTAAGAAAAATCAAGATGTTTGCCTAGTCTTGGTCAATTTTTTTTAAACTTTTAAAATCTTGGAAATTATTTTAGACTTCCTACATCTAACATTCCTAACTGATTTAGGAAGAAGGTGTGTTTCTTTTCATCCAAGTGCTTGGTGAAAATATCTCCCCTTTGTAAATCAGTTGGGATATATTGAAGTTCAATTTTATTCTTCTCAACATTATCCCTTAAGAAGTGATGACTAATCTCTATGTGTTTTGTCCTACTATGGAGGACTGGATTTTGAGCTATAGAAATAGCACTGGTGTTATCACAAAATATTTTAGACTTCTCTAAGTTGTAGCCATAGTCTAGGAGTTGGTTTTGAATCTACAAGATTTGTGAACAACAACTGCCTGCAGCCATATATTCAGCTTCAGCAGTTGAAGTTGACACAGAAGTTTGTTTCTTACAAAACCAAGAGATAAGTCTGTCACCAAGGAACTGACAAGTTCCACTGGTGCTTTTCCTGTCAATTCTGCATCCAACATAATCAGCATCAGAAAATCCAGTTAAATCAAATGCTGAATCTTTTGGCTACCAGAGACCTAGATTTGGACAACTTTTAACATACCTGAGAATCCTCTTTACGAGTGTTAGGTGTGACTCTCTAGGGCTTACTTGGAACCTAGCATATATACATGTAGCAAACATTATATCTGGTCTACTAGCTGTAAGGTACAGTAAAGAGCCAATCATTGCTCTATATGTTGTCTGATCAATAGGTTTCCTATGTTCATCAGCATCCAATACAGCATTAGTAGGCATAGGTGTTTTCATGCAAGATGCTTTAGACATACCAAATTTCTTAACCAATTCATTTGCATACTTGGTTTGAGAAATAAAGATGCCTTCAGCATGTTGTTTGACTTGCAATCCTAGGAAGAAGGATAGCTCACCCATGCTACTCATTTCAAATTTAGAATGAATTAGGTTGGAAAACCTTCTGCATAATTTTGAATCAGTAGAACCAAAAATAATATCATCTACATAAATCTGTACTAGTAGGGTATGGAACTTATGGGTTCTAATAAAAAGAGTTTGGTCTACTCTACCCCTTATAAATCCATTTTTCCAAAAGGAAGCATGCTAGGGTCTCATACCATGCTCTAGGAGCTTGCTTGAGACCATATAATGCTTTGTTCAACTTAAAAACATAATTAGGATAAGTTGGAGAGATAAAACCTAGAGGTTGTCTGACATATACTTCTTCTTTGATGTCTCCATTTAGAAATGCACTTTTCACATCCATCTGATATACCTTGAATCCTTTATGTGCTGCATAAGCTAAAAATATTCTGATGGCTTCCAATCTTGCAACTGGTGCAAAAGTCTGGTCATAGTCTATGCCTTCTTCTTGAGAGTATCCTTGAGCAACTAGCCTTGCCTTGTTCCTTACAATTACTCCTTGATCATCCAGTTTATTTCTGAACACCCACTTTGTTCCAACAATGGAGTGATCCTTAGGCTTTGGCACTAGTTCCCACACTTTGTTCCTTTCAAATTGATGCAACTCTTCTTACATTGCAATGATCCAGTGTGGATCTTGCTCTGCATCTTGAATGGACTGAGGTTCAATTTGAGATAGGAAGCATGTGTGCAACAGGTTTTGGTTGACCTGATTTCTGGTTTGCACACCAGCTGAGATGTCTCCAATTATTTGGGAAATTGGATGGTCTCTTGATGTTACTAAATCAAAAGGGGGTGTTGATTGTTCATCAACCTGTGTTGTTGTTTCCTCTTGTGGTACAACAACTGGCTCTTCAGGTTGTTTCTCTTCAATGTGTTGAAAACTTTCTTCATCTTCACTGCTTTCATCCTTTTGAGTAACCTGTAACTTGTTCAAGTCTTCAACAAGAGAATGTTCCTACAAAGGTGCTATGGTAGAAGTGTTTTTCTCCTTGAAAGACATGTTAGATTCATCAAATGATATATGAACAGATTCCTCAATTTTTAGAAATGATTTATTATAAACCCTATAAGCCTTGCTGATCATGGAGTATCCCAGAAACACTCCTTCATCAGCTTTAGCTTGAAAATTTGCTAAATATTTCTTGTCATTATTATGTATATAACAAATACAGCCAAAAATCCTAAAATAATCAACTTTAGGTTTCTTCCCTATGAGTAATTCATAGGGAGTCTTTCCCTTTAGTTTGTGTATCAAACTTCTATTCAGCACATAGTTGGAGGTGTTCACTACCTTTGCCGAGAAGGATAGAGGAAGATGAGCATCTGACAACAATGTAGTGGCAGATTCAATAAGGGTTCTATTTTTCCTTTCTGCTACTCCATTTTGTTGAGGAGTTCTAGGAGCTGAGAAAGTATGTCTGATCCCTTCACTCTGACAGAACTCTTGCATAAGAAGAGAATCAAACTCTGTCCCATGATCACTTCTGATGAGGGCAATGTGAGTATTGAACTAAATCTGTATACATTTGAGAAACTCTGTCAAACACTTAAAGTTATCAGAATTCTTCCTCAGAAAGATCACCCAAGTGAATCTAGAGAAGTCATCTACAACTACTAAAGTGTAAGATTTCCCTCCTAGGCTTTGTACTGTGATGGGTCCAAAAAGATCCATGTGTAACAGATACAATATCCTATGTGAATCACTCTTATTAAGTGACTTAAAACTATTTTTATTTTGCTTTCCTAATTGACAAGCCCTGCAGAGTCCTTCCTTCTTGTAGGGGCCAGAAGGTAGTCCTCTAACAAGGTTGTCTTTGGATAGCCTAGCAATAGTTCCAAGGTTTAAGTGTCCTACTCTCTTATGCCATAAAATATTAGGTCTACAGACAGAATTGAATAGGCAAATATCTACATCTGTTGAAAGAAAATCTACTTGATAGATATTACCTTTCCTGTTACCTGTCAACACAGTTGTGTTGTCCTCTAACTTGATCTTGCATAATGCTTTGCTGAAGTCACCTAGTAGCCTTCATCACATAGCTGACTGATGCTTATCAAATTATGCTTCAGTCCTTCCACATAAGCTACCTTCTTGAATGTTACTGATCCAATCTGTACTGCACCATATCCTTTAGTTTGTCCAAAGTTTGAATCACCAAAGATAACTTTGTGTCCAAGCTTGGCTTTAAAGGATGTGAGGTTGTCCTTCTTTCCTATCATGTGCTTAGAGCACCCACTATCCAAGTACCATTGCTGGTTTGATGTTGGATAAGTCTTCACCTGCACATAAAATAATTCATTTATTTTTGACCCAGTTTACGTTGGGCCTAAGTTGATAACCTTTAAACTCAGAAATAAAGGACATCCCAGTTCGACACTTATAACCTTCAGGATGATATCTCCTTGGAGGTATTATCCATTCAGTATAAGGGTTAGAGATTTGGGATGTAGGACCCCTAGGATTGGATTTTGATTTGCCCTTGAAAGAGTTTCCAGAGCTCTGATCTCTGTTCGGCGATCGTGGAGCTGCGTTCGACAATCTTAGGTGAGATCGTCGAGCTCCGTTCGACGGTCGACTATGGCAGAGTTCAGGAACTTGAGATCGTCGACCTGAGTTCGATGATTTTGCCTGAGATCGTCGATCTGCGTTCGGCGATCGTCGAGCTCCATTCAACGATTTCAGCTGGGACTTGGTTTTCTTAGGCAGATCAGAATTTTTCCTAACTACCTCTACAACTCCCTTTCCTTTATCAGAAATGAACTTGATTGGAGTTGTTAGAACTATGGGTTGGCTGGATGAAGCACCCAAGTCCAGTGTACTATTAAATCTGGAGTTCACTGTGCTTGTGATGTCCATCAGCTTGATACTTCTCCCATTAAGGGATTCTTCAAGCTTCTTGGCCTCAGATAGCTCACCTTTCAGTGAAGCTATCTGCTCCCTACAACACTCTAACTCCTGAGAGAGTTTGAGGTTTTCTGACTTTAAGGTATTATGTTCAGACACACTACTAGAAAACAGGCTTTTCTCGCAGGTGAGGTCGTTCGGTGGTTGCGTGATATTGACCGGGGAGGATGCATGGATGTTGTGGCGTGGAGTAGCTAGCAAGAGAGGCGGCGTGCGGCTGTGGCATGAAGATTAGGTTAGGGCATCGAGGAGGTAGGGAGAGGAAGGGCTTGCAGTGTGAGGGGTAGATGAGGTTGGAGAAAGTAGGAAACAGGCTGCGCTGAGCTTTTCTGGAGTCTGCGACGGAGTTATGCGCGGAGAAGAAGGAGATGGTCGGGGAGAAGGCTGGGGGAAGGAGAGAGACCTAACTATCGGGTTTTTGAGAACTAAAAAAAATGTAATGCTGTCTCATTTTTAAAAAAAGGGTATTTTTGCCACGCTTTTTTACTTTTCATGCCTAATATAATGGTATTAGCCATGTTTTTTTATAGTTGTGGCTAAAACATAAATATTAGCCACAGTTTTGCGATCATGGCTAATACTGGTGTATTAGCCACGATTTTTGAACTCTGGCAAAAAATATGTAGCTAATACTTATTTTTCTAGTAGTGACAATTGATTTCTGAGAGAGATAATTTCCTTTTCAGATTTTAGCAGGTCTAAACATAATGCTTTAAACTCAGATTTAAAGTCCTCTGAATTGAAATCAAATGAACTGAATACCTGGTCTTCTTGAAGTTGAGTCTCTGAATCTGACTCTGAGTCTTCTTCATCTGAATTATGTTGTGAGGCATTGATTGCCATCATGCAGAACTCCTTCTCTTCTGCATCATCTTCATCATCACTGGAGCTGGATGAGACTTCTGATTCCTCTTCAGTTTCACTCCAGGATTCAGCAACAAATCCCTTCATAGTGTGTTTGTTTTTTCTTGAGGAAGTCTTGTCATTGCCATTCCTCTTGAAGTCTTTCTCCTTTCTTCTTTCTTTCTTGTCCCTTCTGTCCTTGTGTTTGTTTTCTGGATAGTCAGGTACAATGTGCTCTGGTTTCCAGCAATCAAAGCAGACAATTTCATTATTATTAGACTTATCATACCTTGGCTTATCATGTTCCTTGTATGATCTCTTTCTGAAGTCCTTTCTGGCCATCTTGTAAAATCTTTTGGCCAACACACTGAGCAGTTCATCATTGCTTGTGACTTGGTCTTCAGGCTGATCTTCAGTTGCTTTGAAGGCTATTGTCTTTTCTTTTCTTGTGGCTGGTGAGGCAGCCTTCTGTTCTTCTTCTCTGTTCTTAATGAGCAGCTCATAAGATTTGAGCTTGCCCAAAAGAGCTTCTATGGTGATCTTATTCAAACTTCTGGCATCCTTGATTGGCCAGATTCTTGAATCCCAAGTGCTTGGGAAGCACATTAGGATTTTGTCATTAAGTTCAGTTAGTGAGATCTCTTTATCGAAAGTCCTGAGTTCATTGACTATCAGACTAAGTCTATTGTACATGTCTCCAACTGATTCAACTTCTCCCTTCTTGAAATTCTCATATTGAGATATGAGGTGGGATCTCCTGTCCTTTCTCTCATCAGCTGAGCCTGAGACTATTTCAGAGAGTTTATCCCAGATTTCCTTTGCTGAATTGCATTTAGCCACCTTTTGAAAGATGTCATCAGACATGGTCTGGGCTAGGATGTTCATAGCCTTGGCATCAACTACCTTCCATTTCTTGATGTCAGCATCTGTTCCTGATGGAGGTGGAACAACATTTGTATTTGAGTTCTCTGGAGGTTTTGGGCAGACTGTCAACACAGAATTAAAAATATCCTCGTCAAAAGAATTCATGTATAATCTAATCCTTGCTTTCCAAAGTGCAAACTTGGATAGATTGCACACTGCAGGTCAGGTGCTAGCATAATCTTTGTTTTGGGCCATGATTGGTGAAAACAAAATCTAATAATAAACTCAAAATAAAACAGATCTAACTACGAATATTTGGGTTCAGGTGTTAGCCTGTGCAACCACCAAGGTGTGGTGTGTTTAACCAAACTCGCACTGATACCAATTGAAAGAGCAGCTAGATCTGATATACTCTAGAGGGGAGGGGGTGAATAGAGTATATGGTGCTTGAAAAGTTTTTACAACAATTGTTGTAATCTGAGTGAACAGGGAAGCAACATTTAATTCTAATCACAAAATAACCTACAACAGAAATTAATCACAGATCTAAACTAATCACAAAACAATCACAGCCAGAAACATAAGATAAAGACAAGCAAGCCAGAAGACACAAGGAGCTATAGTCGTTCCCCTTTACTTGGGTACATCCACTCTTCTACCACCCTAGGTAGGAATCCACTGCAGGATGAGCTGATCAGGTGTCCTGGGCACCAATGAGCTTTTGATAAGGTGCTCAAAAACTAAATCAGATTTTTTGATCAGGTGTCTTGCCACCAATGAGCTTTTGACAAGGTGCTCAAAAACCAAGCTCAAACTTTTGAAGGGAGTTTGAAAAACCCTTTACAGAGATGGGGATGAGAGAGTTATGGAAGTCTTCTCTTTCTCAGAGCAGCTGAGATGACTATGTGGATTTGATGATGTCAAAGCTCCCCCTGAGTCCTTACGATGATCAGGAAATGAAGCTTTGCTGTAGGGTGATAGACTTTCAGAAGTTGATCTCCAGCAAATGATGATTTCAGTAACAGCTGAAATGTTAGGTGTCTGGAGTCTTTGAAAGATGTTGGCCTTGAACACTTGAATCACAAGAGATCTGAAGATTTCAGATTTGTTGATCTCCTTTTATATGTGTTCTTGAGAGAATTATTTGAGACAGAGAATATTTTGGTCTTGTTCTTCTTGTCTGTGTTGTCTATTCTGGTCTGTGTTCTGAGTGATGGAGAGATTCAAAACAAATCTTGTATTTTATTCTCTGGTACTGAATAGAAAATCATCCTCTGTCAAGAATAGCCGTTGGCCTTACATTAATTGCATCCTTAATTGCAAATGTCTTCTGGGGGAAGGTCCAAAGAAACATTCCTTGATAATCCCTTGAAACATGGTCCAGACATAAATGAAAACGGCTAGAAAATCTTCTGAATTAATTGCTGAATAACTCCTTGACTGTTCTGAATTTGAATCTTGAAAAATCCTTTGACTCATCAGAAAAACGTCAAACTGAGCTCTGCTATCGTCGAACTGAGCTCATGTAATGACCATAGCCGATATAACGTGACAGCGTCACGGCTCCGCTCTAGGAGACGCTACCAGGCTGCAGCCCAAGCACCCCAACCCCTCTCCAGCCCACCGGCGGGTTATTGGTGGCCGCAGCCTCCCTTTGATGAGGTAAACTCGATAGTCAAGCCTGCACTACTGGGACTTCCCAGGAGGTCACCCATCCCAGTACTACTCCAGCCCGAGCACGCTTAACTATGGAGTTCTTTCAACCCTCAATTTAACTTGTTGGTTGACCGGCCCTAGTCCACCAGTCTCGCAAGCTGGCGACATCCCGCCCAAACCACTCAGAGGTACAACCTCACAGCATCCAATAAACAACCAGAGTAGGTTGACCCACACCATGTGGTGTAGCACGCCGGGTTTATCCAAGCTCCCCAGGCAATGTCTACCCATCGACACCCCTCCTAATCCGATCGACCCACACCATATGGTGCAGCAAGCCGGGTTTAACTCGGCTCCCTAGGCATTGCCACCAATCGATCTCTACCTAACTATATCAACCCACCCTAGTGGTGTAACAGTCCGGGTTTATCTCGAGCTCCCCAGGCGTGCTACCAATTGATCATATCATAACCAGGAGCTTTGCCAAAGCCTCCTCAGCATCACATCCATACATTCATCACAATAGAAATCCATTTACATATCATCAAAACCACGGAGTCTTCTCCGATTTACCCATGAACATCACCAATCCAGACTACCGGTCCAGATGGGCTTCACACAGCATTCCTATGCCATACTCCATATTTCCGGCTCTAAATGCAGACTCAACAAAGGAATCTCTTCCGCAAATCCACCTCTTGGTGGAGGATTCCAAGCACATGCATAAAGAAAGGACTTCGATGTCCAAGAAGGAGATCGTTACCCTTGAAGACCGCTTCGGTGCCATGAAGTAGCCGGATGGAAATCACCGCCTCGGCTCTGCCTTCACGAATCAGCTCTCGGATCTTCGCTCCGCACTCCGCAGCTCCTCCAGCCGCTGGTAGACTCCTCCCTTCCCTCTTTCCCATAGGCCTTTCTTCCTCTCTCTTGGAATAAGATGAAGAAGAAGAAGATGATGAAAAGAGGGATTAAATCCCCTTTTTCTCGGCCTTCACAACACCTAGACAGAGCCCAACTACTGGATCCAGGAAGAGGGAAACAAACGGCTCAGATTTGTACAGAAAAGCTTGAACACGGCCTGACACGCCCTGTGACACGCCCGTGTCACAGGCCGTGTCCCTCTAAGCAGCAGACAACCGACTCAATCCAGCCAACA
This sequence comes from Platanthera guangdongensis, assembly GCA_039583875.1. NCBI lineage: Eukaryota > Viridiplantae > Streptophyta > Magnoliopsida > Asparagales > Orchidaceae > Platanthera > Platanthera guangdongensis. The sequence goes on from CM077156.1 coordinate 62,793,525, forward strand.
CACGACCGTGCGACACGCCCGTGTCACGTGCCATGTCCACGACACGCCCTCAGACACGCCCGTGTCTGAGGCCGTGTGCCTCAACGAAAATAATCCCAAAACAACCCGAGACTTCACACGGCCTGGCACACGCCCGTGTTCATGGCTGTGTGCACCTGGACACACCAGTGTCCCGCAAACACACCCCGGCTCAAGACGCCTAGATGAGGTCGACGACCACTAACACGCCCTGTGACACGCCCGTGTCACAGGCCGTGTCCTCACTCGAAACTCGACACTCGACGATCGTCGAGTAACGTTCGTCCAGCACACGACACGGCCTTGGACACGCCCGTGTCCTGGGCCGTGTGCCCCGTCTCGACACATCGTCGAGCAAAACTCGTCGAAACCAAGGCCGATCGTCGATACAACCCGACACGACCTGCGACACGCCCGTGTCGCAGGCCGTGTCCGCTGATACGCCCTGGGACACGCCCGTGTCCCAGGCCGTGTCACCCAAAAATTTCCTGTTTCAGAAATTTGGCCTGTTACAATCCTCCCCTCCTTCAAATAATTTCGTCCTCGAAATTTGTCTCCAACCAGCCAATCAGCCATAACATCACAAAATCATACACCCCAAGCCGCCGTACAGACTAACAAACATACAACGCAAACAAACATCCCTAACTTCCACTTGTGCATATTCAACCACATACGACCTCAAAATAAGACAACATGATTGATTTATCTTTTCACAATCACAAGTGCACCAAGCTTTTATTGATATGTACAACAGCTGTTAGTCATCACAACTATATATATAAACATATACAACAGTCATAGCATCGACGTGATTCACATCACACTTCACTTCCGCTCAGCATCCTGATTTTGAAATTCGCGATTTAGAGACAAATTATACACCCGAGGTTGAATTTCGCCAACTGAGCTTTGCGGCTCTTGCACTTCCATCGCATGAAAGCGAGGTTGCGTCCGCGGTGCAGATGATTCGGCCACGGCTTTCCCTTTTTCTACATATGATGCACCTGTCTTTTTCTCACTCCCTGGAGGGGAATTCCCACAAAATTTTGTGATATGTCCTTGCTGCCCACATTTATAGCATATACGTGTATCAACACGTCTTGGCCCATACGTCGCCCCCGAAGAAACAGTCGACGGAGCTGATTCCACCGGCCTAAATCTTTTCTTCTCTCGTCGTCTAAACTCCGATTGATTCGATGGTGACACGTTAAACTCTGACTTTTCCGTTCCCCGTCTCTTTTTCGCTTGTACGCGCTTCATATCCTTCTCTAAGGCACGGTCTGTATCGACCAACGCTTGGAAGCCTTGGCTCACTGAACTCGGAAGTGCCAACCTCAATTCATCCCGCAATCCTTCATAAAACCGATTTGTCTTTCGCGCTTCCTCCGCAAATGTAGATCCCGCATATCTCCCCAATCTTGTAAACTCATGCAGGTAGGTATCAATATCTCGCTCACCCTGCACCAAACGGAGGAACTCATTTTCCATCGCAATCCGATGCGACACTGGCACATACTTGGCTAAAAATATGTGGGAGAATTCGTCCATTGAAACCTCCGTTAAACCTCGACCTGCCAAGTGGTGCACTTCAATTTCATCCCACCATAAGCGTGCATCTCCTTCCAACAGAAAAGTGGCCAACGTCACTTTCTGCTCCTCTCCCGTCCTGATTGCAGTTAAAATCCTTTTTACTCTTGCCAACCAGTCTTCTGCCTGCGTTGGTGAAAGCGCTCCACCAAACGTCGGTGGATGAAAGTGCATAAAACGTGTTAATAAGTCGTCACTTGCTTGCGCTTCCACCACCAGTGCAGCATGCTCTTGCCGTGCACCAGACCTTACCTGTCCAGTAGGCTGTGCTTGTAACACTGCAAGCACTGTCTCCGTTACCACCCGTATGGCTTCTGCCGAGGGAGGCATAGGCGCTTCCACAGGTGCTGCACTCTCATCCGACCGCTGGGGTTCAGACGGCCCAGCTCCATCCCTCGCCACCTATCAATGTACAGAACATCATTAATACTTCCAATCATAACGGTACTGGTACATTGACTACACACTCACGCACATCATGTGCATGACATACATTCCTAGTGGACATTCATGAGTTCAATTCTGTTCTCTCCTCCCACACAATCTCAACCTGGCTCTGATACCACTTTGTAACGCCCCCACCTTTCACATGACATATAACGGTGGGTCCGGCCGGGGCCCCATGCCATATAGCACAGACAAGTGAAGGAACTACGTGTGGAAATCAAACTCTACGCGTATCCTTAACTCATTCATTCTAGCGCAGCATGTTTATTGTTAGCATGAACTCACAACTAGAATGTCCACCAACATATAAATACCAGATTTATATATATAACAACACCAGGAATGTATACAACCCACACATCCTGGCCTTATGGCCATACATGTTCCTCTTTTACACATCAACAATTTCGTACATCGGCACGCAGGCCGACCACACATGAAATCCAAACACAGCTCTTCACATGGCCTTCAAGGGCCTATAGCAGCAAGCTAGCCATTCCACTTATTCCTTTCAAGCCGCGGCACCTACAATGAGACATCCACCAAAAAGCGGCAAAACAAAGTAACGGTCAGCATTTGGCTGACCCATTATAACGACCCTACCCCCTACCCGGGGTAGTGGTTCCTTCCCTGTATACAGTGCTATCATCTATCATCAAGTATCCTCAAGCATATATGTATATCATTTTCTTTTTTTTGTAACGCCCCTAGCCGATCCAACGTGACAGTGTCACGGCTCCTCTCTAGGCGACGCTACCAGGCTGCAGCCCAAGCACCCCAACCCCTCTCCCTCCACAGGCGGGTTGTTGGTGGACACAGCCTCCCTTTGATGAGCGAACTCGATCGGTAAGTTGGGCCGTACGGGGACTTCCGAGGAGGTCACCCATCCCAGTACTACTCTCGCCCAAGAACGCTTAACTATGGAGTTCCTTCACTATGAAGGAACTCCATAGTTAAGCGTTCTTGGGCGAGAGTAGTACTGGGATGGGTGACCTCCTGGGAAGTCCCAGTACGGGCCAACTTACCGATCGAGTTCGCTCATCAAAGGGAGGCTGTGGCCACCAACAACCCGCCTGTGGAGGGAGAGGGGTTGGGGTGCTTGGGCTGCAGCCCGGTAGCGTCGCCTACAGAGGAGCTGTGACACTGTCACGTTGGATCGGCTAGGGGCGTTACAGCTCAGCGATATGGACTTATACAGCAACAGAAATCGTCGATCTGAGCTCAAAGATCGTCGAACTGAGCTCAGAGATAGAGATCCAATACTGAGTCAAGATCGTCGAACAGAGCTCGAAGATCGTCGAATGAAGTTCGAGGATTTGTTGAAGTTGAGCTTAGCGATCGTCGAATGGAGTTCGGCGATCTGTAGAAGTTGAGCTAGACGATCGTCGACTGGAGTTCGACGATTCGCCGTACTGAACTCGACGATATGACTTAGTATCCAAATTGAAAATCCTTGGTCTTGAGGGCAGCTTCCAAACCTAAGTACTATCCCTTAGACTCAATTCTAATTGACCTTTAGATCTATACATGAGGTCAAAAACAGGTTTCCTAAAGACATAGTGATCCTGACCCAAATTAGTAATAGGGTGTTCCAACAGAGAGTCTTCTTGTACAACTGCAATTCTCGGAGGAGGTAGTACGCTGATTTGTACCTGAGCTTCTTCTTGTCCATCCCCTCCGGATACTCTCCCGTGGAAAGGAAGGTTGTGACTGGGTTCATTTACGAGGGCTACTGATCTACCTTCATGAGCTCTCCCTCTTCGATGGAGGGGCGGAATAGATCGGTGATAGTCCCCCCAACCCGGGGAGCATACTTCGCTAGTTGGTCGACCTGCTCGTTCTCCTCCTGGGGCACGTGTCGGATAGAAAAAGTTTGGAATGTGCTGATGACCCCTTCACTTTGTCTAAGTATAAACACAGGGTAGGCTCTCTTGCCTCAAACTCCCCGCTGATCTTGGAAGCCACCACCATGGAGTCGGTGAGGACCTCCACGTCCAATACCCCTAGCTCCCTAGCCAGGCGCAGCCCTGCTATCTCGGCCTCATGCTCGTCCTGATTATTTGTGCTGGGGAAGTTGATGCAGGCTAGTCCTTTTGTGCGTTATGGTGATCGATGTAACTAACGCAATGCTCTCCGTTAACTCTCACGTCATGCTCAAGCAACCAAAACGCAGCAACCTCCCAACTCGGATATTTATTAAACATAGACGACGGAGGGTTCACAAAGTCCTTCAAGATAGTACCAAGGCGATAGGCCAAGGTCCTCTCAAGCGAAAGGAACCCATACGGTTCGGTCGAGCATTGTTGTACCAAAAGAGAATCCACCGAAAACAAAAGATGCCAAAAAGGGTGGTTCTCTCCCAACAAAATAAAATGAGGGCCGCCATGCCTCACGAACTTAAACGAAAAAAGGAAAGCACCAACAATATCAATGAAAATTTAACCACAAAATTTCAAACGCTTCACAAGCCACGCAACACGCATATGCCACAAGATCTATCAAGAGGAGAAAACACACAATGGTAGAGATTTTCGTTACCCAAACCGGAATATGTGATTCCGGTTATCTCGCTTGAATCTCTCTTACACGGTTCCACCGGAGTTGTGCAGGATGGAGAGGAAACTCGTCCTCCTTCGTCGCATCATGCCTTGACCGAGATCCATGAGAGATTACCACAAGCACCTTTCTCTAACCACCAAGAGAGAGGGGTGGCCGGATTCTTCCTTGAAGGGGGATGGGGTTGGTCGGGTTGTGCTTGAGAGAGGTCGGTCGGCTATGGATGAAAGGGAGAGGAGGCTAGGGGGTGGTGGCTTGTGAAGGAGGGGCTTTGGGTGGTCGAGAGAAGGAGGAGGGAGGGGAGTTTGGCGGCTAGGAGAGGGAGAGAAGGCTAGGATTGAGAGGGAGCCGAAATTAGAATAGGAGGGAGAGGGGGAGATTACTTTTGGAGATAGGATTTCAAATTCTCATTCAACTTAACCATATGAAAACAATCCATGTCTATATATAGGCTACACCACTCAATCTCCACCTTAGAAAATTAACACCCTCATGATGGTTATATGCACCCATCATGAATTAAATAAAGCATAGAGTTTGCATGAAGAATAAAAAATGCAAGATGGTTATAAGCACCCATCATGCAATACAAAATTAAAATGCTTGGAATAAGATTGTTTAAAATAACAATTGATAAAATAACAATTTAATAAAATATATAATTATAATTATTTTATTCATAATTATATATTTTATTTAATAGAGGCGGCGGCGTTGGCGTCGAGGTAGAAATCCCATTCGTGAGCTTGCGGCCACAACCGTCCCAATCCACGAACGCTTTCAGACGGGGATCAATGGCGCCATCAATCCTCCCCCTCTCAAAAATACTCATCACTGATGAGTAGGCATGTGAGTACTCGCATGGAAGATCGTCGACGGGGAAGAAGAACCTGCAAGGAAAAATTGGTCTTGGGGGGACCTTAAAAACGCATTAGCCAACGAAGGAAAAACAATTTCCACAACATCAACCAACATACCTCCGATGGAGACCGAGAAAGAGAACGATCCTCGGAAACTTGCACCACCCAACCCAATAGAATTTAAAGTGGAATATATATACGGACAGGTGGACATTTCAAGTGGCATAGAAGCATGAAGCGTAAAATAAGAAACGATGAAAATAGAAGCTATGCCCCAATCAGTTGAAAATTTTAATAGAAAAGTGATGTTACCAAATTCCCTTAAGGTTTGCAAAGGATGGACTTGCCGATTCGTTAATATTTATAAGGTGCCCGGGGGCTTCCATTCAGGGGTGAGACAAACCAAACCCAAATCATCCACATAACGGTAGGAGACCCTCCGACACGAACTAGCAAGTGATTTAACAGACGCTTCTTGATTGATTAAGATGTTAAGAATGTGCCTAATTAAATTAAAACCGTGAGGGGTGAACCCATGCGCAACATGACTTGAGTTAACAGTAGAAAATAACGGGACTAAGTCTGGTGGCACGGGTGCTCTATGTAACATCTCATTTCCAACTAGACCCCTAAGAGTGGTTTTGGCCATGACTGGGTCATGACAAAACCCTAGGAAGCCAGAAATGGGCCAAGAGATAGGGAGGCCCTGCTGGTCTGCAAATAGTAGAATTTTGAACAATGATTTAGAATGACAATGGGGCTTCACCATGGCCCCAAGACCCTACCACAACACTCCCAAACATTTTGGGAGACCCATTAGAGCCAAAAGGACCCATTAGGGCCAACCCAAGAGGCCCAGTTGACCAAGGTCAACCCTAGCCCTGAATGGGTCAACCTAGCCTACTTAGGGCCAATTGACCCACTCCTAGTCTAGAGGACCCCACCTATGCCCTACTAACCCTAAAGTGAGGTCAATGGGTCACTAAGGACACATTGGGGTCAGCCCTAGAGGCCAGGTTGACCCAAGTCAACTCAAGCCCTAATCTGGTCAAAGTACCCTTACTAAGGGTATGTGACCTCCAAAGTGCAGGGTAACCCTACATAACCCTACCTAGACCCTAAGGGAAGTCAATGGGTCACCAAGGATCCATAGGGGTGAACCCTAATGGTCATGTTGACCCAAGTCAACTCAAGCCCTAATCTGGTCAAAGTACCCTTACTAAGGGTATGTGACCTCCAAAGTGCAGGGTAACCCTACATAACCCTACCTAGACCCTAAGGGAAGTCAATGGGTCACCAAGGATCCATAGGGGTGAACCCTAATGGTCATGTTGACCCAAGTCAACTATAGCCCTAAAATGGTCAAAGTGACCTTACCAAGGGTCAAGTGACCTTTAAGGTGCCAAGTCAACCCTACCCAACCCTACATGGACCTTAGGGGAGGCCAATGAATCACCCAGGACCCAATGGGGTCAACCTAGATGGTCAAACTGACCAAGTCAACCCTCATTTAGGGTCAAGTCAACTTAGCCCAAAAAGGGCTAACCCAAGCTCAAGCCACTTCTCCCTTAGGCTAAACCCATTCCCATGACCATCATAATCAAGTGGGCTGCATTTAGTGTGTAAGGCTGACTAGTCAACCAGAGGTGACTAGGAGAGAGAAAAGAGCTCCTCTCCATGATAATGGAGGAGAGAGAAAATGGGGAAGAGGAAAGGGAAGAGAGAAGCCGGCCAAGGAAGGCCAACAGCCACCAGTTATGGCTGTAATCAACTCCTCTAGGGGAGAGGAGTTGATTCCAGCCGTTTCCTGGCCACCAAGGGGTGGGTTCAGCCCCCTCCACACAACCCGAGCCACACCTTTAATGGTGTTAATGGCTATTGAAGAACCAGCCTCTCCTCTCCCCCATTTGCCATTTAAACACCTTCAGGGAGCCGAGGGGATCATTTTAGAGCGTTCACCTGGAGGAGACGGGCCATTCCACTGTGCAGTTGCAGAAGCCGAGCGCCGCCGCCGTCGTCAATGGCATCTCGCCGCTCCTCTCGCATCCAGGCCGCCAGGAAGGTCCTCCTCCTTCTCTTTTCTCATGGGTAGATCTTAGGTTTCATTAGGGCCAAGGTTCGGGCACAATTGAGCCCGATCCAACTCGCAAAATTCATGGCTTTCGGCCGAGAATTTATTTGGTTGGATCGCCGGAATCCGCCCCTCCGGCGGCTGTGCCGCCGTCTGGCGATAGCCACCACCTCAACGGAGGTGATGGTGGCGGTGGCCGGCCGGGGAAGGGACTGGGTGGCCGGCGGCAGACGCTTGAAGTCGGCACAGGAAGAAGCGATCCTGGCTGTTGGCTCATCGGGGACGATAACCCAGCGCCGTCGATCTGCGCCAAGATTCGCGCGGCATCAAATCAAATACTTTAGGATTTAAATAAAAATATTTCATTTCTGTCACACTAGATGTATTTAATGTATTTAATTTTTAAAAATACCTAGGGACCCTGAATGGAAATCTGCCCAACATGAAAATTGTAGCTTAGGGTGTCTGGTTTGTAGCAAAAATTGTTTGGACCCTTTTGGGCCACTGGTTAGACCAGGGTACCCTTTTTGGTAGGACCTATACCTAGGCCTAAACAGAAATTATTTTTGGTGCCCACACTTCATTCCTTGTCCAAACAAGTTGAAATTTGGGCAGTGAGAAAGTCTTAGTCATATCTAGAACCTATCCAAAATATAGAATTTTTGGAGAATATTTTTCTATAGTTTTTAGAAAAATTTAATAAATCATGATTAATTTAATTATGTCACCTAATTAATTTAAAACTCCCCCAAATTTTGGTGGGTGGTCTTAGATGTCATGATAGGTATAGGGTTAAAACTTTAGCTCATTTGGAGATGTGTAGGATAGGTAATTTACCCACCCTATATATGACCTTATAAGGGTATTTTGGTCAAAAGCCACTATTTGATGGTTGAGTGGCCAAATTCCCTCATCAGAGGCTGAAATTTTGGCCACTGATATAATTTGACTTTTTACACTCACTTATGGAGTTTGGAGTGGATTGGACTAGGGTAGCCCTAGAATTTTAGGGTAGGCCCTTTAGGGTAAATTTCTAGGGTTTGAAGAAATTGGGGTCAAAAGACCTTGGATGGACTTGAAACTTGGGAATGATGTCCATAGGGTTACTATGGTCCTGTGGTTAAAATTTTAGGGCATTTGGAAGACTTAAAACCCCTTAAATCCATAACCCTAGTTTAGGGCACTAGCTTGAAACCATAAGATCTAATACCAAAACTTTCTGAAAAGGCCTAAGTCTTTGAATGGGTAGTTTCTTAGGATATATATATCTCTGGAAATTTTATAATAAATTTTGGATGAATACTTTTGGTTCTTTGTTCACAAGTCATGTTTTACAATTTTCACTTAGGTATTTTTGGAGAACAATATACTTGATTAAACTGATGAAACTTAGCAAAGGGGCTTGTAATCATGGTACCCATCTCTGTAAATTTTTATGAAATTTTTGAATAATGATATTTAGTAGTTGCTTCTTTAATTATTTAATTCTATGGAACTTTGGTAAATTTAATAATGACATTTAGATTGTCTGAAAAATTTTAATTTCTTCATCATGATGTTTCTAGATCCTTATGAAGCCCTAGTAATTTTTACATAATTATTGGAGACATATTTGTGGCACTTCCTTCATTATATTTGATTTTAGGAATTATTTTTAATAAATCCTTTAGAGGGCAAGAACTATCTGGAAAATTATGAAAATTGGCAACCAATAATATTTCTCTGTTATTTAGTGAATACAAATTTTAGGAGGCCATTACCTGAGAAAATCTTATGGTTCATGTTCAAATTGACTATGGCCTAGTTTTTGAGGAAAATTCAATAAATAGTAGATTATCTGGGAAAAATATGATTTTCTGAATTTAGACTATATTTATCATAATAGACCTCTAATAATTATCATAAGGGTACTGGATGAGTATTTCATGTACTTCCCTTTTTACGGGTCATGTAGCTTAAGTGGTCTGCATATAGCAAAACTGCAGGATTTCATTTGGATGTGAATTAGGGCAAGTATGATGAGTCATGGTGGTTGTTGTAAGGACAAGTGGAATGGGCTGCGTCTTTGGAAGATGAGTGAGCAAGGTGTGGATCTGTCTAGGGTTATAGGCGTTCGGGTCTGACGAAAGATCATCCCACCCAGGAGAGTTGGAGTCAAACTACCCTAGGATTAGCATATCGAAATATGAGAAAATAAAGGGTAAGGGAATCAACCAATAATAAAATAAGTACCTTGCGAAAGGGAACGCTGGGCGTAATCCCAACATAGTTCCTAGTGCCCCTTGAGAGCCCTTCACAGGGAATACCGGGGGCAGTCCTGGGTTAACGTAAACCGTTTAACAAGCTGAAAGAGTAACTTAGTAATTAGGGTTGCACATTCCACAACACTAATGGCACCAGAGGTTGGATAGGAGCTTCGGCTCGGATGGTTAAAAAGGCGGACTTTGGGTCCGGGGAGCTTCGGCTCGATTTCTTGAGTCGGACGTGTTGGTCCGGGGAGCTTCGGCTCGATTCTTGATTACGCTAATTTGCATGTGCATAACAGGAAAGGAAATTAAGGTGGTGGGTCTTCGGTATAGGAGGGTCGATGCACCGACGCCAATACGTTGACTCGGCAAGTGTGGTTAGCACTTCGCCAACAGAAGTCCGGTGCGCCAGCCGGCAAGAGTACGCAGGAGTCCGCTTCGTGCACCAAGCGTTGAGGCGTACGATAGGTCTGACCGGTAGTGCTTTACTGGTTTAGAGGTGGGCGAGGCCCAACCCACCGCTTCCGTCTGCCACTACGGAGGTATCCTGGGAGGTTACGGCTCTAGAAAGGGGGAACTAAAGGTCTGTGTGCACAGAGTCGGGTGTGTGTGTTGCACTTGCATGTCCATCATACCCACTTGCATGTCATGGCATAATCGTTACCTTTAACCTTGACACCTAAAGTATAAGTGGAATGGGACGCTTATACCTTAGGACCTGCAAAACGACCCCTTAGTCTATAAGCTTGTGTGGGCAAGTTTATAAATTAAGGTTAATTTTGATATATTTAGTTACTACTGTTTGACCACCGACACCCCAGCGTATAAATCGGTTTGGGACTTTTTATACGATGGGAGCCTTGCAAAAGACCCCTTGGCTTATGTGTCTTTCACATAAGTGAAGGTTACATTTCATATTACAGCTTATTGTCTTTATATACTATAGAACTTGCTAGAATAGGACCGCTGCCATCTGTTTTGATATTCTCCACCTTCAAGTCCTCCCCTTTCTTCCTCTCTGCTCGGTGCCTAGGAGCCGTGGGGGAAGGGGTGGGGGATGATAGGACTTAGTCTTTTAGACTAACGGTTTTCGAACCGCATCATTTAGGGGATCGCGGAGACCAGCATGGAGGAGCAGCCCCAGAGACCGGTGCGCTTGGAGGTGGGGCAGTCTAGCTCCGGAGTTCACACAGCCGGGACCGTGAGTCTCGACCCTGAGCAGTTTTCTACTTTTGTTTCTGCATGAGAGATCTTGTAGTGAGGATTTGATGTACCGGGCATAAGCCCGTTTTGCTACTCTGATGTTATTTTCTGTGGACACTCCCTTCGTGGAGTTATATTTATTATGTCATGCGATTCTCTGTGGACAGATAGCTTCCTTTTCCTTCATTATTTTGCTACTTTATGTGATCGAGATGGCCGGCAGAATCGGCGCTTTGTGGTGATGACTCTTCAGGGCGTGAAGGAGTCACCGCGAAACGGCGGTTCTGGGCCTAAGGCCCCGGTGTTCAAAAAGAAAAAAAAAGGGGGTCTTACAAGTGGTATCAAAGGCAGACCTCGATCGAAAAGTAGCCGTCCACAACCCTGGGTCACCCCCGCGCGGGTTTAGTTTGGGGACAAACTAAGCAGCGGAAGCAGTGGTGTGCCCATATGGGGGGAATCACATGTAAATTGTCCACTATCATTAGGCATTGAGTCGATTACCTACTGATGTAGTTCGTTTTGCAGCCCCCAGCTCAGCCCACCCCACAAGGTGGAGCTCAGCAGACTCCAGACATTGCACCACCTCCCATGGTCCCCACACCTTTCCTCCAGTCAGACATGGGGCAGACCCTTACAGCTATCCTTGAGGCCTTCCGGGCTCAGCAAGCCCCAGCCCAGCAGCCAAACCCAGGGGCCAACTGGATGAGCACCTTCCGAGGACTCTCTCCCCCATCTTACTTAGGGACAGAGTCGGCAGTACGGACAGAGGAGTGGCTGGATGTGATGTACGAGATGTTGACTGGGATACGATGCCCTTGGGAGGAGAGGGTGGCCCTAGTGGTATCTTGCTTGGAGTCACATGCCAAGCGGTGGTGGAAGACGCTGTTGGACACGACTTTTGCTGATAGAGAGATTGCAGAAATCACTTGGGAAGAGTTCAGGGCCACGCTGCTGGAGCACTTTGTTCCTCAGTCGGCCAGGGACGAGTTGGAGGAGCGGTTCTTGCAGCTGAGGCAGGGCACCAGGACAGTGGTGGAGTACCACCGAGAGTTCGATCATTTGGCCCGATATGCGGGCTCCTATCAGCTGGATGAAGCAGGTTACGTCAAGAGGTTTTATAAGGGCCTAAAAGAGGAGTTGAGGGAGGCCCTGCTTTTTATCTCTGACGGGCCCATCTCCCGGATTTTGGAGATGGCGAAGAGGATTGAGGCCGACTGGCACACCACTCGGGGCCGGAAACGGCAAGCGGAGGACCAGGGCCGGAGGGCCCGAAATGATCAGCGGCGAGGCACCGTACTAGATGGAAGAAGGGCAGAGGAGCAGCCTCGTCAGGAGTTGAGGTAGGAGCCGAGAGAGCAGGTGGTCTTGGCCCCTCAACCTCTCCGGATCCAGGAGATGCAGAGACCCCGGGGTATGGCGTATCCCCCGCCGGAGTGCTTCCACTGTCACCAGGTGGGACACCTCCGGAGAGACTGCCCTATGAGGGGGGCACCACCTCCAGCACCACGGGGTGGCCCACCGGCCCAGCATTTCGGAGGCCGAGGACGCGGCCGAGGATGTGGTTACCAGGGAGGCGACCGCAGGCAGAATGGGGAGCAGATTTACGCTTTGGACTTAGCACAGCCCCGGAACCCGGACAGGGTTATTGCAGGTATGAGAGTAATCTTAATTTTGGATTCATTCATGACTCATATTAAGTGTTAATAGAACTACTAAACGACCTAGGTTAGAAAACCTTACACCGGAGTTTCTTTCAAACTGATTTAGGAATGGTGATGGTGTGCGGCAAGCCTGCCCATACCCTGTTCGACACGGGGGCATCGCACAACTTTATGTCGGAGGATTTCGTCAAGGACCTGGATCAGATTCGATGTTATACGGGACTACCCAGGAGGGTGCGCCTCCCCAATGGGATGGAGATCCAGTCCACAGAAAAGTGCCTCCTGGAGGTTACCATAGACGGGTTGACACTCGAGGCCCCGGCGACGATCCTGAGGATGTCGGACTTCGACCTCGTCTTGGGCATGACATGGCTTGTCTGGAACCATGCCCAGATTGATTGCCCGGCAAGGAGGGTCGTGCTCAGCCACGGCGGTACTTATGCGACATTCGAAGGTACTACACCGGTCTCCCGTCGCCTGCTTTCATCTATTCAGGCCATTAAGGCTCATATGCAAGGGGACGAGGTATATCAAGTATTGTTCGAGATGACTGAGGAGAAGGACCTGATTGCTAACATTCCGGTGGTTCGTGACTACGCCGACATTTTTCTGGATAAGCTGCCAGGACTACCTCCGCATAGGGAAAAGGACTTCCAGATTCAGTTGGTACCAGGGGCTAAGCCGGTATCCAAGGCCCCTTATCGGATGGCCCCGAAGGAGTTGGCGGAGTTTCGGACACAGTTGCAGGAGCTGGTGGAAGCAGGATTTGTTAGGCCGAGTTCCTCATCATGGGGAGCTCCTGTCCTATTCGTAAAGAAGAAGGACGACACTTTACGCCTGTGCATCGACTATCGAGCACTAAACAGGTTGACCGTCCGAAATACCTATCCGCTCCCCAGGATAGACGAGTTGTTCGATCAGCTGGAGGGAGCCCATTACTTTTCGAAGCTGGACTTGAGATCAGGCTACTACCAGCTGCGGATCCAGGAGGAGGACATTCCGAAAACGGCCTTTAGTAGCCGATATGGATTGTATGAGTTCATCGTGATGCCCTTCGGGCTCACGAATGCTCCGTCAGCATTTATGAGCCTCATGAACCGGGTCTTCGAGGCTTATTTGGATGTGTTCGTCATAGTGTTCATAGACGACATCCTTATCTATTCTAAGACGGAGGAGGAGCACACGCGACATCTAGCATTGACCCTGGAGAGACTGCGGGAGCATCGTCTTTATGCGAAGTTCAGTAAGTGTCAGTTCTGGCTGAAGGAGGTGGCTTTCTTAGGTCACATTATCAGCGGAGCCGGGCTGGCAGTGGACCCGGCAAAGATTCGAGCTATTTCGGAGTGGCCGCAGCTGAAAACAGCCACTGACGTACGGAGTTTTCTAGGACTTGCCGGTTACTATCGGAAGTTCGTGGAGGGATTCTCTCAAATCGCCCTCCCGCTCACATCCTTGACAAAGAAGGAGGTACCGTTCGTGTGGACCCCGCAGTGCCAGACAGCTTTCCAGGAGTTGAAGGATCGGCTGACCTCGGCTCCCATTCTTACTCTCCCCTCGGGGAGGGAGGGATTCCAGGTCTACACCGACGCATCATATCAGGGGATGGGAGCAGTACTGATGCAGAACGGACACGTCATAGCTTATGCTTCCCGCCAGCTGAAGACCCATGAGAAGAACTACCCAGTGCACGACCTGGAGATGGGAGCAGTTGTATTCGCACTAAAAATATGGCGGCATTACCTATATGGAGTCCACTGTGACATATACTCCGATTATAAGAACCTTAAGTACGTGGACACGCAGAAGGAAATAAACATCAGGCAGAGGCGGTGGGTGGAGTTCCTTTCTGACTATCAGTATGAGATGCATTACCACCCGGGGAAGGCGAACGTGGTAGCGGACGCACTGAGTAGGAGAGCTGCCACAGCAGGAGCAGAGCCTCAGTTGATGTCTATGGAGCTGCTGCAGAGACTAGAGGACATGCACATTACCCTGGTATCGTCCGATGATCCTGAGCTCTATGAGGAGTACTTGGCCGCGATAGGCGTTACCGATGACATCAGAGACCGAGTCAGAGAAGGGCAGAGGCAGGATGCCAAGTTAGAGCCCATCTTCCAAGCTCTGGAGGCAGGCACTGCAGGAGACTACACACTGAGGGATGACCTGGTGTGCTTCAGAGGACGGGTGTATATACCGGAGGGAGGCCAGATCCGGGAGGATATTATGATGGAGGCGCACTGCAGCCGGTATTCTGTATACCCGGGGATCACCAAGATGACGGCTGATTTGAAGAAGACGATGTACTGGCCGGGCATGAAGAAGGATGTCTCACACTTCGTGACCCATTGTGAGGCATGTCAGCTAGCGAAGGCGGAGTGCAGAAACCCCGCGGGATTATTGCAGCCACTCCCGGTGCCGGAGTGGAAGTTTGATGACATAGCCATGGACTTCATACATGGGCTTCCCCGGTCTCGGACAGGGAATGACTCGATCTGGGTAATCGTCGATCGGTTGACCAAGGTGGCTCGATTTATACCGATCAGGAAGGATGACTCAGTAGGAGTACTGGTGCGGAAGTTTGTGGAGCAGTTCATTCGTTATCATGGCGTACCCAGGATGATAGTGTCGGATCGGGATGGCAGGTTCACCTCCAGGGAGTGGAGATCCGTGCAAGCTTACTTAGCCACGCGATTGACTTTCAGCACTGCATTCCACCCCCAGACAGACGGGCAGACAGAACGCACCAACCGGACACTGGAGGACCTTTTGAGGCTATGCATCTTGGACCGCGGGGAACCGTGGGAGAAACTCTTGCCCCTTGTCGAGTTCTCCTATAACAACAGCCACCAGTCCAGCATCAGGATGGCGCCTTACGAAGCCTTGTACGGGAGGAGATGCCGGACCCCGCTTTCTTGGGTGCAGAATGAGGATCCGAAAGTGTTGGGGCCAGAGTTTGTTGAAGACACCGAGACACAGGTGAGGCTGATCAGGGACAGGATGCTCGAGGCACAGAGTAGACAGGCTAAGTATTATGACGCCCGGCATCGGCAGGTGGAGTTCCAGGTGGGGGACCGGGTGTTTCTGAAGATCCGGCCCATGCATGGAGTTTCACGGGTGCGTGGTCGGAGGAAGAAGCTCAGCCCTAGGTACATGGGCCCTTACAGGATCCTGGAGCGGATCGGACCCCTAGCCTACCGGCTGGAGTTACCACCAGAGCTGGAAGCGCTGCACGACGTCTTCCACATTTCTTCCTTGAGGAGGGCTCTGCTACGCCCGGAGCAGCAGATTCTGACTACCGAAGGGCCGGTAGCTTCAGACCGGTCGGTTCATTTGGAGCCTGTGAGGATCGACGACCGAGGAGTGCGGGTCTTGCGACGCAAGAAGGTCCCACTAGTCAAGGTCCTGTGGAGGAACCACGGCCAGGAGGAGCATACCTGGGAGCCACAGGACCTGGTGCGACAAAGATACCCCGAGCTATTCAGTCAGGTATACCTCTCAGACCCCTCAAGATGTTAATTTATTTTTCCTGCTTTAAGTATACTAAGGGCTGCTCTAGGTAGATAGGGGCTGATCTTTTGTTTATTAGGGGCTTAACCTTGTTTATTGGGATTTTGGTTCGCCGTTTGGGCGAAAGGGGTCTTAGACCTAAGTTTTCCCATAAAATCAAATTTAATAAACAAGGTGTCATAATGGGATGTTACAAGACTCTTTCCTTCGGTAATAAGACCCGTAGGTCCAACCTTGATTTCGGGGACGAAATCTTTGTTTTGTTTCTTGGGATTTGTAACATCTCATTTCCAACTAGACCCCTAAGAGTGGTTTTGGCCATGACTGAGTCATGACAAAACCCTAGGAAGCCAGAAATGGGCCAAGAGATAGGGAGGCCCTGTTGGTCTGCAAATAGTAGAATTTTGAACAATGATTTAGAATGACAATGGGGCTTCACCATGGCCTCAAGACCCTACCACAACACTATCAAACATTTTGGGAGACCCATTAGAGCCAAAAGGACCCATTAGGGCCAACCCAAGAGGCCCAGTTGACCAAGGTCAACCCTAGCCCTGAATGGGTCAACCTAGCCTACTTAGGGCCAATTGACCCACTCCTAGTCTAGAGGACCCCACCTATGCCCTCCTAACCCTAAAGTGAGGTCAATGGGTCACTAAGGACACATTGGGGTCAGCCCTAGAGGCCAGGTTGACCCAAGTCAACTCAAGCCCTAATCTGGTCAAAGTACCCTTACTAAGGGTATGTGACCTCCAAAGTGCAGGGTAACCCTACATAACCCTACCTAGACCCTAAGGGAAGTCAATGGGTCACCAAGGATCCATAGGGGTGAACCCTAATGGTCATGTTGACCCAAGTCAACTCAAGCCCTAATCTGGTCAAAGTACCCTTACTAAGGGTATGTGACCTCCAAAGTGCAGGGTAACCCTACATAACCCTACCTAGACCCTAAGGGAAGTCAATGGGTCACCAAGGATCCATAGGGGTGAACCCTAATGGTCATGTTGACCCAAGTCAACTCTAGCCCTAAAATGGTCAAAGTGACCTTACCAAGGGTCAAGTGACCTTTAAGGTGCCAAGTCAACCCTACCCAACCCTACATGGACCTTAGGGGAGGCCAATGAATCACCCAGGACCCAATGGGGTCAACCTAGATGGTCAAACTGACCAAGTCAACCCTCATTTAGGGTCAAGTCAACTTAGCCCAAAAAGGGCTAACCCAAGCTCAAGCCACTTCTCCCTTAGGCTAAACCCATTCCCATGACCATCATAATCAAGTGGGCTGCATTTAGTGTGTAAGGCTGACTAGTCAACCAGAGGTGACTAGGAGAGAGAAAAGAGCTCCTCTCCATGATAATGGAGGAGAGAGAAAATGGGGAAGAGGAAAGGGAAGAGAGAAGCCGGCCAAGGAAGACCAACAGCCACCAGTTATGGCTGTAATCAACTCCTCTAGGGGAGAGGAGTTGATTCCAGCCGTTTCCCGGCCACCAAGGGGTGGGTTCAGCCCCCTCCACACAACCCGAGCCACACCTTTAATGGTGTTAATGGCTATTGAAGAACCAGCCTCTCCTCTCCCCCATTTGCCATTTAAACACCTTCAGGGAGCCGAGGGGATCATTTTAGAGCGTTCACCTGGAGGAGACGGGCCATTCCACTGTGCAGTTGCAGAAGCCGAGCGCCGCCGCCGTCGTCAATGGCATCCCGCCGCTCCTCTCGCATCCAGGCCGCCAGGAAGGTCCTCCTCCTTCTCTTTTCTCATGGGTAGATCTTAGGTTTCATTAGGGCCAAGGTTCGGGCACAATTGAGCCCGATCCAACTCGCAAAATTCATGGCTTTTGGCCGAGAATTTATTTGGTTGGATCGCCGGAATCCGCCCCTCCGGCGGCTGTGCCGCCGTCTGGCGATAGCCACCACCTCAACGGAGGTGATGGTGGCGGTGGCCGGCCGGGGAAGGGACTGGGTGGCCGGCGGCAGACGCTTGAAGTCGGCACAGGAAGAAGCGATCCTGGCCGTTGGCTCATCGGGGACGATAACCCAGCGCCGTCGATCTGCGCCAAGATTCGCGCGGCATCAAATCAAATACTTTAGGATTTAAATAAAAATCATTTCATTTCTGTCACACTAGATGTATTTAATGTATTTAATTTTTAAAAATACCTAGGGACCCTGAATGGAAATCTGCCCAACATGAAAATTGTAGCTTAGGGTGTCTGGTTTGTAGCAAAAATTGTTTGGACCCTTTTGGGCCACTGGTTAGACCAGGGTACCCTTTTTGGTAGGACCTATACCTAGGCCTAAACAGAAATTATTTTTGGTGCCCACACTTCATTCCTTGTCCAAACAAGTTGAAATTTGGGCAGTGAGAAAGTCTTAGTCATATCTAGAACCTGTCCAAAATATAGAATTTTTGGAGAATATTTTTCTATAGTTTTTAGAAAAATTTAATAAATCATGATTAATTTAATTATGTCACCTAATTAATTTAAAACTCCCCCAAATTTTGGTGGGTGGTCTTAGATGTCATGATAGGTATAGGGTTAAAACTTTAGCTCATTTGGAGATGTTTAGGATAGGTAATTTACCCACCCTATATATGACCTTATAAGGGTATTTTGGTCAAAAGCCACTATTTGATGGTTGAGTGGCCAAATTCCCTCATCAGAGGCTGAAATTTTGGCCACTGATATAATTTGACTTTTTACACTCACTTATGGAGTTTGGAGTGGATTGGACTAGGGTAGCCCTAGAATTTTAGGGTAGGCCCTTTAGGGTAAATTTCTAGGGTTTGAAGAAATTGGGGTCAAAAGACCTTGGATGGACTTGAAACTTGGGAATGATGTCCATAGGGTTACTATGGTCCTGTGGTTAAAATTTTAGGGCATTTGGAAGACTTAAAACCCCTTAAACCCATAACCCACAGGTCCCAGGATCGAAACCTGGCTCTGATACCACTTGTAAGACCCCCTTTTTTTTTTCTTTTTGAACACCGGGGTCTTAGGCCCAGAACCGCCGTTTTGTGGTGATGACTCTTCAGGGCGTGAAGGAGTCACCGCAAAACGGCGGTTCTGGGCCTAAGACCCCGGTGTTCAAAAAGAAAAAAAAGGGGGGGTCTTACACTCTACATTCATTAACGATTTTCGTGGAGTCCAACGTCGTAGTTTTAAATTTAGATTTAAATTTTGATTTAAAAATTTCACAAAGAAATGCCCGCGGAAAACACTCATCACCAACTATAGAGTTGGATGCTCCCGGAGTTGAAAGGTAGTGCGGGAGACACAACTCCACATACCCAACTACGTTCGCTAATGTGTGTATGCACTGATCATCAAAAGGCGGAGGATAAATGCAAGCGACCGGGCTTGGAAAATAATTGTGTATGGGGGACACCACATCAAAACGTACCATCATCATGGAATCACTTGCGGTCCAAAACGAAGCCTTACCCAACACCAAGCGGTCAGATGAACGGTCCATCCTTGGAATAGCATAGTCAGATCTATGAAGAGTAGTTGAAAAACCGAACGCGACAACTAACAAATATCTCACACACATCCGTCTGGGTAAGTCTAATTGGGAAGTTGGATAAATAAACATCTCCAGATATCACGGGCTAGAAATGACAAGCTCGTTCCCTTACAAGTCATCCAATCGAGCCAAGTGAACCGAAGGAGGAGTTGACATGGGCGATTCCGGAGGAGGAACTAAATCATACTCACCATCAAAGCATGGATTTAACGTCCAAGAAAAATCCTTCGGGTGCATGCCTTCAAAATCAAAGGAAAAATCAAACAGTAGATTCGTCCTTACCGAAAACTCAACTGGATCGTCATCATCTAACTCACTATCAGATAAACATTCATCATGGGGTGACTGTACCAACTCAGCTGACATGTCTTCCAACTCGCTCGATAATTCGTCCAAATCAGAATCAGTATTGGTCTCAAAAGTAGGCAAAATCATACTCAACAAAATTTCAAATCCATTTCGGGCTTCTGGCGAAGGAGCTAACATCAAAGAAATGTCTATCGGGTCCTCAGTGCTATCGTCATCCACAAATAGCATTCCCAAACATAGTAAATCTTCCAAAACATCACATCCTTCGCTAACCAAATCTTCCCACGAAGTAGGTATATTGTCTAAATCATGATGGAGGGTTGGGCAAATTGAATCCCGGGGAGAATCTAAATTAGTATGACCCTCAAGCAATGATGATAATATCAATGAAATATCTCCCGGATGTGCACCACTAAGATTATCCCAAGATAAATATCCATCCAAAGGTGACTCTTCCAACACCGTTGAAACATCTACCAATCCTGGATCAATCATTATAATATTGTGATCCTCACTCGTACTTATAGGACTGGATTGATCTAACGGGGAAGCTAAATAAATGGGCACCTCAATATGTTCCGGGGTAGAAGGAACTAGCTCATGTTCTAGCAGGTCATCACCTAAATCAGTAACAGGTAGGCTCTCAACATAGGGTGACTCAGCCGTAATGTCTTCTGACTCAGGGTCATCAGAAGACTCCATAACTATCAAGGGAGATGCCTCAGAAACATCGCTGAAAGGAAGAGGAGACGATTCCTCAGAGGAGAAATCCTCATCTAGGTCACTAGGGTAACCAATCTCCTCATTATCGCTCAAATCACCAGCTTATTCAGACTCGTCCTCAGTGATGGGCACAGTCTTAGACACCCCCTCAGACTCAACAGGAGAGTCAACGACTAATTCAGGCAACTCTAGGAGAGACTTAAAAGGGTCTATGGGCGTAATCGGGGTATGATGCTCAATATAGCCATGGTCAGATACGCCGCTAGACTCACAAGTCATAGTCATCTGTCTGCCCCTATAGATAGGATAACTCTCACCCCGCGGGCTCATGACAGTCCTAGCAGTCACATGTACCAAACTCGAGATAGGGGACCTCACTATTTCCTTTCCTCGATAGGTGGGTGCAGGTTTGCTATGGGTAGCTCCCCCAGCCTGGGGAAAGGATCTGTCCTGGGAGAATAGGTCACCCCTATGATCAGGTTTGGATAAGGTGCCATAACTATACTGTCTAGCGGATGTCGGGCTAGTAGTAAGGCAGTAGGGGGAATCAATTTTCTCCAAGAGTATTCTTCGCAGGTGGGGCCAGGCATATGGATAGCTACCAGCTCCACGCTCTTCGTTCAGCCAAAACACGCAGGCTCGAGCTCTTAACCGCTCTCGGACTACATTAACCTTTTGGTAGTCCCCCAATTTGTTATAATCAAAATAGGTTTCTACCCCCTCAAGACAGTATCTAAAATACTTGGGATCCCCATACCCATCATAGGTAAAAATATTAGTGTGTCGATAAGTTAGGGGACGATTGGAAGTGTTAACGTCGAAAGCCATTTCAGCGTGAACCAGAGAGGACACTCGATCCAGATTTTATGCCAATACAAAGAAAGGGTACCTGAACAACTAATTCTAGGAAAGAAATAATTGTTCCCGCTTAGCCACTAAGATTATAATTATATAAAATAGATTTTCTTGCACGAAAAAATATGATGTTTATTAAAATTTTGTTTTTTTAAAATTTGACTGAAAAATAAGAAATTTACACCGCTATTGGCAGAAACCAAAAAAAAATTTTTTTGTTAAATTTTCAAATAAACGAACTAGAAGCGTACGTGCCGACGTGCAAATAAAAGGGGGAGAGTGCCAATTAAGAAATTTCCGTGAACCTCCCTCTGATACAAAATTGATGCAGGCTAGTCCTTTTGGGCGTTATGGTGATCGACGTAAGTAACGCAATGCTCTCCACTAACTCTCACGTCACGCTCAAGCAACCCAAACGCATCAACCTCCCAACTTGGATATTTATTAAACATAGACGACTGAGGGTTCTCAAAGACCTTCAAGATAGTACCAAGGCAATAGGCCAAGGTCCTCTCAAGCAACAGGAACCCACATGATTCGGTCGAGTGTTGTTGTACCAAAAGAGAATCCACCGAAAACAAAAGATTCAGACAAGGTTGGTTCTCTCCCAACAAAATAAAACGAGGGCCGCCACACCTCACGAACTTAAACAAAAAAAGGAAAGCACCAACAATATCAATGAAAATTTAACCACGAAATTTCAAACGCTTTACAAGCCATGCCACACGCATATGCCAAAAGATCTATCAAGAGGAGAAAACACACAACGGTAGAGATTTTCTTTACCCAAACCGGAATAGGTGATTCCGGTTATCTCGCTTGAATCGCTCTTCCACGGTTCCGTCGGAGTTACGCAGGATGGAGAGGAAACTCATCCTCCTTCGTCGCGTCACGCCTTGACCGAGATCCACAAGAGATTACCACAAGCACCTTGCTCTAACCACCAAGAGAGAGGGGTGACTGGATTCTTCCTTGAAGGGGGAAGGGGCGGGTCAGGTTGTGCTTGAGAGAAGTCAGTCGGCTATGGATGAAAGGGAGAGGAGGCTAGGGGGTGGTGGCTTGTGAAGGAGGGGCTTTGGCTGGCCCAGAGAAGGAGGAGGGAGGGGATGTTGGTGGCTAGGAGAGGGAGAGAAGGCTAGGATTGAGAGGGAGCCGAAATTAGAATAGGAGGGAGCGGGGGACATTCCTTTTGGAGATAGGATTTCAAATTCTCATTCAACTTAACCATATGAAAACAATCCATGCCTATATATAGGCTACACCACTCAATCTCCACCTTAGAAAATTAACACCCTCATGATGGCTATATGCACCCATCATGAATTAAATAAAGCATAGAGTTTACATGAAGAATAAAAAATGCAAGATGGTTATAAGCACCCATCATGGAATACAAAATTAAAATGCTTGAAATAAGATTGCTTAAAATAACAATCGATAAAATAACAATTTAATAAAAAATATAATTATAATTATTTTATTCATAATTATATATTTTATTTAATAGAGGCGGTGACATTGGCGTCGAGGTAGAAATACCATCCATGAGCTTGCGGCCACAACCATCCCAATCCACGAACGCTTTCAGACGGGGATCCATGGCGCCATCAGAAATGTACCACTACCGTCTGCTCAATTCTAGTTATCTGGGGGCTCTCCATGATCACCCCCACCCCCAGGGAATTCCTCCCCGATGCACCATCCACCTTCACCTTCCATGGGGTCGGACGGGTGAGCTCTTCCTCCTCCACCTCGATCACATAATCGGCCAAAAAGTTGGCCATCGCTTTAGCCTAGATCGAGAGGCGGGGGACGAAGGAGATGTCGAACTCGCTCAACTCCACCAACCACTTGGCCAGCCTGCCATAATGTTCCACCCCCTCAAAGATGTTGCGGAGGGGATGGTCAGTCAGTACTCGGATGGAGTGTGCCTGGAAATAGGGCCGCAGCCTCAGGGCCGAGATGACCAGGGCGAAGGCCAGCTTCTCCAAGATTGGATACTGGATCTCGTCCTTCCTCAAGACCTGGCTTATATAGTATATGTGGAGTTGCTTCTTCCCCACTTCACGAACTTGGATAGAGCTCAAACCTCTGCCCCGACCCCGAGGTACAAAAATAGGTCCTCCCCCTCCTTCGGCTCTTGGAGGAACGGAGCCTGTGTCAATTGCATCTTGAGCGCCTGGAATGCCTCCTCGCACTCACTGGTCCACTCGAATTCCCCCCCCCCCCTTAGTGTTTTGAAGAAGGGGGAGCACTTCTCCACAGCTCGGGAGAGGAACCTCATTAACCCTGCCAGATTCCCTGTCGGTCGTTGTACCTCCTTTATATTCCGCGGCGACCCCAGCTCCACGATATCCTTGACCTTATCAGGATTTGGTTCGACCCCTGCGGGGGTGAGGAGGTGCCCCAAGAACTTCCCCCTGCTAGCCCCGGAGACGAACTTTAGGGGTTCAATCGCATCTTGTACTTGCGCATGGTGGCGAAGGTCTCCTTTAGGTCCTGGAGGTGAGAGTCCACATCTTCACTCTTGATCATGAGATCATCCTCGTACAGCTCCATGTTCCTCCCCATCTGTTCTTTGAAAACCCTATCCATCACCTTTTGATAGGTCGCCTCTGCGTTCTTCAGCCCAAAGGGCATCATTTTATAATAGTAGCACCCATCACTCATGATGAACGAGACATCCTTGATGTCCGGGTGGTGCATCCTGATTTTATGATAACCTGAAAATTCATCTAGAAAACTCATTACAGAAAAACCAACGGCTGAGTCAACCAGCGTGTCGATCCGAGTCAAGGGATGACAGTCCTTAGGACAAGATTTATTTAGCAAAGAGAAGTCGATACACATACGCCACCGGCCGTCTCCCTTTTTAACCATGACTACATTGGAGACCCAGCCGGGGTATTGGATCTCGGACACGCAGCTGACCTTGAGACGCTTTGCCACCACCTCTCGATGGGCTCAACCAGCTTGTCCGCGGTGGACCTCTTCTTTTATTGGATAGGGCGTGCTCCCGGGTCCATGTTGAGGTGGTTTCCACATCCGCGTCAACCCTCGGAATCTCTGCGGCGCTCCATGCGAAGATTTCCACATTCCTCTGGATGCACGCTAGCATCCTGCCTTGAGATTCCGGGATCAGTCCTCCACTGACGCGGATATTCTCCACCCTGCCTTCACGGTTGAGGACCTCCAGCTCCACCACCTCCTCCGCAGCCTCCAACCGGGACTGCTCCCCCATTCCTCTACATCCCTCTCCTCTGGGACAAGGACCTCCACCTCCACCTCTTCCTCTACGGCCATCGCCTCTGCCGACTCCTCCCGATCTCATCCTGCCACCTCAACCTTGGCGCAGCTCTCTGCCCCCAACTCCTCTCTTCCAACTTCCTGCTCCGCCTCCTCCATCCTTCACTCCATCTCCTCGACCCCCTCTTGCTAAGATATGAAGTTCACGGCGGTGACATAGCATTCCCCCGCCACCTTGGGGTCCCCCCTGACCCGGACCTGAATCCCGTCGGCATTGAACTTTAAGCACTGATGGAACGATGAGGGGACACAGCGTAATGCACTGATGAGGGGCCTCCCGAAGAAGGCGCTGTAGCTGCTGGGGGCATCCACAATGATGAACCTGCAGTTCCTGGACTGCCCCCCAGGGTGACATGGAGCCCCACTTCTCCTTCTACATCCTTTATCTCCCCTGAAAATCCGAACAAGGGCCCATCCGAGGCCAACACCCTCTTCACCTCCACCTTCATTGCGTCAAACACCTTCTTAAAGATGACGTTGACGGAGCTTCCGTTGTCAACGAGGATCCAGGAGACGGTAAAATTTTTGATGGCTGTTTGGATGACCAGCTCATCGCAAAATGAATCCTCATGATCCTGTATATCGCTCCTCGAGAAGATGATCGTCTCTTCTGGGGGTGGGTTTTGGGATGTGTAGCCAACGCTCCGGTGATACATGGTCTGGAGGCTCGCCCTTCAGGAGTCCTCTACCCCCCCCCCCCCCCCTCGTGGATCACCCTGATCCCTCTTTGGGTTCTGACATCCACCCGGTCTTCACAACAGTCCTCCTCTGCCCGAGGTAGGACCTCCTTGATCCTCACTTCCTAAGGCCCCTGCTGTTGCTTTCTTTTTCCCCTTAATTCAAGGAACTCCGGGCACGTGGCTGTGGCGTGCCCTTCCTCTTGATGGAAGTCGCAGTAGGGCAACTCCACCCTAACTTCTCTCCTCCTCCTCCTTGCTACTCTCCTCCTCTCACCTATGACTATGGCCATAGCATATTCTTGATCGGGGAGTCAAGGCCTCTGCTCCCGCCTACAACCCGGGGGGTGGAATTGATCTTGCCCCCTTGCTGGCGATCCCTTCCTTGGTACCCTCTCTATGGCCCCTATCCTTGCCACTGGAGATGCCTCTACTCCCTTTGCCGGGGCTCGGCTCTCCTCTCCTCCTACCCTCTTCCGCCTTTTGGATCCTTCTCCTCCTTTGTGGCCCACCTGGCCATCTTCCGGGCGAACTCCATATTTTACACCTCCCCGTCAACTTCTCTTTCCGCCCTCTCCATCAGCTCCTCGTAGCAGAAGGGGGGGGGGCACTCTCTTCAGCTCCATCCTAAAGAAACCCTGCTGCAGGCCCAGTATGAAAGCCATTATCAGTCTGTGGCCCGACATCTCCTGGACCTGGGTGACCTCCTCCTAGAACCGATCGACGTTGCTCCCCAACGTCTCATTCACTACCTGCTTGATATGGAACAGGGACTCAGACTCCTTCTTCCTCCACTTCGAGGTAGTGAACCTCAGCATGAATCCCTGGCACAAGTCCTCAAAGCAGTAGATGGAGCTGGCCAGTAGCTGGTGAAACCACTCCCTCTCCTTCTCTTTGAGGGTGATGGCGAAGAGTCAGCACTTGAACCCATCCGACATCTGCCGAATTGAGACCACGTCCTCAAACCACTGGACGTGTTGGACCGGGTCTCCCTTCCCGGTGTAGTAGGACATCTCGGGTTCCTTGAACCCCTCCGAAACTGGAGCAGAACTGACCAACTCGCTGAAGGGGCTGCCTCCCCCAACTGAGCAAGCTGGCGCGTCTCGCGGGCCCAGCTTGTTGATCCGGCCTCTGACTGCTGAGATAGGGAAGAGCTCGCGCCCGGGGAGCTCGCACCCCCGGCCCTCCTCGGCAACTTCCTTTCCAGCTCGCCTATCGGGGGCATCCTCCCCTAGGGAGGGGGCGGCTGCGATCTGAACAGTTGGATTCAAGTACTAGGCCCGCGTGTCGGGTGCGGACTTGACGAGACCCAACACCTCGTTCCTGAAATCTTCGAACATCCCCACCATGGCCAGAGGTGTGGGGTGGGCGGCGAGTATGACTTGTCAAATCCTTGCCCTACTGTCATCGAGCTCGATGAAGGTTTTCTGTACTGACCACGCTCCATGCTCACCGAACCGAAATGTTGAAACCAAAATTCGGTCTCCCATGGAGTTCACCCTCGGGGAAGGGGTGATCATGCACCTACTTCGCTCCTGCATGCAAAATGACAAGGGAAACAAGGAAGAACTGACCCAAGGGCTCGGCGGGGAGGACCCACCACACACCTAGAAGATCTAAGAGCGCTTCCCCTCCTTAGCCAAAGGCCGAGCTAAGGTATCCTCAGAAAGCGCTTGAGAGACGGAGCAAGAGAGCACATAAAGCATGCTTTCTGAGGTACCCCATGGGTCCTATTTATAGATTTATGAAAATAGCCTGCAAATAGCCAACTCCCTCTATTCTGAATCGCTATATGAAGTCCAGATTGACCTACCAACTATGAAACTCTGCTGTTCTGAAAGGCTATGGGCTGGCTAGCGGGGGAAAAATATTGAAAAGTATCTCATAGACCTGGGCGAGCTGAGGAGCTCGGCCAACCCTGAAGGTCTTGCTCGCCTACTATATGTCGAGCTCCATAGGGCGAGTGCGAGTTGTATGCGCTGCTCGCCATTCGATCTTTCTTCATTAGTCGAGCTCAGTTCGACGAAGCATGGGACTGGCTCGGCGAATGACAAGCTTGGGGTTGCGACGAATGCCGAGCTCGGGTTCGGCTTTCCATGCCGAGCACATCTACCGCCTTCAGATTACTTTGCTGAGCTCTCCTGATGCTTGGGTGATCTGAACCGGACGGTCTGGTTCCTGGAGACCTCACTCGCCGGATACGGGGTTGTATAGTGATGAGCCTTGCCGTACCGACACCCCATGAAAACGTGACAATCGCCAAAACAAGATAGCTTAAGCATGCCTCTTACAAGGCTCATGTTTTCCATAGCATTTAACTTATCCATTCCTACATGCCCCAGCCTCTCATGCAATATAGCAGCGCTATCGTTTGCTCTCATCCGATCAACATAAGAGTTTGTCGCAAGAACAAATAAGTTCTTTACTCTCCTCCCAACATGATCAACATCAGCCTTTACCGCCGATACATTGCCAAGTAAATTCACTTCTGTTGGGCCAAACCGATCGTGATACCCTGCGTCTACAACATTGGTCACAGAGAAGAGGTTCTTATTCATGCCCGACACATGATCCACACAACTTAATGTGAGTGGCCCCTTATCACTACCCAAGGACACGACCCCCTCCTTCTCTACTGCATAAATAGTATTATCAGCAGTTATGATAGCTTCGTTACTTGAGTAGGCTTGCAGAGAAGAGAACATCGACTTGTCTCCGGTGAGGTGATGACCATACCTAGAGTCCACGATCCACTCTTCGTTGAAGTCGACGTCGGACAAAGCACAGACACATGTGCCCGTCATGAAACCTGATTGATAATTTTACATCAAGTCCGAAAACTTAATGTTGTTAAAACTCCAAAAAATAGGTGAGGATTCACGCGGCGCCCCGGGCGGTTTATTTAAGTAGAAAAGTAGATTGTGATTTTTATTTAAGAAAACAGGGTCCGCGTATTTACTTATTTGGATATAAAAAGATGTGATCGAGTTTTAACGAAAGGAAGCAAGTGCACCTATCGTGAGTAGTACAGGATATTCCGGGTGGAATATCAATGTCGTATTGTTCTCGGGGTCGGTTCTATTATTTCTACTCTTCCCTGGAGAGGACTATTATTTTACCGATAATTACTTGTCGGGAATGTTTTTAAATATCTAAAAGTAAAAAAGAAAGTCAGAAAACAGAAAATGAAAGCATAAAAGGTGGAGCCGATGAAGAGCTTAGCTCGATGGCACCGAATAGAATTAGAACTAAAATATACTTTAAATAAAAAGAGATCCTAAATTTCTAATTAATTAAGGGGGAGACTCGGTTGTGGAGGTTCCACTAGAATGAGCTCACCTAGCTATAGGGCTATCGCTCACCTTAACGCTAAGACTATTCGACCGAACGTTAGTCCGACGAAGAATTCCTCTTAATGCCCGCATTACGCTAAGAACCCCGCTATTGGGTGGGGAACCCAATCCGGTAGAGTTGGCGCGCCTCCTCTCTCGAGGGTTAGTGCGGAACTCTCTTGGCCAAGGGGTGATCGGTCCATATGCACGGCCTCTCGGCTAGCTAGAATATGGACTACGGAAATAGGGCCCACACATCGAATATGTGGTCCTATGCATCATAAACCGTAGGCAAACCTTAAGTAATTTTAATTAATTAGAAAGTAAGGACCTTTAATTATTTTAAGCTATTTTATCTGTCTCAATGCTCTTCGATACTGAGGGCTAAGAACGGTTAGCCACTCATCAGAATGGGGACGGCTTGCGAGGAAAGCAATATATAAAGCGATAACGAAAGCAGGAAGGTGAAAATAGTAAAATGAAAGCAGTAAAGGAAAGCTGAAAATTGCAAGTCCTACTCAAACGAGTAGGACTGAATTGAAAGCAGTAAATTGCGAGTCCCGGCGCAAATGCGTGTGCGGGAGAAAGAAAGCGGGTCCTACTCAAATGAGTAGGACTAAATAAATGCAACACACGCACACACTCGACAGAAAGTAAAACTCACGCACATACACACGACATAATTGAAAACACACGCACACAAATCCAACTCAAATGAGGAGGGAAAAATAAATGCAGGTCGTACTCAAACGAGTAGGAGAAAATAAATGCACTCACCCTACGAAAAGTAAAACACACGTACTCGACATAGAGTAAAAACTCACGCACACAACCAGAAATTAAACACACTCCACACACTCTACTTGATTGAAATAAAGCAAAGCGCCATTTAACTCTTAACGAGTAGGCGGAAATAAATGCGCACGCGTACAGAAATAAAAAAAACTAAGTTACCTAAAAATTAAAACAACTGCATTTCTACCGCTAGAATGCGGTAGAAATGCGTAAAAAGCTGAAATATAAATAAACCGGGCAAAAAGGTTTGCAAACAAACGCAAAATGAAAATGCCTGAAAAATTGAAATTCATACATTTTTACCTCTAGAATGCTGTAGAAATGCGTAAAAAGAAGAAATAAAAATAATAGGGGCAAAAAGTTTTGGAAAATAAAGAAAAAATACAAGTGTTTAAAAAATTAAAATGACGATAAATCCATTCTTATATCTCTATAAAACACTTAAAAATTGGAAGAAAGTGTAAGATAACGAAAAGGTTTACGTAAATAACAAAACAAACTAAGTAAAAAAATCAAAAACCATTTTTATAACCATTTTTATAGTTTTATAAGGATGTATATGAAGTGTACGGAAAAATTCTAACACTAACCAAAGCTAGTAACAATAATGAAAACATTAAACTATAACTCTAACCTCATACACACACGCACACGGATTTTAAAGAACGAAAAATAAAGTTAAAACGAAATAATAATAAGATTGCATAAGAGTGTTGCTAAGAATCATTCCAAACCCAGAATAAGAGATAAAAAACAGATTTTATTAAGTTAAAACATGAGTTACAAAGAAAAGAAAATAAAAGCTAAGGAGAGGCGGAGAAAATATCCCTTACATAACATTTGGAACCCATCCGAGCAGCATAACTCCTATACAAAATGGTTCAAAAGTAGGAACAGGAACTCAAGCAGAACACTGGAATTTATAGACAAAATTTTGAGTAACACGCCCCCTGACACGGGCGTGTAGGGGGGGCAGGTCAGCACTGTACAAAATGAGGCTAGCGATTTGACGGGATAGTGGACTTCGGGATGGACAGCAGCGGTCATGCCCCAGGTCACTAGCGTGATGCTGGGCGTGTAGAGGAGGTGGATCTGGGCGCGGTGCATCAAAAGTCGTCACGCGGGTCTTATCGGCCAGGTGGAGAAGTCACGCCCCAGGTCACGGCAAGATGCTGGGCGTGTCGGGGGTTCGACGATCGTCGAGCAGAAAATGTCGAGTTGAAAATCGTCAAGCAGGAAGAGGAGTCACGCCCTAGGTCATAGGAGTGACTCTGGGAGTGTCGCGGAGGTGTCGACGATCATCGAGCGGAAAGTCGTCGAGCGGAAATCGTTGATTTCGCGGGATTTTAAAGTGTCACGCCCCGGGCACGGGCGTGACCAATAAGTCACGGGCGTGACATGGCAATTTTTTGCTGAAAAATAAAATATAAAACAAGTTAGTAAAATATTTACAAAAATAGGAGCATTTTATTGAATAAAAACAAGTAAAAATGAAAAAAATAAATGAAAACAACTTAAGTAATGTACATAAAATAGGTATATTTACAATTCATCAAAACCTCCGCCCCATCCAGCTTCTTCAGTACTCAAGCAATTTTCCTCCTTGCCTGCAGCATGCTCAGGCTATAGTTTGACCTTGCATTAACGCTTGAAGTGTCCTCGCTGATGACACCTGTAGCACTTCAACTTCTTCTTCCAATCCTTCTTAGGAGCAGCACTCCTCTCTGGCTGATAAGAAGTTGAAGGCTCATTTTCAGCAGTGGTGTTCTTCTTCTTCCCATCCCATCTCTTCTTCTTCTTGCCTGTAAAGAGGGCTTCACTACCTCCTTCAGAGATAGTCACTCCAACCATCTGTCTGGCCAAACTTTCCTGTGAAGCAAGTAGGTTCCCAAGCTCCAGCAAAGATGGCTGAGTTGCCCAGCCTTGAACAGAAGTTACAAAGGCAACATACTTATTCCGCAAGCCGCGGATAATGTGCCTTTTCAACTTAACCTTTGAGATAAGCTCATCAGGATCAAGCGCTGATATCACAGCACACATGCTCTTCATCTTCAGAAAGAACTTCGCGATTGTTAGGTCTCCTTCAGTTGTCCTAGCCAACTCATTCTCTAGGAAATGTAGCCTCTCCACGTTCTTCCTGTTGAACAACTCATCAATGGTTGTCCAGATATCAGTAGCTGACTCACATCCAATGATGTGATCAAACAACTCTGGTGAAACAACACTCTTGAGAACAAAATCCGTCTTTGCATTTGTTTTTCTCCAGAGCATCACCTGCTCAGCAGTCCCAAAATAGCAGTAACATCCTGCCTGTCGTCACCACCGACGACCTCCCATAGCTCCTCGCCAAGAAGAAAACTCTCCATGCACGACTTCCACTTTTTAAAGTTAGTCGTCGTCAAGAGTTCAATGCCCAGACCCCTTGCATAGCTCCCTTCCATTGCAACAACTTTGGTTAAACCTTCAGAAGCACAAAGAAACAACACAGGTTGACTATGTAACGTCCTGATTCGAACTTGGCCCCTCGTGCGCGTTTTTGAGTCGGGGGTGCTGACTGTAGTTTGAAGGAGTGCTGGCAGCTGGGCTGCACTTGTAAATGGGAGGAGAAATCAGTATAGAATAGGACACGGGTAGAGACACGAGCGTGTCCTTAACCGTGTGGTAGAGGCCAGCTCTCGAGTCGATGACTCGAGTATGTCCAGAGAAGGACACGGGTAGTGACACGGGAGTGTCACTACACCTGTGAAGTGACATGGGTAGTGACACGAGCGTTTCACTACCCTGTGCAGAGACACGGGTAGTGACACGGGCGTGTCACTACACGTGTGAAGTAACACAGGTAGAGACATGGGCGTGTCCCTACCCGTGTGTGTCGAGTTGAACTCGACGAAGCGTGTCGAGATCGACGAAGTGTATCCTGTGCAGTGACATAGGTAGAGACACGGGCGTGTCCCTACCCGTGTGTGTCGAGTTGAACTCGACGAAGCATGTTGAGGTCGACAAAGCATGTCGAGATCGACAAAGTGTATGACACGGGTAGAGATACGGGCGTGTCCTTACCCGTGTGTATCGAGTTGAGTTCGTCGAGACGTGTCCAAAGAAGGACACGACCATGGAACACGGCCGTGTCATGTGGACACGGGTCAGGACACGGGCGTGTCCCTACCTGTGTCGAGTATTGAACCGACACTAAAACCGTCGTTGACGCTTTGCCCGAAGCAGGACACGGGTAAGGACACGGGTGTGTCCCTACCCGTGTCACTTTTCATATATAAGGGTTGTGAAAATCCTAGCCATTTTCACTCCTCATTTCAGCCATTTTTCCTGAGAGAAACTTCTGTAGAGAGGGAAAACTGCTGGAGCAAGTCTTAGAGGAGAAGATCCGCCGCCGCCGTGAAGGAGAAGATGCCGCCGAGGAGAGTTACACGATCCATGGCCAGAAATAGTGGAAATGCCAGAAATGAGGTGAGCTTCCTCCCATCTCCCCTAGTGATAGATCTATAGATATCTAGGTGAGATGTCGACTCAAAAGATTCTTGACTAGCGAGATGGTGATTTCTCTTGGAAGAGGTCATTCTAGGGCTTGTGCTCTAAGGCTAGTTGTGTCTTCAAGCTCTCCAACCTTCTATGTGAATATGGGAGATGGTTTCGTGAAGAGTCAAGGCCACATGAGGGTGAATAAGGGAGGAGCAATCTCTGGTGTGATTTGCGAAGATCAGCTTGAGGAGGAAGATGAACCGATGTCGTTCATTCCGCCTTAAGATGCATGCAAAATCTGTGTTTTGCGTGCATCAATCTCCTTGGCCATTTGCAGATGTGTTATGTCCAGATCTGGGCTTTTTACTAAACACGAAAGTTGACGTTCTTGAAAATAACTTTCCAACGAGTGGTTGCACGACTTCAGGCGAAGTCGGTAGCCATAGGAAAGGCTGATTTCAAGTATGATACTATTGAATCTTGGTTGAGGTCTGAACATAAACGTTGTAGCCCATGGAAAGACCTTTACATTGAGGGGTTACACATCTTCACCGGATTCCTATAGCTTCAGGAATCTCCAATTGAATTTACTGTCCAGAATTAGTCTGCGCTTAAATTCTGGGTTTAATATAACATGAATTTGGATTCGATGGATTCAATGCTGCAGTTAATTGGAGGTTTGGGTGAACTCTTTTATGTTAATCATCTTAGTTCTATAATTGGTGAAGTTTAATAATTGGATCTAATGAAATTGATTTGTGAAGCGAAGCATACTCAAACGAAATGATTTGATAGAAATTGGTAGACTAATATAAATGTGCATCATGTTTATTTTGTGTTGAAATCATTTCGGATGACATGTAGGAGGATAATCTATGACCATGTGAATAACTTTTTAACAGATTGAATTTAGTAGTCCAATGCTTAGAGTGTCATCTCCCTATGGGTAGCATTGTGGAAGGGTGTAAGTGTAGTGTTGACCGTCACTAGTTGGGATTGCGTTGAGATGAGTCAAAGTCAGATGGTTGGGCTTGGTCCTCGGTGCTCATTTCCCGGGGCTCCTTCCGTGCTGAGAGATTGGTTGGGCTTGGTCCTCATGCTTTCTCCGAGGATCCTTCCATGCCATGGTAATGTGTAATTCCATACGGTGTGAGTCGACACGCGGTGTCGTAATCCTGGGTTAAGGATAGTGTGGCAGGTCTATGGGCTCGCCGATCATCACACCGACGAGAGTTGACAGTTAGACTTTAGGTGATTGGGCTTGGTCCTCGGTATTCACGTCCCGTGGCTCCTTCCATGCCAAGTGAATGGTTGGGTTGTGTACTCGTGCTTTCTTCCAAGGCACCTTCCGGTCACCCCAGGCCAGTTTGAGATGTCTTCTCGGTGCACATCTACCCGAGACCCCGCTGGGCCATAGTACGCATGGGCTCTGCTGTTGTGTTCTTAGCATTGAGGCGTACAAAGGACTAGGTGAAGTAGTGTGGATACCTGCCTAGTAGTAGAGATGCTCGCTCTACTGTCACCGCCTGGCCACGACGGTTGATGCTTGTGAGGTTAGCTACCTGCTCGAAAAGTGGGAACTACTAGTCTGTGTCGGCACAACGATTGCATGTGTGTGATCATGTGTGAGTCATTTCATAGCATACATACCATCTCATAACATTGCACAACAAGATCCTCATCGTATACGTTTGTATGGGCACTCCTATACGATGAGTTACTTTAAGAAAACCGATGCTTAACTTATAAGCTTGTATGGGCATCCTTATAAGTTAAGTTACTTTCCTGATGTAGTTACTTGTACATGAAGATGGTTATATCTCTTGTAGAACTGCTAGATTAAAATGTTGTTAATCTTATTATACTATTACCACCTACTTGTACCTGTTACCTTACTTGTTATATATTGTACCCTTGTTCCTTTCTCCGCCCGGTGCCGAGTAGTTGCCGGGGGAGTGGATGTGAAGCCAATTAGATTTTTCGACTAACGGTTGCTACGTCTTCCTTTGTAGGAGGTCACCCCGCAGGTAGAGCAGTCGCAGACTTTGCAGCACGATAGCCAGGCCAGGACGACAGGTCCTGAAGGGACAGTACCGTCGCTACCGTCAGTTACTGATGTGTGTGTTGAGCAATTCTGATGTAGCCCTTTTGGGCATTTATTAGCTGTACTCTTATATATTATAGAAGCATGTTTTAGCTTCTCTATTTTGATGTACTATGAACTTATATACTTGGTGTGGATTTGACTTCTCTTTATTATATTTCGGTTGGGTTGGTATATGTATTGTTATTGGTTGTAGCCGGCAGAATAGGCGTCTTGTGGTACATGTTAGCTCGTGTGCTAATGCTACCGCAAGCTGGCTGTTCTGGGCATAAGACCCCCTTTGTGTCGTGTTTCAGGATCCGGGAGGGGGGCTCTTACAAATGGTATCAGTTTGCCACAATCCTTAACTAAAGAAGTCATTCAACAATGGTACCACTCCCGTTCGATTAGTCAGTTTGGGGACAAACTGACTTAGCTGAAGTAGTGGTGTGCCCATTTGTAATTCGCACTAAGTTTGTCCAACTTTGACCTTAAGATTAGCCAACATGACCATACGTTTGTGTTTTATGTGTAGATTCCAGTCCATGTTGAGCCGATGGGGGGCACTCCTGCCGCTTCCATGCCCACTCAGTTCCAACAATATGAGTTGGGGCAGACGCTCACCGCCATCCTGGATGCGTTTAGGCCGCAGCAGCCTCTGATGCAACAACATGCTCCGTGCTCTAACTAGTTGAGCACCTTTCGAGCCCTCTACCCTCCCGCCCACCTCGGGACGAAGTTGGCCGTACGCATGGAGGAATGGCAAGACACGTTGCAGGAGTTGTTGGCGGGGATCCGTTGCCCAGCCAACATAGCTGTGACCATGGCGATGTCCGTCTTGGAACTACATGCTAAGAGGTGGTGGAAGTCCCTCATGGGCTCCACCTTCTAAGGCGGGGTCTATACAGAGATAAGTTGGAGCCAGTTCTCGGGTGTCTTCTTGGAGCACTTCATTCCCACATCCACTCGAAATGAACTCGAAGAGAGGTTTCTTCGACTGAAGCAAGGATCAAAACAAATTACGAAATATCAGTGAGAGATCCAGCACCTCACGAGATTCGCGGATTCTTATGATTTGGATGATAGAGGATACGCAAAGAATTTCGACAAAGGGCTGCGAGATCCCCTAAGGCAGGCCCTTTTGTTTATAGCGGTTGCTAGTTTGGCAGAGATTATCGATATGGAGAAGTGATTGGAGGCGGACCACTTGAGTAGTGGTAAGAGACCTGCGGAGGGCGTGATAGAAGCTGGCCCAAGCAATAGAAGAAGGCGGGACTTTAGAGGAGGAAGAGGACATCAAAGAGGTGGAGGGTGTTTCCACCGAGATTTTAGAGTGGAGCAACCGATTACGCAGCCGCCCGCGTTGCCTCCACCACCACAGCCTCAACAATTTCAGCAACCTGAGGGGCGTTATGGGCGGGTGTGCTTCGAATGCAACCAGTCGGGCCACATTCGACGATTTTGCCCGCAGTTGTTTGGGAATGTCCCTCCTGCTCTCCCTCCGGCATCTCCTCGAGGACGGGGTCACATACACGGTCGGGGACGAGGACCATGAGGAGGAAACCCCGGTCCTGCCCGAGAACAAGTATACGCGCTGGACATGGCGAAAGAACAGAATCCCCAGGATGTGATTGCAGGTATGTTGCAGTTAGTTTTCACATTTTCATTGTTTAACTTAACCTGCTTAAAAAATACTAGACACATACTGTTGAGTTTTGGTTATTGTCACTTAGGCACCGTGATAGTCGGCGGGAAGATGGCCTATATGCTGTTCGATACCGGTGCCTCACACTCTCTTTGTACAAACCCATATTCGCTGAGTCGGACCCGGAGACTCCAACGATCAGGATTGGGCTAGCTACAGGAGCTCCCTCCCTGA
The DNA here is from genome assembly GCA_039583875.1 of Platanthera guangdongensis. Lineage (NCBI taxonomy): Eukaryota > Viridiplantae > Streptophyta > Magnoliopsida > Asparagales > Orchidaceae > Platanthera > Platanthera guangdongensis. The sequence goes on from CM077156.1 coordinate 62,830,645, forward strand.
AGAAGTTCCCGCCCATGAGTGGGCGGGAATGCTTACGCTTGCGCCAAGCTCCCGCCTGGGAGGAGCTCTCGACCATAAGCAGGGGAGATCGCTTGCGCCGAGCTCTAAACAGGAAGGTTCTCGGCTCAGAGTTCTCGCCGAGTGGGGCCTAGGGCCCAGGGTAAAATGACCTAATTACTCTCAGGTAAAATTACACATGTACCCTCCGGATAAACAGCGGGATTCGGCTATTGGAAGGTCAGCTGAGGTTATTTCAGTAATCTCAGGTCAGCAAAAGGGTATAAATAGACCCATAAGGGCTCCTTAGAAAGCAAGCCTTCATTATCTTCCAAATCTCCCGTTCTTTCTGAGGAGCTCCTAGCCCAGATTTTGGCTTTAGAGGGGAAGCTCTTGGAGATCTTTTGGGTGTGAGGTGGGACCACCCTGCTGAGGTTTTGGGTCGGTGTTAGGTGCTTTGAAATTATTCGAGGGTCGAGACTCGAGAGAAGTTGGTGTTGGCTGCACCCCAGTTTTCAACTCCCGTTGAGGTCATTTTTGGCTTCAACAGTTCTGGTGCGGTGAGCATGGAAGCCAGCTGATATAAGAAAGCCTTGAGTTTTGTCCCATGGCTGGAGGTGAAGGTGACTCTGGCAGATTTGGGCGAGAGGGAGGCGGCTATGCGAGAACTCTTCCCTGGGCATGGTCTCACGGATCGGGCCAGCCAACCGAGACCGCGAGACGTGCCCTCTCGCCAGGCAGGAGGCGAGAGCCCTTTCAGCGAGCTCATCATCTCAGCTCCGGTACTAGAGGGGTTTCGGGAGCCTGACATGTCCTACTACTCGGGGAAGGATGACCCTGTACAGCACGTGCAGTGGTTTGATGATGTCGTTTCGATAAGGAAGATGACAGATGCCTTCAAGTGTTGTCTATTTGCCATCACATTGAAGGAGAAGGCTCGGGGATGGTTCTACCAGTTGCCAGCAAGGTCGATCTACTGTTTTGAGATCTGCGAAGAAGTTTCCTGTTGAGGTTCTCAACTTCAAAGAAGCGGAAGAAGGAGGCGGAGAGCCTGTTTGTAGTGAGGCAGAAGTAGGATGGAACACTGGGTCACTATGTTGACCTGTTTCAGGAATAGATCCTCCTGGTCCAGGAGGTCCCAGGGTATGCGCTGATGCTCACCTTTACCCTGGGGCTGAGGCCGGGATTATTCAGTATGGAGTTGAAGAGAGTGCCCCCTCTCCTTTGAGGAGCTCATGGAAAGGGCAGGGAAAGAGATAGACTTTGAGAGGGAAAATCCAGCGTTCTCCAGGAAGTTGGCCAGGCTGGAGGAAGATGATGTGAAGGAGCCTACTACAGGAAGGCAGAAGGAGCCGAGAGAGAAGAGGGAGCAAAGAGAAGAAAGAAGGAGGGAAGAACCCCGAATACATGGGTAGTAGCATGGATGGGGGGCCCGGGAGCCGAACAACCGGTTGGGTTGGAGGACCCAGGAGGGTCAGCCCCGGGCCAAGGAGGAGGCTACCAGGGAAGAGATAACTTACGAGAACCCAGGTGGTTCGACCAACCGGCATGGTGGCAGGAGACAAGGGGTCATATCCCGCCGCCGCAAGAAGCCATGGAGTTGAGCAGAGGAAGAGGATCAAGGAGAGGAGTTCGAGGAGCTGGGAGAAGGGGAGGAGGAGAAGGAAGAAGGGGTAGGGCGGCGTTGCTCTTTTGCGACTTCCACCAGCAGGAGGGTCACGCGACGGCCACCTGCCCTGAGCTCTTAGAGATGAGAGAAGAAAGAGGAGCAGGGAGGTAGGATCAACCGGTTAGGATCATGGAAGTACAGCATGGGGAGATGGAGGATAGATGTGAAGACCAGGTAGACGTGGGAACCAGGGGAGGAATCGGGGTGATCCACGGAGGAGTGGGGATCGAGGCAACACGTAAGGGGAGCCTTCAAACCATATACCGAAGGGGGTCACGTTTACCTCCCAAGCTCCCCCACCGGAATAAAAGATCACCTTCTCGTCAGCAGACATGCCAGACTATGAAGATCCGTTCTGTGACTCCCTGGTGATCCAGACGGCGGTGGAGAATTTCACGGTCTCGATTATACTGGTGGACAATGGGAGCCAGTAAATGTTATCTTCAAGAAGGCCTTTGATGAGATGAGGGCTGAGGGGAAAAGGATCTTGGCTTCAAATGGACCGCTATTCGGATTCTCTAGAGAGGGGATGGAAGTAGAAGGAGGAGTAGGGCTACATGTGAAGTTGGGAGGCGTGTCATGGAACTACAGGTTCGTGAGAGTGGACGCTCCGAGCAGTTACAATGTCATCTTTGGGCGTCCCCTCATCAGCGCCTTTCACTGCATCCCCTCCTCTTTCCACCAATGGCTTAAGTTCAATAACGGAGGGGTGCAGGTTAGGATCAGGGGGGATCCGAAGGTGGCGAGGTAATGTTATGTGACGGCAGTCAACACCGTGTCCTGGATGGACGAGGCAGAAGATCTAGAGAGGGAGATGGCGGAACAAGAGGAGGACGTCGAGGAAGAGGGGATGAGCCTAGAGGAGGCGAGGAAGGAGACTGCGGAGGAGCAGGAGAACGCTAAGAGAGAGGCCCAGAGGGGCATGGAAGTCGAGCAACAGCAGGAGGGGCTGGAGGAGGCGATGGAGGTTGAAGAGGGAGTAGGAAGGGAGGAGTTGGAGCAAGAAGAAGAAGCATGGGTCGGCTGGGAGCACTCACGGCTGGAGCCGGCCGAGGAAGTGGGGGAGATGGAGATCTTCACCAGCGCGGGGCAGGAGCAGAGGGTGCGGGGCAGCGGAGGCTTGAGTCCTGAGGACCGGGAGGGAGTGCGGGCCTGCATTCAAAGCAACATCGACATCTTCGCTTGGAGCGCGACAGACATTCCGGGCATCGATGCGGATGTGGCCTACCACCCCCTGAACCTGCACCCCCGCACCCATCCCATATGCCAAAAGATGAGAGTCATTGCCACCAAGTTGGAGGAACCCATCTGCGAAGAGGTCAGGAAACTCCTGGAGGCCTGCTTCATGTTAGAGATCTAGTATCCAGGCTGGATCTCCAATGTGGTAATTGTTAAAAAAGGGGTGATCCAGTGGGGATCTTGCTCAGCATCATGAATGGTTAGAGGTTCAACCTGAGAGAGAGAACAGACATGCATCAAGTCTTGATTGAGTTGATGCCTTGTTTGTACACCTGCTTATATGTCTCCAATTACTTGAGATCTGGGGTGATCCCTAAGTGTGACAAAATTAGTGGGTGGAGTTGGTTGTGCAACAACATTTTGAATAAATTCCTCTTGTGGAATTATATTTGCTGTTGCTTGAGTCTCATGTTCTTCAGCTTCATCTTCTTCACTATCTTCAATGACCTGTGGAGAGGGATGAGTGGGACACTCTTGGGTGAGGTTTAGTCCATCAATGTCTCACACAAGTGAGGTACCTGAAAGTTGCTAATGGTAGAAACTTCTTTCTCCTTGCAATACATGTTAGTTTCATGAAAAGAAACATGAATTGACTCTTCTACTTTTAATGTTGATTTATTGAATACCCTATAAGCCTTGCTTACTTGGGAGTATCCTAGAAAAACTCCCACTTCAGCCTTGGCTTCAAACTTTCTAATATATTTCTTGTTGTTATTATGTATATAACATGTACAACCAAAAACTTTAAAATATTTTATTTTAGGTTTCTTCCTTTTGAGCAATTTATATGGAGTATTGTTCTTCAGTTTGTGAATTAAACTCCTATTCAGGACATAGTTTGCAGTGCTTACAGCCTCTGCCCAAAAGGTTATTGGCATGTGTGCATCAACAAGCAATGTGCCTGCAGCTTCAATGAGTGTACTATTTTTCCTTTCAGCTACCCCATTTTGTTGGGGAGTTCTAGGAGCTGAGAAGCAATGCCTGATATCTTCCTTCTCACAGAACTCATGCATAAGAAGAGACTCAAACTCTGTGCCATGATCACTTCTGATCAATGCAACATGAGTAGAGAACTCAATCTGTATGGTCCTGAGAAAATCTGTAAGAACCTTGAATGAATCTGAATTTGTTCTCAGAAAGAATACCCAACTGAACAGTAAACAGATATTAGTTGTGGCAGAAGAAAAGTTTACTAAATAAATGTTTCCTTGTCTACTTCTAGTTAAAACAGTTTGGTTATTTTTATCAATGATAGAGCAGGTAGAAGGGTTAAAGTATACCTGATAACCATCATCACATAATTGACTTATGGAGATGAGGTTATGTTTCAGTCCACTTACATATGTCACCTTTCTGAATGTGACAGCCACTATTCTCACTTCTCCAACTCCTTCTGACTGACCACATTTTGAGTCACCAAAGATAACCTTTGGCCCCATCTTGGACTTATAGTTGAGTAGGATGTCCTTGCTGCCAGTCATATGCTTGGAGTAGCCACTGTACAGGTACCAAGTTTCATTTAACCCTGGATACTTTTTCACCTGCAATGCAAACAGTTAGTGATTTTTGACCCAGATTACCTTGGGCTCTTTGTATGGCTGATAAGAGAAACTAGAGATAATAGAAAATTCTAGCTGGGATTTATATCCTAGTGGGTGATATCTCCTAGATGGAATGGTCCAGTCAGCTAGGTGATTAAATGATTTCCTATAAGTATTTAATTTCTGTTAAAGTTATAGTTTTGGTTAAGTCTTCCTGGGTTCGACGAATTTATGTAAGTTCGTCGACCAGAGTTTGACGAATTGGGTTGAGATCGTCGATCTCTTCCCAGAGAATAAACATGTTCATTCTTTGCGCCCCGGGTTCGTCGATCTCTGCTTGACGAACCATACAAAGTTATTCGATCACAGTTTGACGAATAATGATAGCTATAGTTGGCGTTCAGAGCTCGTCGATCTGGGTTCGACGAACTGGCCCCTTTTTGTTGATCTATGGTCAACGAAAATTGCTGAACTTTGTTTTTATTGGTTGTTTTTTGTTTTTCAATTTTGTCCTTAGTTTGAATTTGTTCAAGAATTTTATTTACTTTATATACTTGCTCAGTATTCTTCTTTCCTTTCTCAGAAATAAAATTGATGGGTTGGGACAGGTGGTTTTTCTGAATAACAGGTGGTTCACTAGATGATGCACCTAATCCAAACTTACTTCCATTAAATCTAGCATTAGATGTGTTAGTGATTTCTGCTAGTTGTTTGCTTCTTCCATTTAGTGATTCTTCTAGCTATTTTGTCTTATTTAATTCATCTTTCAGAAGGGTGATTTGTTCACTAAACATATCTATTTCATTTTTCAATTTAGTATTTTCTAATACTAAGCTATCATAGTTAACTTGCTTATCTCTGAGAAATTTGATTTCCTTCTCAGAGTTGATTAAATATAAATACATGATTTTAAAATCTGATTTAAAGGATTCTGAATTATAATCAAACCATAATAATACCTGATCAGCTTCTGATTCAGAAGCTTCCTCATTGTCTGAATCTCCTTCTTCTGAGTTGCTTCTTGAGACATCAATTGCCATGAGGCAAACCTCTTTTGCTCTTTCCTCTTCTTAATCTTTACTGGAGCTTGAAGATGTTGACTCCTCTTCAGTCTCACTCCAAGTCTAAGCTACAAACCCCTTTTCCTTCCTCTTATGTTGGCTGGAAGGGGGTTTGTTGGTGAACTGCTTTCTAGAATCCTTTTCCTTTTCTCTTCTCTTCTCTTTCTTCTGATTCTCTGGACACTCGGAGAGGAAGTGCCCAGGCTTTCTGCATCCATAACACACCACTTCCTTTGTTGGTGTCTTGTCATACTTTGGCCTGTCATCTTTTCTTGCTGACTTCCTCCTGAAGTCCTTTCTAGCCATCTTGAAGAATCTCTTCGCAAAGAGACTCATGATCTCTTCATTTGATGTAGTGGATTCTGATTCTTCTAAGGCTTTGAATGCCATGTTCTGATCTCTTCTGGCTGCAGGAGGTGTTCTTTGTTCAGTAGCCTCCCTTGTCTTTATTAGCTGCTCATAAGATTTCAGTTTGCCTAGTAGAGATTCAGTTGACATCTCATTCAGGCATCTAGCCTCCTTGATAGGCCAGATTCTTGTGTCCCATGAGCTTGTGAAGCACATTAGAATTTTGTCATTCACTTCAGTGAGAGTGATGACCTTATCTAGAGTTTTTACTTCATTAATGATTAAGCTTAGTCAATTATACATCTCTGAGACTATTTCAGCTTCCTGCTTCATAAAATTCTCATATTGGGAAATGAGATTTGATCTCCTATCCATCCTTTCATCAGCTGATCCATCAACCATTTGGTTTATTGAATCCCAAATAGCTTATGCTGATGTGCACTCAGCAACCTTCTAAAAAATGTCATCAGACATTATTTGTGCCAGTATGTTCATGGCTTTTGCATCAGCCATCTTGGATTTCCTGTAAGTATCATTGTAATCTGGAGGAGGTACTGCAGTCATATTTATGGAAGTGCTTGGAGGAGCTGCAGGTGCTGGAGTTACTCCTATTAAGATGGAAGCAAAGATATCTTCATCAATAGAATTCATATATAACTTGATTCTTTCCTTCCAGATTACAAACTTTTGCATGTTGCAAACTGGAGATCTGGTGCTTGTATAATCTTTATTCTGTTTCATGGTTGTGTTTCTAAGTTAAATGTGAATAAAGTGATGTGTAGATATAACACAGGATCTTTGGTTCAAGGATTATCTTGTGCAACCAAAGGAACCTTGCTCTGATACCAATTGAAAGTGAGGGTTAGATCTACAATACTCTAGAGGGGGGGGGGTGAATATAGTATATTTAAAATTTGTTAGGTCCCAAAACAAAAAGTGCTGTTACAGCTTTTGCTCAAAACTGAAAGGTGCAGTAATAAATAATTGAAACACAGAGAATAATCAACCTAATCATAGCCACACAGCAAGAAATAAAAAAAAAGATAAGCAACCAGACGACACAAGAAGTTTATAGTGGTTCCCCAAATCTGGGTAGTCCACTCTTCTACCACCCTTCGTAGGAATCCACTAAGGTTTTTGATCAGGTGCCTGACACCAATGGGTTTTGATCAGGTCCCCAAAAACCAACTCAAGTCTTTTGGTTAGGAGACTTGCAACCAGGAATCACTTTTGAAGGGAGATGACAACCCTTTATACAGGAGGGGGTGAGAGTGTGATTATATCTTCTCTTTCTCAATAAACTAAGAAGACTTAAGTGGAATGATATTAGCAAACAGCTCCCCCTGAGTTGTAGAATGGTTCATGGAAGATTTGGAGCTTTGTTGTAGGGTGATAGGTCATCAATCAGTGTTCTTGACAGCAGTGATGCAGGATCTTGTAGACTGATTTTGATATCTGTTGTCCTTGGAAGTCCTGGAGAGAATGTTGAAGAAGAAGACTCTTGATATTTTATGATTGTTCTTCTTCTTCTGAATGAAGATCACTGCCTATCACTGTGAGCTTTAGTATGATTTGCTTGTGTGATGCTTTTCTACTACAGTATGAATTCTTGCAGTCAGTCTGTGTGTCTCACTGTATTTTTCTGACTGAGTATATTCTTGTTCTGACTTCTCATTGTTGATCTTCTTTTCATCTATATCTTTTCAAAAATTTGAATTCTCTGTAATTAATGCTGACGGCCTGAGAATAATCGGCATTGATCTATTTCCTCAACTGTCCCGTGGAAAATCAGCAAGTAATAATCCTAAGGAAGACCGTAATTAATGCTTCCTCTAACTGATACATTCAGAGAATGTTTGAGCATTAATTACTCAGGAATTTCCGCATTAGAATGGGGACAGAGGGCCGGAAATGGCTAAGTCTGGAATCGTCGAACAGTTGGCAGAATTCGTCGAACAGAGTTACCAATTCATCGAGAGGAGATATTGAATTCGTCGATCAGACAGCTTCTTGTTCGTCGAGCTGAGTTCCAAGAACGTCGAGTTGATAACAGATCTTGCATGTTTCAGAACCTTTGCCTTTTCTGTCTGAAGTTCGTCGAGCTAACAATTGCATTCGTCGACTGGAGTTCAGCAATCATTCTAGACTTAGTCGAGTATTTTGTGTTGACTGATATTCTGTGTGTCGACATGAATCTTCTGGTGTCGACACAGGTGGATGTCGACTGATTAGTTTTGGTGTCGACACAAGTCTTCTGTTGTCGACATTAGTCTTCTGGTGTTGACATAAGTTGGTGTCGACACATGCCCTAAGTGTCAACATAAATCTTTTATTTCTAGTATTTGTCGAGTAGAGTACTGAGTTCGTCGACCTGAGAAGTTAACTTCGTCGACCTTAGAAGTTGTGAACTTGGGATCCAAGTTTATCGAGCTCAGAATCTTGTTCGTCGACCAAAGCCTGAAGTGGGACTTAGAATAATCTGGAGTTACCCTGACTTTAGTTTGTTGGAGTATCTCAGTTTTCGTCGACCAGAGAATGAAGATCGTCGAGCTCAGCTCAGAGAAATATCTCAAAATCGTCGAGCTGAGAACGCCTTTCGTCGACCTGAGTTCGACGAACGTCGAACTTATTTTACTTAGTCTTGAAATCTTCTAAGTCTTGAGTCTCTGATGGTCTTGTTGATAGCTGGTGCATCTAATGTTGACTCTAAGGACTTGGCCTAGTCTCTAGGACACAAATTTGACCCTGGCTATACATGTTGGGTCACATCCTAAGTTAGTGAACCTAGCCCAAATCAACTAGGGATCCAACACAATCTAGCTCCACTGATAATGTGACCTAAAAGGCCACCTCCGTCAGCCAAAACTGGCGTTTGTTGAACTTGACATATAACTAATGGTCTCTAAGCTTCTCCAGAGTCACGGCCATGAGTTGTGCATCCTCTTCCTTCGTTCACGAGTAAATGATAGTGTCATCTATGAAATCAATGACAAACATGTCAAGGTACGGCTCAAACTCCCGGTTCATCATGCTCATGAAGGCCGATGGCGCATGAAAGTGAGAGGTTAGATCAGGAATACTCTAGAGGGGGGGGGGGGGGGTGGTGAATAGAGTAACTTAAGATTTTTAAGACTTTTTGCTACAAATAAAACTTATGAATTAAACAACCCTAAGTTAAAATAATCTACCACAGGTGTTGTAGAAAATAAACTGAACAAAAACAAACACATCAATCCTAACTAGCACAGCCATAGTAAGAACAAAAAGAAATAGCAACCAGATAACACAAGTATTTTATAGTGGTTCCCCAAACCGGGTACATCCACTCTTGTACCACCCGAGTAGGAATCCACTCATATTTTTGATCAGGTGCCTGACACCAATGAGCTTTTGATCAGGTGCTCAAAAACCAAACCTCAAGTCGTTTGATCAGGTGACTTACAATCAGGGATAACTTTTGAAGGGAGTTAAGAACCCTTTTTACAGTGGGGGATGAGAGATTGATTTTGTCTTCTATTTATCAAATACACTCTAAGAAGACTTAAGTGGATCTTGATGTTAGCAAAGGCTACCCCTGAGATATAGAATGGTTCAGGAAGTTGGAGCTTTGTTGTAGGGTGATAGGCCTTCAAATTGTTGCTTTGACCAGATGAGTTCCAGGAACTTCTTGACATATATTGTAGTTGTTGTCCTTTGAAGAATCCTGGAAGAAGATACAAGAAGACTCTTGATTTTGATTAGCTGTTCTTCTTCTTCAGATTGCTTTGACGTTTCTGGTCTAGGGCTATTTCTCTGTATGCTATCGAGAAAGAAGAGGCTTATTTTCTGTATGTTTCTAACTACTGTTGTTATCCTGGAAGAGCCAGAAAATCCCTTTTGAAATTTGAATTCCTCTCTACATTCATTACTGATGGCCTGGAGAATATTTTGCATTGAATGATTTCCCCAACTGTCCCATTGAAAAATGGCAAACAATAATCCTGAAGATGACCATAATCAATGCTCCGTCTAACGGTAATATTCAGAGAATATTTTAGCATTAATTAAGTAGGAGTTATTGCAATAGAATAAGGACAGATGGATGAAAATAACTAAGTCTGGAATCATCAAACAGAGAACAAAATTCATCGAGCTGAGTCCAGAGTTCGTCGAGCAGAGAAGTTATGTTCGTCGATTTGATAATAGCTGTTCATCGAGCTGAGATCCAAGATCGTCGACCTAAGAACAGACAACTGCTTTCTCCATAACCTTGTCAATTCTGTGCATGAAGTTCATCGAGCTGATAATCTGAGAACTGATTTCGTCGAGCTGAAAACTTCTAACTGCTAGATAAGTCTTGTCAGGAATGTGGTCTAAGTTCGTCTAGATGAGCAGGTGAATTCGTCGACTGCAGTATGATCCTGGACTTAGAATATATACTTCTTTCTGGAATAAGATGTTGAAGTAGTTTCCATAAATCGTCTACCAGAGTCCCAAGTTCGTCAAGCTCAGCTCAGAGAATTGTCTCTGAGATCGTCGAGCTGAGCATGGCTTTCGTCGACCTGAGTTCGACGAACGTCGAACTCATATTCTGAGTCTTTGAAATCTCTAAGTCTTGAGTCTTTTTGCAGTCTGTTGATGGCTAGTCCATGTAGTTTTGACTCTAAGGACTTGGCCTATACTCTAAGACATAACCATGACCCTGCCTATACATGTTGGGTCAGATGATCCTAACTTAGTGAGCCTAGCCCAAATAAAACTAGGGATCCAACAATCTCCCACTATTTGGGTGAGGTGACTAATTACAAACTCATAATGAAACAAAAATTTACAAAGCAAGAAATCTTATATCTGGCAGGAAAAATTAGTACATGCAGCAGATATATATACAATAAGCTTTGTATCAGGAAATATAAAAAATAGTTTTCAAACTAACTGAGAAATATTAAAGATAGTTCAAGTATCATTTCTTTTGCCTTTTCTCCTTGTGCTTCTCCTCTTTGCCTTTGTCTCCAGACTGAGTGAATATGATTTCCCTGTTGGGATCTGCAGCTTGCACCTTTGTCATAGTCATGTCAGCAGCCCCTATGATTTTTAGAGATGTATCCCTGGGCACTACTGCTTCTTGATGCAATTTCATATAGTCATCAACATTGAAAAATTTATTAGCTTTAGCAAACCTGTTGAGCTCTTCTTTTCTGTATTTAGACATTATTGTATATTCATATGGATCCTTCCCATCAGCTTTGGCTTTGTTGATCATGGAAAGGCCAACCAGTTCCTGGAACCTGGCCATCCTTCCTGTTGTAGCTGTTTCAGGTTCTTCAAATGGTACAGGGGAAGCAGGTCTGTTGGAGCTTTCAGCCTTTTGATGTTCAGGGTGTTTTTGCTGTTTTTGATGTTGATGTTGCTACTATTTTTGTTGGTGCTGCTTGCTTGAAGAAAAGTGTCTCTACTGGCTGCTTCCTGAAGATGAAGATCTACCCTGATGTCTTTGGTATGTTTGAAGCTGGGTGGACCTTTGAGATGTTGTGCCTGAAGTACCAGCAGCTGGAGGAGGAGGTGGAGGAGGATCCTTTTCTATATCTTTGTGTAGGAGGAGGTAAATATCTTCTTCTCTTCTTTCTCTCTTTTTGTTCATTCTTGGACAGCCACATCCGAGCTGGAATGCCCTTGTAGGGAGAGATCTTCTGGAGTATATAAAAGGGTGTGTCATTTATTGGGTTGGGCTTTGGAGCAGGATGTGGAAGAGCCTCCTCTTCTTAGAAGCTTTCTTTTTCCTAGGTTCCTCATCCAAGTCCTCATCATCATCATCATCATCAGAATCTGGAGAAGCATCATATTAGGCATCAATGGCCTTTAGTACTAATTTGTCAATTGACTTTTCAGCCTGAGTAGAAACTGGAGGAGAAGATGGGACTAGAGCTGGAGCAGGAGAACTGTATACTTCAGTGCTTTCAGCAACTGATTTATTTTCCTCTTGTATATCAGCCATGATCAGTTCATCCAGATTAGGCATAGGGGAATCATCCATTATAAATACTGGAGCAGAAATATCTGTTGGAGGGGATGAAATAATGGGTCAAACAGCACTTGGAGGAGATGGAATGGCTGGAACTTTAGGAATAGCAAAGGTAGCCTTAAGTTGCTTGGCAACCTTGGGGCTTATGGGTGAGGTGTATGGTACTATAGCCATTGATGGCTAAATGCTATCTTCTAGAAGTATATTGAAGTAAGCTGTATCAAAAACTTTCAATAAATCTAACAGATCTACTGTGGGATTAATAATAAAATCATCAACAGTAGTTATTTCTTCTGTGGCAGTCTCATCCACATCTATGTCAGTATCAATGAAATCAATAAAATCAGATAAATCTACATCAGCATCTGCTGCTACTTCTTCTGATTCTACTACTACTGTTTATGGTGCTAATTCTACTATAGCTGCTGCTAGTGCTGGTGTTGGGGATACTGCTGCTGCTGCTGCTGCTTCTTCATCAAGTATCTCCCCCTACATGGTTTCAGTGGAAACTGAAGCCAGGCCCCTTACTGAAGAGGGGGCAGAAGAGAGGGCAGTGATTTGGGCAACTACGGAGGAAATAGAAGAAGCAAGAGGTGTAATGGCCTCTGCTATAAGATTTTTGAGAAGAGGAGTAAGCAGTGCAATACGAGATGAAATGGTGGAGGGTTCCAAGAGTAGATTTGCAGATGGTAGAATGAAAGGTGTTTGAGTGGAAACAGATGGAGGAATTGAAGTTGATGGTGGAGTAGGAGGGATAGCATCTTGCATGGTTGTATCTTATGGAGAAGGAGTTGTGAGAGGGAAGGAGAGTAGATTGAATGTTGGTATGTTGGCTAGATTGTGTGGTAAGGGAGATGAAGATGGTGTGGTAATGTGTGTATCATGGGGGGATTGAGGTGGGGTTGGTTGTGGGGATGGTGAAGGAGAGGGTGATGATATTCCTGAATGGTGGAAGAGGGATGTCAGTGAGATCTATTGGTGGAGAAGTTGCAGGAGATGTAGCTGGAGTAGGAACATGAAAGGGTTGTGGTTGTTGTTGTGTCTGTTGAAGAGAAGGGATGGTGGAAGAGGGTTGTTATATCATCTAATGTTGAGGTGGGATGACTGGAGGTGATGGAGGTGGAGGAGGGATCTCTTCAGTAGGGTGGGAAGTGGTTAAAACAGCCCTAGTACCTTCAGAAGCTCTGGTGGAAGAGGAGGAAGCCTTGGAGGGCTTTGTGATAGTCCTCTCCCATTTGCCAAAGAGGGCACATGTGAGCCTCTTGCTGGCATTGATGAATATGGTCTGGGAGATCAGGGATTTAGCATCTTTTTCTTTTAAGAAGATCCCTAAGATTCTTCCAAAACAGACTTCCTTTATATTATTCTTTTTCTTTATCATATCAAACAGGATCTGAGCTCAGTTTACTTTCTTCTTATTAACCACTACACACATGACTAGGAATTAGTGCCTGGTGATGTAGTCATGAGCAGTGTGCTTGCCAAGCAACACTTTTCCTACTATATCTGCTAAGAATTTGAATTCAACAGAAAGATGTTTCTTCAGCAACTTATTGGGGGTTTGACCAGAGTAACCCATGAAACATAACATCTCATCATACCCTTCAGTATCCATTTCCAATTATTCTTCACCATTACTTAATCCAAAAATATCTGTGAGGACGACGGGAGTTAGGGAAACAACATTACCGGATATAGTGCCGGTCATGGTATTGTCATCTGTTATGGCAGAGGTGTACACCCATTCCCTGATTTCTGTGGCCGATATCTTGATTCTAGTCGACATCAAAGTTTTCAGTTGCTGGTCTTCAAGTAGTTGCAGTATTCCCAGGAAGATGGGGTCAGAATGTTGGAAGGAGTCTGATTGATATTTTTCACATCAAGTCCGAAAATATAATGCAGTTAAAACTCCAAAAACAGGTGAGGATTCACGCGGCGCACCGGGCAGTTTATTTAAGTAGAAAAGCGGATTGTGATTTTTATTTAAGAAAACGGGGCACGCGTATTTATTTATTTGGATATAAAAAGATTTGATCGAGTTTTAACGAAGGGAGACAAGTGCACCTATCATGAGTAGTACAGGATATTCCGGGTGGAATATCAAGGTCGTATTGTTCTCGGGGTCGGTTCGATTATTTCTACTCTTCCCTGCAGGGGACTATTATTTTACCGATAATTACTTGTCGGGTATTTTATATATAATAAAAAATGACAGAAAAACAAAGCATAAAAAGCAAGCAATAAGGTGGAGCCGATGAAGAGCTTAGCTCGATGGCACCGAATAGAATTAGAACTAAAATATACTTTAAATAAAAGAGATCCTAAATTTCTAATTAATTAAGGCGGAGACTTGGCCGTGGAGGTTCCACTAGAATGAGCTCACCTAGCTATAGGGCTATCTCTTGCCTGAACGCTAACACAATTCGACCGAACATTAGTCCGACGAAGGATTCCTCTTAATGCCCGCATTACGCTAAGAACCCCGCTATTAAGTGGGGAACACAATACGGTAGAGTTGGCGCGCCTCCTCTCTCGAGGGTTAATGCGGAACTCTCTTTGCCAAGGGGGTGATTTGTCCATACGCACGACCTCTTGTCTAGTGATAGGTTACAACTCCAAAAATATTTACGGTCACGCGGCGACCCGGCGGTTTTATTTAAGTAAAGCGAAAGTGGTTTTTATTTAGAAAACGGGGCGTGCGTAATTATTTATTTTAGATATAAAAAAGTTTTGATCAAGTTTTAACGAAAGGAGGCAAGTGCACCTATCGTGAGTAGTACAGGATATTCCGGGTGGAATATCGAGGTCGTATTGTTCTCGGGGTCGGTTCGATTATTTCTACTCTTCCTTGCAGGGGACTATTATTTTAACGATAATTATCTTGTCGGGATATTTTATATATAATAAAAAAATAGAAAAACAGAAAATGAAAGCAATAAAAATAAAGCATGAAGGTGGAGCCGATGAAAATCTTAACACAACGACATCGAATAAAATTTGAACCAAAATAAACTTTAAATAAAAAGAGATCCTAAGTTTCTAATTAATTAAGGCGGAGACTTGGCCGTGGAGGTTCCACTAGAATGAGCTCACCTAGCTATAGGACTATCGCTCACCTGAATGCTAAGACTATTCGACCGAACGTTAGTCCGACGAAGGATTCTTCTTAACGCCCGCATTACGCTAAGAACCCCGCTATTGGGTGGGCAACCCAATCCGGTAGAGTTGGCGCGCCTCCTCTCTCGAGGGTTAGTGTGGAACTCTCTTTGCCAAGGGGTTATCGGTCCGTATGCATGGCCTCTCAGCTAGCCAGCATATGGACTACGAAAATACGGCCCACACATCGATTATGTGGTCCTACGCGTCATTTACCCCGGGCAAATCTTAAGTACTTTTAATTAATTAGAAAAATACGACCTTTAATTATTTTAAGCTATTTTATCTATCCCAATGCTCTTCGATACCGAGGGCTAAGAACGGTTAGCCACTCATCGGAATGGGGACTGCTTGCGAGGAAAGTAATATATAAAGCAATAAAGAAAGCAAAAAAAAAAGAAAACAGTAAAGGAAAGCAAAAAATAAAGCAGTAAATTGCAAGTCCTACTCAAACAAGTAGGACTGAAGAAAGCTGTAAATTGCGAGTCCCAGCAAAAATGCGTGGGCGGGAGAAAGAAAGTGGGTCCTACTCAAACGAGTAGGACTAAATAAATGCAACACACGCACACACTAGACAGAAAGTAAACTCATGCACACGCTCGACATAAAGTAAACACACTCACTCTACAGGAAAGTAAAACACACACACTCTACTGAATGAAATAAAACAAAGCGCCATTTAACTTTTAACGAGTAGGAAGAAATAAATGCGCACACACACATGAGCGAAAATGTTAAGAAAAACTAAGTTGATGAAAAATTAAAGTAACATCATTTCTACCTCTATAATGCGGTAGAAATGCATAAAAAGTGAAAAGAAAAATTAAACGGGAAGAAAGTTTTGCAAATAAAAATGAAAACGGAAGTTCTTGAAAAATAAAAACAATTACATTTCTACCGCTAGAATGCAGTAGAAATGCGTAAAAAGAAGACGAAAAATTTAAAGGAGCAAAAAGATTTTGAAAAGAAAGCAAAAATAAGAAGAGTTGAAAAATTAAAACGATGAGATTTTCATTCTTATGGTTTTATGAAGGAGCTTAAAAAGTTGAAATAAAATAGAAAAAGAACAAAAAGTTTTAAAACCTAAAAAAAACTAAGTTAAAGGAAGATGAAAACCACTTTTCAGAAACCTTTATAACCTCATAAAAATGAAATAGAAAGCACTAAAAACTAAATTATGAAAGCTATAAAAATTCCTAACTTAACAAAACTAAGTAAGAAAATTAACTAAAACATAAAACTAAAAAGCTATACTCATACACACACACACACACATTTAAAAGAGAACAAAAACTAAGTTAAAACAAGTAAAAATAAGATTGCATAAGAGTAGCCACATAGTTGAAGTCCAAATCCATAAAAAGAGAGAAAATCAACAATTTTATTAAGCTGAAAACGAAGATTACAACGCTAAGAAAATAAAGGAGAGGGGGAGAAATTTCCCTTACATAGCATTTGGACTCATCCGAGCAGCATAACTGCTATACAAAATGGTTCAAAAGGGGAACAAGAACTCAAGCAGAACACAGCTATTTATAGGCAGAAAATTTACAAGTATAGGCCCTCTGACACGGGCGTGTCAGGGGGCGTGTCGACACTATTCATGATGGAGGCCGTCGATTTGACATCAAAGTGGGCATCGGGATAGACACGTGTCAGTCACGCGTTGGTTATGCCCCAGTTCATGGGCGTGACGGTGGACGTGTCGGTGAGGTGTATCTGGGCGCGGGTCGTGCCGAAAGTCATCGCGCGGGTCTTGTCGGCCCGGTGGAGAAGTCACGCCACGGGTTACGGGCATGACACTGGGCATGTCAGTTGGTGTCGATACTCGACAAACGTCGAGCGGAAATTGTCGAGTTGGAAATTCGTCGAGCTGGAAGAGGAGTCATGCCCTAGGTCACGGGCATAACTCTAGGAGTGGCGTAGAGTCAGCAAATTATTTACAAAAAAGGAGCAATTGATTAAGCAAAAACATGAAAAAATGACGAAAAGAAATGAAAATGACTAAATTAATGTACACAAAAATACGTATATATACAATTCATCAAATACCCTCATACTTAAGCTTTTGATATTCCAGAGCAAAAGTTGGAGATGAACTTTTAAGGAATTAAAGAAATCCTAAGTTTAGTTACCGCTTGAATTAATTAAAAGTAAGATCAAAATAAACATCCGGGGTATACGAGTTCAATCATAAATTATGCCAAAAATTTAAATAAACGAAGAGTTTCAGCTAAAAACGTGTGATATAATCGAATAGTTAGCAAAAAATTTTATTTGTTAGCCTAACAAAATTAGATTTGATTATGGAAACTTGAGCTTGTTAGAATTACAGGAAATAATTTAATTTACAAATTATGCTTTCAAAAAGATTTTAAAATTAAATCTAGTTTCTTTTTGAACTTGGTGGAGGGGTGTTGGTTTATGAAGAGGGCTTTAATGTTTGAGGTGAGGTAATTTTTTCTCGAACCTCCAATTTTTTCTTTGAATAATTAGGAAAATGAAATTTTATTTTCCTAACATATAATGATTTTTTTTCTTTCTCAACTTCATAAATAAAATGAACTCAATGTATATGTGTAGGAGTAATGTATTTTATCCTCTTACTCCATAACATATAATCTTTTAAAAATTGGATGCCTATGTTTATGAAACGAAATCTTATTCCCATTGACATAGGATCTTTTATGATTGAAATCATGTTAAGTATGACATAAAAAAAAGGTGGAAAGGGTTCTGTTTTTCAAAATTAAATTAAGTTTAATAAAACAATTTTGAGAGCAACCTTTATAAATCAAACGTTCCTAAATTTCGAAAAAAAGCTTCGAGTAACATAATATGAAATCCAAATTTGTTATTTTTCTAATAAAATAAATGTGCAACTTTTTAGATAGGTTAGAAGTAGTGCTGAAATCAGGTACCTTATTTAAACAAAAAAAGCATACGAAATTCTTTAAAACTGAACCCCAGATATCTAAATCTATCGAACTTCAATTAATAAACGAGTAGTAAGCAATGAATAAATAAAATTCGCTTATAAATTAACTCGCAACTAGATTTTTGGCAAGCAGAAAGGGTTAAGAATTGAGATATTCGATTTATTTGTTACAAAATTAACATAACATATTTTTTTGGAATTTTAGGGGTTTTCTCTCTTTTTTTTGTTTTGATTATTATCTTTTTTTGGATTTTTAGAGTTATTCTCTTTTTTTAGGATTTTTGGTTTTGCAAAATTTTTTTAGTATTTTTTGATAAGTTATTTACAAGAAAGAGGAGAGAAAGAAGAGTTAATTACAAAGGAGATAGTGGAGGAAAGAGATTAAAAAAAATTTTGTTTTTATTTTTAAATAATGTACAAAGTAAAAAACTCGAAGGCAGCACGCGAACAGACTCTTATTTGGGTGGTTGGTTCAATGAGTCGACCGCCGCGGGTATGCAAAAAACCGAGCTTTTAAATAAGAAGATGGGGGGGGGGAGAGAAAGATTAATTTTTTTACAAAAAATATTTACAGAGTAAAAGAAATTCTTTTTTTTAGTTTTTATTTTATGAATTTTTTTGAACGTTTTGTTTTATAATTTTTTGAATTTTTTGTTTTTATGAATATTTTTTTAAAGTTTTTTATTATAAAAATAATGAAAAAAGTTTTTGGGGTTTTGATTTTTGCATTTTTTTATATTTTTTGTTAAGTACACAATATAAGAAGTGCAGAATAGGAAAACACCCTCACACTTAAACCCAACATTGTTCCCAATGTTGCAATCTAAGTATGTGGAACAGATAATATACAAATTAAAAAATGTACAAAAACAAAAATAAAAAGAGAGGGTAGAAACTTCTCTTAGACGAATGCGGGAGGCACGGGTTGAAACCCTGCATTAGGTAGAGGAAAGAAAAAAAACAAAAGAGAACATAAAAACGAAAAAGATACACTCGGCTAAAAATGGGTTTTGGGCGGTAGGGGGTGACATGTGCGTGTGACTCGAAGCTGACGTCTTAGCTTATGAGTGCTTACAAAATGCGACCCCTAGCGCGGACAAGAGTGAAAAAGTGCCGAATTAAAACAAAACAAGATTAAAAAAATAAGATAAGTGAAATAAAATATAAATATTTTTAAAATCAAATTATTTATATTATTTTTTTGGTGATTTTAAGTAGAATTTTTTTTTTTTTGTTTTTTTAGGTAGGTGTTTTAGTTAGTTTTTTTGAGGGTTTTTTAGTTTTTAAGTTTTTTAAGTTTTATTTATTTTTTATATTTTGTTTATAGTGTTTTTTTCATAAAAATAATGAAATTTTTTTTTCATTTTGTAAATTTTGTTTTTTTGGTTTTTTAGAGGTTTTTCAATTTTTTGTTTTTTTAGTTTTATGGGTTTTTCAATTTTTTTAGTTTTAAAATTTTGTAATTTTTTTAGTTTTATTATTATGATTATTATGATGATTAATATCATTAGTATATTTTTTTGTTAGTTGACCAAACTATTTTTTTTGTTATATAAATATATATAGGTAAAATTAATAGATTTCCAGGGTTCAAAATAACGAAATGAATTTCCCCGGCAACGGCGCCAAAAACTTGATAGGTTAAAACTCCAAAAATATTTACGGTCACGCGTCGACCTGGCAGTTTTATTTAAGTAAAGCGGAAGTGGTTTTTTATTTAGAAAACGGGGCACGCGTGTTTATTTGTTTTGGATTTAAAAAAGTTGTGATCGAGTTTTAACGAATGGAGGCAAGTGCACCTATCGTGAGTAGTACAGGATATTCCAGGTGAAATATCGAGGTCGTATTGTTCTCGGGGTCGGTTCGATTATTTCAACTCTTCCATGGAGGGGACTATTATTTTATAGATAATTATATTGTCGGGATATTTTATATATAATAAAAAAACAGAAAAACAGAAAATGAAAGAAATAAAAATAAAGCTTGAAGGTGGAGCCGATAAAATCTTAACACAACGACATCGAATAAAATTTGAACCAAAATAAACTTTAAATAAAAAGAGATCCTAAATTTCTAATTAATTAAGGCGGAGAGTTGGCCGTGGAGGTTCCACTAGAATGAGCTCACCTAGCTATAGGGCTATCGCTCACCTGAACGCTAAGACTATTCGACCGAACGTTAGTCCGACGAAGGATTCCTCTTAACACCCGCATTACGCTAAGAACCCCGCTATTGGGTGGGGAACTCAATCCAGTAGAGTTGGCGCGCCTCCTCTATCGAGCGTTAGTGCGGAACTCTCTTTGCCAAGGGGTGATCGGTCTGTATGCACGGCCTCTCGGCTAGCTAGCATATGGACTACGGAACTATGGCCCACACATCGATTATGTGGTCCTACGCGTCGTTTACCCTGAGCAAACCTTAAGTACTTTTAATTAATTAGAAAAATACGACCTTTAATTATTTTAAGCTATTTCATCTGTCCCAATGCTCTTCGATACCGAGGGCTAAGAATGGTTAGCCACTCATCGAAATGGGGACGCCTTGCGAGGAAAGCAATAATGAAAGCAGTAAAGAAAGCAGTAAAAGGAAAGCAGTAAAGGAAAGTAGAAAATAAAGCAGTAAATTGCAAGTCCTACTCAAACGAGTAGGACTGAAGAAAGCTGTAAATTGCGAGTCCCGGCGCAAATGCGTGGGTGGGAGAAAGAAAGCGGGTCCTACTCAAACAAGTAGGACTAAATAAATGCAACACACGCACACACTCGACAGAAAGTAAAACTCATGCACATGCTCGACATAAAGTAAACACACTCACTCTACATGAAAGTAAAACACACGCACTCTACTGAATGAAATAAAGCAAAGCGCCATTTAACTCTTAACGAGTAGGCGGAAATAAATGCGCACACACACATGAGCGAAAAAGTTAAGAAAAACTAAGTTAACGAAAAATTAAAATAACATCATTTCTATCGCTAGAATGCGGTAGAAATGCATAAAAAGTGAAAAGAAAAATTAAACGGGAAGAAAGTTTTGCAAATAAAAATGAAAATGCAAGTTCTTGAAAAATAAAAACAATTACATTTCTACCGCTAGAATGCGGTAGAAATGCGTAAAAAGAAGACGAAAAATTTAAAGGAGCAAAAAGATTTTGAAAAGAAAGCAAAAATAAGAAAAGTTGAAAAATTAAAACGATGAGATTTTCATTCTTATGGTTTTATGAAGGAGCTTAAAAAGTGGAAATAAAACAGAAAAAGAACAAAAATTTTTAAAACCTAAAAAAAACTAAGTTAAAGGAAGATGAAAACCACTTTTCAGATACCTTTATAACCTCATAAAAATGAAATAGAAAGAACTAAAAACTAAACTATGAAAGCTATAAAAATTCCTAACTTAACAAAACTAAGTAAGAAAATTAACTAAAACATAAAATTAAAAAGCTATACTCATACACACACACACCCATTTAAAGAGAACAAAAACTAAGTTAAAAAAAGCAAAAATAAGATTGTATAAGAGTAGCCACATAGTTGAAGTCCAAATCCATAAAAAGAGAGAAAATGTACAATTTTATTAAGCTAAAAACGAAGATTACAAAGCTAAGAAAATAAAGGAGAGGGGGAGAAATTTCCCCTACATAGCATTTGGACTCATCCGAGCAGCATAACTCCTATACAAAATGGTTCAAAAGGGGAACAAGAACTCAAGCAGAACATAGCTATTTATAGGCAGAAAATTTACAAGTACATGCCCTCTGACACGGGCGTGTTAGGGGGCGTGTCGACACTTTTCATGATGGAGGCCGTCGATTTGACATCAAAGTGGACTTTAGGCTAGATACGTGTCGGTCACGCGTTGGTCACGCCCCAGGTCATGGGCGTGACAGTGGGCGTGTCAGGGAGGTGGATCTGTGCGCGGGTCGGGCCGAAAGTCGTCGCGTGTGTCTTGTCGGCCAGGTGGAGAAGTCACGCCCCAGGTCACGGGTGTGATGCTGGGCGTGTCGATTGGTGTCGACACTCGACAAATGTCGAGCGGAAATTGTCGAGTTGGAAATTTGTCGAGCGGGAAGAGGAGTCACGCCATAGGTCATGAGCGTGACTCTAGGCGTGGCGTAGAGTCGACGATCGTCGAGTTAAATCATCGAGTGTGAGTTTTCGTCGAGCAGAATGGAGTGGTCACGCTTCGGTCACGGCCCGTGACGGGTGACAA